>OU896721.1:8112996-8446247 GCA_918026855.4 Phaedon cochleariae | reverse complement strand
AGACCGGCAGAGACGGCAATGCGCTACTGCGCAAGTGTAACGCGCAACAAAAAAATATAATCCGACAATTGAGTATTGACACTTGACATCTAATTGAAATCTGTGTTTTCAATTTCAATGTTGTTTTTGTATGTTTGGGAATCATGAATTTTTTAAATGTTTTGGAATTTGTGGAATGTTTCGCTTATTTTTATACTTGAGAAAATAGATTATCCAATTTTGTTTTTTCCTTCAATACTCTATTTTTTCTCAAACCATTTGAGGCAGTGTGATTGATCTGTGTGATCGTAATTGAATGGAAAAGGTAGATGGTGGATGCTAGTTTTTCTCTTTCCGTTGAAATACACCTCGAAAATCGTTTTAAATACTGCATCTACCTAGTTACAATAAGTTTTTATTTATTATTTACAGAATCTCATGCAGTATGGACTATAGTGAAGATGGTACTGATGACTTTCATAGGAGTTTGGAGCCTATGGTCATTATTAATGATGAAGAAAGTATTGAACAGGTCAGAATTGGTCAGATATTCTATGTACTATAATATATCACATTCTCCATATAGTTATAATTGTTTACTGAAGTAACCTCTTGCCAAATTTTTAAATATAACTGGGAGTGGTGCAGAGAAAATGAAGAAGTCATTTTTAGAATAATTATTTCCTGTTTTCCATCTAATTTCAAGAGGACTTTTATTGCAATAGTTCCATATTTTTAACAGACTGTTGATACTTAATAGTATAGGATGTTTCAAGAACAGGTAAAGATTGTTTACTGGTCCCAAATATTATTGTCTGAGACTGAAACCGCACTGCTCATGGTGCTCTTACTTTTTTTTTGTATGGCCAATAAATTAGCTGCATTTTGTTGCTCATTTCTAGATAAACAAAACTGACACTGCCGTTCTGGTGCAATCAAATGAAAATCATCTAGTATTCAATAACTACTAATCAACTATTTTTTAACAACCCGAATTTTTCAACTTCAGCAGTTAGTGAAAAAATTGTGTTTGGCCAGCTTAAGCCCCAGTGGCGTATCATCTGTGAAATGGCGACATTTAAATGCCACAGTAAACAAGAATTCAAAAACTTTATTTGCATTACTTGTTTTAATATATTTCATCCAAGCTGTATGGAGAGAGACTTCAAAGGTATAGTGAAGTTGAACAACTACTTAATTTACTGTTCAAAAGAGTGTGAAAAGATCAAGAATGAAGAAGAAGCCAGAGAAAGTTCTTTTAAGGGAGAAATAGACAGTCTACGGAAGATGTTAGAAGAAAAAGATACATACATCAAACGGCTTAAAAGAGGCAGTCAAAATTATGAACATTTGGTTCTAGATGCAGAATCAAAATTTCTTGAAAAACTCGAAAATCAGCAACAGGAAATGAAATTGTTAAAAACTAAATTAGTTAATTCTAAAAAAATGAATGAGGAATTCGCCCTTGCAATCTCGGAAAAGGATTCGGCCTTAACTAAATTGGAAACAAAAGCAGAGGAATTGGACAGACTAAGTAAAAATATGGTAACGACCATTAGAGTTTTAGAAAGAGAAAACGATGTGTATGCAGATGATTCGAAGAGGCTTGAAAATGAGAAGGAGAACTTATTATCAGAATTGAAAAAAACAATAGAAGAACTAAATCAAATAAAAGAAAAAAATTATGATCTTCTTAAAAATATGAAAAAACTTGAAGAAGATAACAAATTATGCAGGAATGAGCTTCAAAATTGGCATATAAAAGCAAAAAGTGTAGACACTGTCAAAAATTATGATCTTCTTAAAAATATGAAAAAACTTGAAGAAGATAACAAATTATGCAGGAATGAGCTTCAAAATTGGCATATAAAAGCAAAAAGTGTAGACACTGTCAAAAAGTCAGATCACATAAGCACAAACAATAATAAACAGAAAAAAGTTCTGATTGTGTCAGACCAAATGGGAAGAGGACTAGATAGAGAACTAAGAAGGCGTTACAAGGGAGAAAACACCTCGATTGAGATTATTCTGAAACCAGGGGCCCAGTATAACAGAATAATAGAAGATTTGGAAAATTTGACAAAAAATTTCACTGAGGAAGACTTTGTTATCATCTCAGCAGGAATCAATGACTTTCTAGCACATAAGTATCCTAGTATTAAGCTCATCAATGCAAAACTAAAAAAATGTAACAATACTAACCTAATATTCCTTTCAACCCCTATCTCTAGCTCTAGTCCAAAACAAACTTTGAAATTCAACTCAAAACTGTGTGACTTTTTGAATGTTGTGAACCAGTATCAGGACCAGTACATTTCCTTCTTGAATACTAATGATTTTGATGGTCGCAAAAAAAGCAATTTTAAAATATCATGTTTATTAAAAGATGAAATGAAGCTAAGGAAATCATGTATCAAAAATTTAGTGTTTATAAAACCACGATTTTTGACGACGAAACTATTGAGCAGGCCGATGTTGACGTAATGAATGACCCGGATTTTCTACAAATCACGCAATCCACGCTAATAACATAGCTAATTCCTGTTCTAAAAAAATGCCTCCAACCCCCATTACCTTATTGCTATTAAATATCCAATCAATTAGAAATAAGTGCGATGAACTGTACATTTTTTTAGAAAGTCTAAGTTTTCCTGATATTGTGTTGCTAACGGAACATTGGCTTCAACCTGATGAATCATGCCTCGTTAAAAATTACACTGTGGTGGCCACCTACAATAGAAAAATCTTGCCTCATGGTGGGACACAAATACTTATTAACAATAATTCTATAGAAAACTTGAAATTTGTAACAATAGATGATTTTAATGATTTTTTGGAAGAGAAACAATTTGAATTTACACTGGTCTTTAGCAAAAAAAATAATTTGTATATTCTGTGTATATATAGGGCCCCCTCTAGTGATGTATATGTGTTTTTAACCAGACTGGAGCAGCTCTTGAACAAATTCCCAATTAAATCTTCCATTATACTAACTGGAGATTTGAATATAAATTTTGACGAAGATTCGATTATTGTTAGATTACTAAAAAACTTGCTTTTATCATTTGACCTAACCATGCATGTAGAAAATCCAACTCGCCACTCCCGGCACTCGGCTTCCAAAATTGATTATGTATGTAGCAATATGCTAGACAAACTCAGCGCTTGCGTAGTCGTCAATGCAGCTTTGTCTGATCATGAAGCTGTATTGTGTACTTTTAATATTTGTAATTTCCTACCTAAACTGACTAAGTATGGCCGAATATACAGCAAATCTAACTTCAATAAGTTCAAGGAAGCATCTACAAATACTGAGTGGAAATCTATTGTAGATACAGAAAAACCATTTGAAAATTTCTATGAATACCTTGTATCCCTTTTTAATGAGTCTTTCCCGATACGAAAAATCAAGACCAAGCGAAAGAAGAAGCCATGGCTGACATCAGGTATAAAAACATCATCCAAAAATCTGAGATGCCTTCATAACCTTAGAAAATATACAAATGCGAATTTCATTCACATATATTTTAGTAACTATCGTAAAATTTATAGAAACTTGATAAAAATTGCAAAAGAAAATTATTACAAAGAAATAATCACCGATTCTGATAACAAATCAAAAGCTAGCTGGAATATTATAAACGACTTAACAGGTAAAAGCGGCAAAAATAAAGCAGAAATGTCTCTAAAGGCTGATGAGCTGAACAATTATTATTGCACTGTCGCTGGGAAATTAACCCAAGACTTAGCAAGTAATAATCTTCCAATGGAATTCTTCAGTAGTAATCCTATTTGTCAATCTATTTTTTTTTACGATACAAATATTATAGAATTGAAGCAAGTCATTAAAGCAATCAAAAATAAAAAAACACATGGGATCGATGAAATCTCAATTAGAATTCTTGAAAACTTGCCGGACGAGGCCCTGGATGTAATGACCACTCTGATAAATGACTCATTTCAGAAAGGTATATTTCCGGAATTCCTTAAAACTTCTCTTGTTATTCCTATTCATAAAGGTGGTGATGTAGACGAGCCAGCAAACTTCCGTCCAATTTCTCTTATACCCTCTCTCGCAAAAATAATAGAGAAAATAGTAAAAATTAGAATAACAAATTTCTTGAAAAAAAAAAACATAATCTCTGTAAAGCAGTATGGGTTCCAAGAAAATAAAAATACCAGTGACGCTATTTTCTCTTTTCTCCAAGAAGTATACTTGAAAATCAATAGTGGGGAGGCAGCAGCAGCAGTATTTTGCGACTTTTCTAAAGCCTTTGACTGCGTGGATCACCAAATACTGCTGGCAAAGCTCCATCACTACGGCTTCAGAGGTGTAGCATACAAATGGATTGAGTCTTACCTAACTGATCGTCATCAAATTGTGAAAACTTCATCTTTTTCAAATATAGCATCGGTGAATTGTGGTGTACCTCAAGGATCGATACTGGGCCCCACTTTATTCTTATTATATATCAACGATCTGCTTAATATTGATATCTCCGGAAAATTTACTGTGTTTGCGGATGACACTACTATTCTATGGCATGAAAATAATGCAGATGCACTAGAAGAAAAAATCCAAGTAGACATTAAAGTATTAAAAAGTTGGTGTGACTCAAATCGTCTTGCTCTAAATGTAACAAAAACCAACATAATATCCTTCAGGTGTGAAATAATCAATATTGAACTAGATAATGGCCTCATTGAAAGCTGCAATAAGACTAAATTTTTAGGGGTTTGTATCGATAATAAATTGAAATTTGAACAACATGTTTTGAACTTGAATAAGAAATTGGCCTCTGGTTGTTTCGCTGTGAGAACAGTAACAAAGGAACTTGGACCCTCAGCTGCAAAATTAGTCTACCATGCATTGATAGAGTCTCACCTGAGATACGGTATTCCTTTCTGGGGAGTATGTAATAATAACCTCATGCTAAGTATACTGGTACTGCAAAAACGCTCGATTAGATATATGTCCAAAGTTAAAATGCGTGTTTCCTGTAAACCGCTGTTTGTATCGCATAAATTACTAACTGTTATTGCAATCTTCATCCTTGAATCAGTATATCTCATCAAAAAACACATCCATAAATTTAATACTACTCCTTCCTATTACTCTACCCGTAAGCATAACAGTATAAACTTACCAATACCAAGTTCTTCTCTAGTAAAGGATTCACTCATTTATAATGGATGCAAGATGTTCAATCATTTGCCCGACTATATAAGAGATATCACCCACATTGACCATTTTAAAAAAGCTGTCCATTTGCTATTATCAGATCGGCCTTACTATAGTTTGGAGGAATTTTATTCTGATCAATTCTAATTATATGTACCCTTTGCTAATGTAAGAGTCTTTTTAATGTCTGTTTATATTTTTAGTTTTTTATTTACACTTTTAACTCTACATATGTGCTTTGTCCATAAGAATGTATCTTTTCTTCATGACAATAAAGTATATTCTCTCTCTCTCTCTCTCTCTCTTAACCTCAAGCTAGCACAACAACAATTTTCCAACCAAATAAGTCATGGACATGATTCAAATGCTTAGATTTAAGTATTCAATAACTTTTGAATGGTATATGGATAATTTGAATTTGATTGTTTTTATAAGGGACAAACATGCATTCAATACCTAAAATGCATGTAATTTCTTTCTTGTAATTCTCAATCATATTCTTTTAGCAACAATCAGCAGATTTTATGATTATAGATTATATTTTCTCCAAAAATGGTACTATAGTACAGTTGGGATGGAAAAAATTCAAAGGAATAGTTATTTGTTTTACTAGGCAGAAACAAAAGATTCATTGCCATGGCTGACGTTTCATAGCCAAGGCATTAAATCTGCTTTTTACATTTTTATAGGTACATATTTTGTTATGCCCACATTTCAATAAACCCACAGTCTCCGAACATACAAATGAAGGTGTATAACAATGTGTGGAAAGGCCCACAATGTCTGGCACAAGCATCTCTATAATACCATTTTTCTCTTTAGCTTTAGCTTCATGAATTCGGAAGACGTAATATAAGAAACGAAAATATATTACTTTCTGGCTCCTGCATAAGAAAGGAGAATACTTTACCTAAACAATCTAACCTAACTCGGTCTACATGAAACATGAATCTTCTTCCTAGAAAGTATATTTTTCGGAAAATAACGTATTCAGCATAGTATTTGGCAACAGTGCATCCTTCAGGTGGGTGTATCAAAATGTGGGGCTAACGAAATGTGGGCTCTCATGTGGGCTTATCAAAATATGTGAACAACGATGTGGGAGTTATGAATTGTGGATGGAAAGACATGCTTCTGGTTCTGACAGCCCTATAATATCAAAGTTATATTTGAAACTCGGATAAAGGTTATCTTAACACCCACACTATCAGTCAACCTCTCTCTTCTTCTTTGTGGTATGTTTATGGAATAGTTGTCAGCATTTTATGGTAGCTATTTTTCTAACATTGACTTTTGTTATACAGTTCTCAACACACTAAATGGACCACTCATAATTTGACTCTATTTCGAAGACCTGTATTTTTTTTAAATATTGACCAATCTTCATGCGGTTTTCGATATCAGATGTGATGTTCCATGGGCTTCAAAGAGAGCTAGATCACTCTGGAAACATCCGCAGAACAAAACTTACACAGGGTGTAAAGTGGAACCATTACACTATGGTCTACATTTCCAATGCTGCCAGAACTCGAGAAATTTTTTTCTGATCAAAAGTCAGTCATATTATGATACACTGGGACCTCATCTCGGGACGTTTTCGTGATTTCGCCATTTGGCCATTGGAACAAAAATTCGATTTTTTTTTTCAAAAGTCTTGCATTTCTTGAATTTTTTCTCTAGAACTCCACTTGAGCTGACTATTGGGAAGAACTATTCTCATGTTTTGTGGAGGACAATGAAAGACGAAAAAAGCACTATTGTGGAATATACAGGATGATGAGAAAATAGGACAAAATCTCATTTCAGTAAAAAAAATCAAAAATGGTGACTGAAACCATGGCCCATTCGATTCAGTATATTCAGAAACGGCCTTCTCAATATCCATCATTTATATTAGACTATCAACTCGAGACGTTTCCGAAAATTCGCCTCTTATTGAAATACAGGATGAAAATTTTCAATTCAAACTTGTTTCCCGATATCGATGATTCTTATCAACTGATTTCCAATATTTATGCCCAAGTATGAGACACAGAGTATTGTTATTCAATATACTAAGTGTTTCACGAATTTGACAAATTTCAACCACAACCACAATATTACATAAGAAGTCGATCACATCATAATTTTCTAGAAGTAAAACGAAATGGAAAATAAAATTTATGACATTATTGGCAAAATATGACATTAGTGAATTCTTCAGCATTATGAAGATCCAACTAAAAAGTTCTACATCCTAAATTTCAGTACTTAGTACTCTTAGTAGGGCCTCCCCGATTTAAAAACACCTCATGAAATCGGTTTTTCATAGGTTCTATGAAGTTGTTGATGCAGTAAGTCTATTGATATTGCCTCCCATTCTTCTGATATAGCTTGGATAAGGTTGTCATTATTTTTGGGTGTCTCTCGCCTTCTCGATTTTTTCATTCGGCTCCACACATGTTCAATCAAATTCAGATCTGGAGATAATGCTGGTCACCACATTCTTCGAAAATTATTTTTTTCTAGAGTTCGTAATTTTTCAGATAAGTTGTGGAACACTCAGTACATTGAACAACAATACTCTGTGTCTCATACTTGGGCAATAAATATTGGAAATCCTGTATTTCAATTAGAGGTGAATCTTCGAAAACGTCTCGAGTTAATAGTCTAATATAAATAATGGATATCGAGAAGGCCGTTTTTGAACTTACTGGATCGAATGGGCGATGGTTTTAGTCACCATTTTCGATTTTTTTACTGAAATGAGATTTTGTCTTATTTTCCTATCATCCTGTATATACCACAATACCTAGTGTCTTTTTCGTCTTTCATTGTCCTCCACAAAACATGAGAACAGTTCTTCCCAATAGTCAGCTCAAGTGGAGTTCTAAAGAAATAATTCAAGAAATGCAAGACTTTCGAAAAAAAATCGAAATTTTTTTTTCCAATGGCCAATTAAGGAGAAAACACGAAAACGTCCCGAGACGAGGTCCCAAAAATTTTTCTAGTTCTGGCAGCATTGGAAATGTAGACTATAGTGTAATGGTTTCACTTTACACCCTGAGTAAGTTTTGTTCTGCGGATGTTTCCAGAGTGATCTAGCTCTCTTTGATATCGGAAACCGAATGAAGATCGGTCAATATTTTTAAAAAATACAGGTCTTCGAAATAGAGTCAAATTATGAGTGGTCCATTTAGTGTGTTGAGAACTGTAACTGTATATAGTAAATTAGTCAAGATCCGATCCATCAGAAATGTAAACTTTTTGTAAAAAATAAAAAATTACCCCCTGCTCTCATGACCTGACAATGACTTTTGTTATACAGGGTATCTCCGAAAGTTTTGTACAAAATCTCAGCACATATTCCTGAGGTCAAAATAAGGCAATTCAAAGCAAGTTACCTCAGTCCGAAATAGCCCGGTTTCTGAAATACAGGGTGGTAAAGTTGAAGAATAGAAATCGAATTTCTCAGAATTCATGAACATTTTCAAACTTATTAATTCAAAAATTAATATCCAGGGGTTTTTTGGGATGCAAAACACGAATACGGACACCTTTTCACTGTGGCCATTAGAGGGACCTTTACCAATGGACTTCTTATGCTCTAGAATGGCCATAACTTTTTCTCATTATCGTTTCTTACTTTATTTGTTGAGGTAATAGGTATCTGAACTTTTTCAATCAAAAAATATACTCTTGTGATAATCCGTCGATAAAGTAAGTCGATTTCGAGATATTTCGTTTTTTAGATTGTTACTGTTGGATGCATCACCAGAATATTTATATTATTTCAAATAAAAAATGTTTGCTGTTATCTTCGTGGATATAATTTGATCAGTAAATCAGCAGTGCAAAAATGGATTTCTTAAAATACTTTCTTGGAGTGTACTTGTCGATTTTTATTTTTTATCTTCACCACCCTGTATTTTGGAAACGGAGCAATTTCGGACTGAGGTAAGTGCTTATTATGAATATGTGCTGGGATTTTGTAGAGACCTTTCAGGAACACCCTATGTGGTGAATCAACCTAGCTGAAATCCATCATAAATGACCAATGGGATAGCGTACCATCTCCTGATAAAATTGTTGACATATTTTTAGATAATAAATTGAACACAGGATTCTTGGTGAGAACGTTAGTTTTGTTATGTACCAGAAACAACACTAGGCAACTTCAAAGATTATTTATTCCGCTTCAATAAATTCATCATTTGAATATAGTGTTTCTCTAGATTTTTGGGATTTTCTCTCCTTTTCCTTTGGACAGAGAGAGAATTGAAAGCCAATCCGAAAGTTAGAATGTCTTTCAATGACTGAATCTTGGTGCATTGTGCTTAAATTCAAACCAGTACACTATAAAAACCTTATTTGTTAATCTGTGACTATACTTCTAGAGTTAACAACCAGTGCCAATAAATTATCCGCATCAGGGGCCGATTTTATCCTCGATTTCATCCGCTAGTTTGTTATCCGTCAGATAATAGTGTAGCCTACATATACAGGATGTTTCATTACTAATTGGAAATATTTCAACCATAGAATCCCGAACTCAAAATATGAAGATTTAACCCAAATCACCTAGATAAAATATGTCTCCTGTCTGAGTTACAGGGTGTTTTATTCAAAAATGTTGAAATGTTTTTTGCCCAGTTCTTCAAAACTATTTGACGTATCACTTTCATATTTGGAGGGAAGTGTAGGTATTATACACCCAACTGAATTATGTGAAATGAACTTTTCTAGCTATTACCAGAGGCGTGTACGATAGGGGCAATTAACTGATTGATCCCTCCCAAATTCTACGCCACTGGCGGAATTGCAATTCTATCACAAAATTTTGATTCTCCAACAATTTTGACGTAGATGGCGATAAAGTCATTATTTTTCGAGATATTTCAAGTTAAACATAAATATGCACAATCATTTTGATGTCAATGTGCATTGATTTTTTCAATATTTTGGATCAATGAATTGTATTCATCAATAAAATGAAACTTCAATCCATATTAACAATAAAAACATAATTACATAACAGACATGAGCTAATTATGTAATATATTAAAAAATTTAAAACGCCCTGTAACAGCTCCCGTCTGTTATGTTTTTATGTTAATATGGATTGAAGTTTCATTTGATTGATGAATGCAGTCCATTGATCCAAAATATCGACATTATTGATACACATTGAAATCGAAATAATTGTGCTGCTTCATGTTTAACTTGAAATATCTCGAAAAATAATGACTTTATCGCTATGAAGAAAGAGTACAATATTTACGGAGAAGGTATTGAAGAATCGAAAAATTCTGATAAAATTGCAATTCCGCCAGTGGCGTAGAATTTGGGAAGGATCAACAAGTCACTTGCCCCTGTCGTACGCCTCTGGTAATAGCTAGAAAAGTTAATTTCACATAATTGTGAAACGTCAAATATTTTTGAAGACCTGGGCAAAAAACATTTCAAATTTTTTGAATAAAACACCCTGTAACTCAGACAGGAGACATATTTTATCTAAGTGATTTGGGTTAAATCTTCATATTTTGAGTTCGAGATTATATGGTTGAAATATTTCCAATTAGTAATGGAACACCCTGTATAGTTTCAGTTTGGTTTTTCTTGAAATTTTCATCATCTACCGGGTGTCAACGTATTTATTAGACAAGCCATGGTTACCAGAGTTCCGAAGGTGTGAGATTCTAATTTGGCAGAGGTACAGGATTCGAGAATCGGAAAATTTTGCAATATTCTTCAAGAGTGAAATTGCTCCCTCTTTGCGTATTATTATTTGTTATGTGACGTAAAACAAAACATTAATAATTATAATAATGTTATACAGGGTGAGTCACGACTAATCAGCCATTGCCTGATGGTAGATAGAGGAAGTCAAAGTGAGTTGATATATATGTGAAGAAATATATTTTGCCTATTTGTAACAGAAATACAAGGCATTATTTGAATTCGGGGCGAAACTTTGATGAACGATATTTCAGGAACGTCTCGATGTTATCGCCAGCAACTTACATCTATTGACATACCACACGATGGCCTACTATAAAAAATTCCAGATCCGGACTTAGAAAACTCATTTTCTTTTTAAATGTCAAAATTTCGACTTTCTGAATCGTATTTTTCAAAAACTTACATCAGAATCAGAAAGATCAGGAAAAACACTACAAGTGTAGCTTTTCAATTTGTACAACACACTTCGACCGGATTAGTGATAAAATATCAAACAAAATACTGATGAACGATTCTGTGATTCTGTACTGGCTATTGTAGTCACATCGTTCAACAAATTCATTTGAATCTCTTTCTTGCATATCGGTGTGTTATAAGAGTTGAATATTCGATGAAAAATTCCAGGACCGGACTCACTTTTCTTTAAGAGACCTTTCAAAACATGGAAATAAGTAGGTACCTAATTTTCACAGAAATTCCAATACCTACCTCGTCTCCCTATCCTCCCTAAGTACGCACGATGTTCTTCGAACATTATAGCAATTTCCTTCCGTGCGCTCCAAGAGATAAAAAAATATAAAATATTATTGCTTAGGTAAAATATTTGTTCCGAATCAGATGAACGTGCCAACTCATACTACAATCAGCGAGTCAAATTGTGAGTTTGGTGTTTTCTTTATTCAGAAAACACTACGAAAGAAGTATGTGATAGATGTATGAAAATGGACATAAATAGGTATTTTCTCTTAACAAGATGGGGCACCTCCATACACAACTCAATACAAGTGAGAGAATACCTAGACAAACAATCCTCTAATCGCTGGATAGGTCTTGGCGGCTCTCATTCTTGGCCCCATAGGTCCCCTAATCTCATAGTATTAGACTACCATCTATCTCTCTATGAAACTATTGGTATATCAGACTGAAGTCAACACAAGAGAGGAACTGGGGAAGAGGATAGTTACAGATTCAGATATGATCAGGAATATTAGGCAAATTATTCGAATAATCATAAGAAATTTTCCGAAGATATGCAAAAAATGTATAGAAATTGGGGAGGACATTTTGAGAACCTTAGTATTAGACTACCATCTATCTCTCTATGAAACTATTGGTATATCAGACTGAAGTCAACACAAGAGAGGAACTGGGGAAGAGGATAGTTACAGATTCAGATATGATCAGGAATATTAGGCAAATTATTCGAATAATCATAAGAAATTTTCCGAAGATATGCAAAAAATGTATAGAAATTGGGGAGGACATTTTGAGAACCTTCGTTGGAAAATATTATGATATTCAGACGAATCTTTTTCGAAAATTATAGTTTTATGTAATTATCTCCAAAAACCAAGTCCGGTCCTGATTTTTTTCAAATAATACTTTTTATCAACTCTGCTGCCATATCAATATGCAAAAAACTGATTCGAATACTTTTAGTTGAACATAAAGAGTAATGGCCCAGACGAAATTGAAGAAATATTTGTCTGAATTTTGTTTGATATTTTTTCACCAATCCGGTCGAAGTGTGTCGTACGAATTGAAAAGCTAAACTTGTAGTGTTTTTCCTAATCTTTTTGATTCTGATAAAAGTTTTTGGAAAATACGATTCCGAAAGTCGTTTTCTTTACATTAAAAAAGAAAATGAGTTTTCCAAGTCCGGCTCTGGAATTTTCCTTCCATAGTATGCCAGTCGTTCCTGAAATATCGTTCATCAAAGTTTCGCCCCGAATTCATATAATAGGCATAGGAATAGGCAGAATATATTTTTCCACATATACAGGGTGATTCAGATTTTAAGGCACAAACTGAAATGGATGATAGATCTAATCGTTTTCATCAAAAAAGTCTATCTAAACATGAGTCCGATCTCAATCAGAAGCGGAGCTACAGGGGGGATCATTTGAAGCATCTTATAAATTTTTAAAATCTACAGGACGTTGCGTTTTTAGGGGTAGAGGCTTCCTTATCTTCCTCAAACTTTTTCGTAGGACGCCTCTGACATCTTCTAGCAAGGAAATTTAATACAGGGTCGCTGATATGTATGGAAACAGGTGAATATCTCGGTAACCTGTTGTTGGATTTTTTTGAATTTATGTACTGTGTGATTTCAAAACGTGGCAGATTTGAAAATGTTATACCCAATGTTGCCAATTTTTCAGTTATACCGGATTTTTTTTAACTTCCTTATTTTGAATAGAACACCCTGTAATTTATTGGATTTTCAGATTCTCCCTGAAGAGCTAATTCCATCGATCTATCACACTTGGGGTCTAGCAGGAATGAATACATAGGTATAGGGTGTTTAAAATCTAGATTTTTCAACTTTGGTATTTTTTTGTGTCGAAACTATTCATTATATATCGATCAAAACCGCTTCAATATTCCCATCTTTACTTCTGATTTACTATCTACTGACATTTAATTGAAACAAATACAGGGTGGTTCAAGATTCAGAATTCTGATCACCCTCTGTATCTGTTCCAATTAAGTAGTCAGTAAATGGTGAATCAAAAGTGAAGATAGTGGATAGTTTCTACACAAAAAAATCTTGAAGTTGAAAAACCTAGATTTTGAACACCCTATACCTATGTAATCATTCCCGCTCGACCCCAAGTGTGATAGATCGATGGAATCAGCTCTTCAAGGAGAATCTGGAAATCCAATAAAGTACAGGGTGTTTCATTCAAAATAAGGAAGTTACTAAAAATCCGGAATAACTGAAGAAGTGGCATCAGAGGCTATAACATTTTCAAATCCACCACGTTTTGAAATCACACTGTACATAAATTCAAAAAAAATCTAACAACAGATTGCCGAGATATTCACCTGTTTCCATACATATCAGCGACCCTGTATATCGTTCAATTTAAAGGCTTTTTTGCCTCTCAAGTTTTATCGAGAAACCAACCGTTTTCGAAATAAATGAGCATATCCGTTCTGAAAACATGTTAATTTTGCATATATTGTTTCGCTCAAATTTTATTATTGAATAAATTAATAACAAACTGAATCAGTAGCGGGGATACAAAGGGTCAAGGTTTTTTTTAGTATTTAAAGTGGGTTAAATTTTCTCCAAGAATAAAATTTAAGCGAAACGTAGACAAGTTCAATATGTTTTAGAACAGATATGCTTATTTATTTCGAAAACGGTTCGTTTCTCGATGAAAAAAATTAAGAGCAATAAAAGCCTCTAAATTGAACAATTCACATAATACGGTAACTAGATGATGTCCGATGCGTACTAAAAAAATAGTGTATCACCCTGTAGATTATGAAAATCTTCAAAATGGTTAAAATGATGATCTCCTAGGAAGTAACAACCTCACCAAATTTCAAATTGATAACTTCAATAGTGAGCAAGATCCATATTTTAATTGAGAGAAAAAATGTTTAATCTTTGACCTCTTATAGCTGCGCTACTGATCAAGATCAGACTCATGTTTGTATAAACTTTTTTGATTAAAATGATGAGTTCTATTGCACATTTCAGTTTGTGCCTTAAAACCTGGATCACCCTGTATATCAACTCACCTTGACTTCCTCTATCCGCCATTAGTCTATGGCTGGTTAATCATGACTCACCCTGTATATTATGGGCTATCTGACTTATCCGCCAGTTGAACCTAACATATAGGTATTAGACAGTTTATCTGCTGGGTAAAACATATGTTGATAAATCCACATTTCTAAATTAACTGGCAACTAAACATTATTTGTCAGAATTTTTATGCATTTGATTAATGATGGCTGAAATATTCCTGAGGCGTACCACGCAAGCTCAACTTTTGTACAGGGTGATTCACCATAAATGTCCCCCCTCTAGCTCACTCATTTTTGAACCGATTTGAAAATTTGAAAGATCATCTAAAATGAGTTTTCAGAAATTGTATTCCCGTTGCATCAGAAAATACAGGGTGTTCGGAACAAACGATCTACAGAGTACTACTTGATTTTTTCGAAAGTAACACCCTGTATTTCATCGTATTTTTAGATTCTCCCTGAAGAGCTGATTTCATCAATGCATCACAGTTGGGGTCTAGCGGGAATGATTACAGAGATATAGGGTGTTCAAAATCAAGATTTTTCAACTTTAGGATTTTTTTGTGTCGAAACTTTTCATTATTGGTCAAAACGGCTCAAATGTCCCTATCTCAACTTTTGATTTACTATCTACTGACATTTAATTGAAACATATACAGTGTGGTTCAAGATTCAGGATTCTGATCACCCTGTATCTGTTCCAATTATCAAATGTCAGTAGATAGTAAATCAAAAGTTAAGACACGGACATAAAAGCCGTGTTGACCAATAACGAATAGTTTCGTCACAAAAAAAAACTAAAGTTGAAAAATCTTGATTTTGAACACCTTATATCTCTGTAATCATTCTCGCTAGACCCCAACTGTGATATATTGATGCAATCAGCTCTTCAGGGAGAATCTAAAAATACAATGAAATACAGGGTGTTCCATTCGAAAAAATCAAGTAGTACTCTGTAGATCGTTTGTTCCGAGCACCCTGTATTTTCTGATGCAACGGGAAAAAAATTTCTGAAAACTCATTTTATATCTTTCAAATTTTTAAATCGGTTCAAAAATGAGTGAGCTAGAGGGGGGGGGGCATTCATGGTGAATCACCCTGTACCTTTCAAATTGTTACGGTGGAAATGAATGCTTGCATTTGATTTTTCGAAGTGGCCAAATTATGGAATCACTATTTTTTTCAATCTCATGAATTGGTACGGATATACAGGGTTACTGGTAATTCGATACATTCCTTTGGTGATGTAATAGGGGAGGTGGTAGGGAGTGAATTCAACCCTAATATGGATTATGCAAAAGTTAATAGTTTTTGAGATATTGAATTTTTTCTCCAAAAGGTAGACTTCAAGGGTTAAAAAGTTAGTTTCCCGAACATCTGCTGTACATTCTTTCAACCTTTCAACTATGGTCTTATGTTTGCAATGGAAAAAATTCCAGAAATAATTCAGATAATAGATAACTTGTAAATACAAAATCGTATTCTTGTTTGTTGATAATTGTGGATTTCAACACTTTGTAGCGGTTATTCTTAGAAAAATCTGTAAGCTATTTTCGTCAAAAATTTGTTGAAAATTCCTTAATGCAATAGCTATCTAACTGGGTACAAATGATAATAAAAGTACTTGATACTGGTTTGTTATTTTGAATGAATAGTAAAAATGTACTTGAAATGCTTCTACTATTAGTATTCACTTTTTACAAATCCTGTTCAAAATGAGACCTTTATTACGAATACATGCGCGGCAGCGTTTTCTTATTTCCATCTTTGTTATGCTAGTTTTCAAATCATTTTGTATGTAAAAGGCAGCGTCGTTTATCATTGGTATGAGTTCTTCCTGGGTCTTTACTGGATTTCCATCAACTAGCACCTCCATATGACCCCACACATAATGATCAAGGGGGGTTAGGTCAGGGCTTCGAGTTGGCCAACCTATTCGACCTGACCTTCTATCCCAACGGTTAAAATGAGAAGCTCCTGTAGATCATGCCGTAGAAAATTTCCATACATTTCCCTGTTTGAATTGTCTAGGAACAAATGTGGTCTATTAAATAACTGTCAATGAGTCCCATCAACACATTATCAGAAAACTTATTCCGTTGGAAACTAGTTTCCCTTGTTGAACGAGGGTTTTCTTCGGCCCAATGATGAAGGTTAGGAACATTTGTTATGCTTTTTGGATGCCTCGAGCGAATAAACGAAAATAAAAACTGCCGAAAATGAATACTGAGAGGCATTCTTCAAGTGTGTTTTATACTATTCCTTTGAACGAATAAATCCGTATCAAGCACTTTTAGTTTCATTTGTTCCCAGTTAGATAGCTATCGCCCTAAGGAAGTTTTAACAAATTTTTGACAAATGTGGATCAGATATTCTTCTTAAAATATCCGCTAGAATGTGGTTAAAACCCACCATTCTCAAACAAAAATACGACTGTATCTACAATTTATCTATGATCTAAATTATTTCTGTAATTCTGTCATTCCAAACATAAGACCATAGTGTTGATCATGTATTCTAGTTGAAAGTTTGAAAAAAAATTGGAACTGATTTCCGGAGAAAAACAAAAAAAAATTAAATATCGCAAAAACTATTAACTCTTGCTTAATACATATATGGGTTTGATTTTCTCCTTACAACCTTCTCTATCACATCAACAAAGGAATGTATCGAATTACCAGTAACCCTGTATATACTTTCGGTAACCTCTGTATGTTTGTATACCTATCCAGGAAGAATTGAAAGCAGATGAATCAGACCCTCTGGCGACAGGAGACCCAGCAGAGGATGATTTGATAAATTCTATTGGTCCAGAGATATCCATTATACCAGTGAAGAGAAAAAGGTCTCAGTACAAAATGAATATTTTTGAAAGAGAATATTCACCTTCATGTGATGGTACATTCGAAGTTCATGGTATAATAAGGTGAGTTCTTCAGTTTTGAATAAATTGGAGTTTAAAAAAAACCTATTCGCACATTTCCCAACAGGCCTTCAAGAGAAAAAGTTCGCCGAATATCTGTAGATGAAGCTCAAAATGCAGCAGACACCTACGCCAGAAGAAAATCGAATCCTCTAGAAAAATGTCCGGTTTGTAAAAAATATTTTCGAAGGCTGAAAACTCATCTTATTAAACATGACATGATCATGAGATCTCCAGAAGAGATTCTCTTTTGCACGCTCTGTCAGAAGAGTTTCAATTCCCAGAGCAACCTTGCCATTCATATGAGAACTCACAATGGAATGAGGCCTTACATTTGTGAAGTCTGTCAGAAAACATTTTCTCAGAGCTGCAATTTGGTGAATCACATGCGGGTGCACACAGGTAACTGGCATGCAAAACTTCGTATGTGTTTCATTATTTTCGAGACATAAGATTATCAATTAAATTAGTGAAACTTCCTACCAAAATGAGTTTATTTCGATGTTTACCGTCCCAAACCAACTAACTTAAACTTTAAACTTCTCTGGCTTCTGACACTGTCTTTTCAGGTTTTAATCGTGGACTGTGATTGTGGAAATTATCAGGAAACTTTCAATGGGGAAGTTTCTTCTGATAAATTTTTATCAAATTAGTTTTAGATTTATTAGCCACATATTTTTCAAGACAGAATGCTTACCAGCTCATAGTGTTGGGTCCTTATTTTTTAATTGAGGGAGAAAAAGTGTACGGCAACAACACTAAAAGCCAAACAAGGATAAATAAATTAAATCGCGAATGGTGGGGATAACTCTGCGAAATCATTTCCAGAAAATTATTGATATTCTCTCGATATACTTTCTACAGGGTGTCGATTTGAAAACTTCTCACTCTTCAATGTTCCTTTCAGTAATTCATATGAATAATCTAAAAGGCTGGTCAATATTATTTTCGGGGGGAGACACTTTGAATGAACGGTACCTAGTTTAATATTTTTTGATGAGTAATTTCTGAAAAATATCGTTCTAAATTTACAGAATGCATTAGAAATAGAAAAGGAATATTCTCAGATATATTATGAATATGAAAAATGGATATATTTAGAGAGATACAGTGTGTCCCAAATTCGATCCTCACCATTGGGATCTCAGTAACTATGATAGATAGAGAAACGGTTAAATTGGCAAAGTTGTAGCAAAGGACCCCGCACTTTCAGTACGTAAAATGGTTCTCGGTGAAATTTTCTGAATTTTCAGTATGTTGTAGAATTCGATGAACTAATTGAACCTGCAGAATCGTAAAGTTCTTTGATGAACAGATTCTGAGATACAGGGCGTTGAAGTTACAAATCGGTATTTTTCATTCAATTATTTTCTCGAAATTCAAAGATGCCAAGTACAATTTTTTTCGCTCATATCATCAACGAACCTCCATATTACTCAACATAATTCAGATGGTTCAGATGATGTAATTGTTTACAGAGTGAAACATATAAACATGTCAGTGATGTCTGAAAATTCGATGTAATAATGAAATATCGAGAAAATAATTTAGGCATGCGATATACTATTCTCATTCCATCATGAATCACAATTCATACATTCCATACAGGGTGATTTGAAAAATTGGTGACACCTAAGATCGATTTATTCATACAAATCCTGTATATTCGAGTGAATTGTTAACCTCCCAAGATAACTGATACCGTATGAACATGATTTCGTTGAGATATATTGGGTGATCATGAAGATTTTCGATGATGAAAATGACAAAAAATCGTGTTTTTTGGAATCACCCTGTTATTCATGATTAACTCGGTGAAATTCCCTAATTATTTTTTAATATATTCGCTCCTTAACGCTGTCTTGAAAATTCAGTTTCCTATCATGACGGGTGTCATAGTTATTAATTCAGGAACTTAACATTTGCATAAAGAGTTGAAGAGACTTGTTCACTTACATTCGCATAGTGGCCGATATTTTTCACAAATAGTGAAACGTGAGAATGTGGAGACGAAAATAAGTTTATTATTCATATACAGGGTGAACATTAGAAATTCAATAACAATAGCAGATATATGGATTTATTAATATTAATATAATGTACAGATAGTTAGGCGAATTTCGTTGGTAATATGAAAATGATGGAAACGCCTGATTCTGAGTGGAAAACAAATGTGAAAAAATCTGTCGATTCCAGGATTCAACTCTCCCTATTAGAAATGGAAGCGTGAAAGACCGAATCATTCTTCCATCTCCTAGGTATTGTTCGTTTTTCATTTTGGCAGAGCTTGTATACCAACGAAATTCGCCTAACTATCTGTACATTATATTAATATTATTAAATTCATATATCTGCTATTGTTATTGAATTTCTAATGTTCACAATGTATATGAATACTAAACTCAATTTCGTCTCCACATTCTCTCGTTTCACTATTTCTGAAAAATATCGGCCACTATGCGAATGTAAGTGAACAAGTCTCTTCAACTCTTTATGCAAATGTTAAGTTCCTGAATTAATAACTATGACACCCGTCATGATAGGAAACTGAATTTTCAAGACAGCGTTAAGGAGCGAATGATGAATATATTAAAAAATAATTAGGGAATTTCACCGAGTTAATCATGAATAACAGGGTGATTTCAAAAAACACGATTTTTTGTCATTTTCATCATCGAAAATCTTCATGATCACCCAATATATCTCAACGAAATCATGTTCATACGGTATCAGTTATCTTGGGAGGTTAACAATTCACTCGAATATACAGGATTTGTATGAATAAATCGATCTTAGGTGTCACCAATTTTTCAAATCACCCTGTATGGAATGTATGAATTGTGATTCATGATGGAATGAGAATAGTATATTATTTTCTCGATATTTCATTATTACATCGAATTTTCAGACATCACTGAAATGTTTATATGTTTCACTCTGTAAACAATTACATCATCTGAACCATCTGAATTATGTTGAGTAATATGGAGGTTCGTTAATGATATGAGCGAAGAAAATTGTACTTGGCATCTTTGAATTTCGAGAAAATAATTAAATGAAAAATACCGATTTGTGACTTCAACGCCCTGTATCTCAGAATCTGTTCATCGAAGAACTTTACGATTCTGCAGGTTCAATCAGCTCATCGAATTCTACAACATACTGAAAATTCAGGAAATTTCACCGAGAACCATTTTACGTACTAAAAGTGCGGGGTCCTAATGTTGAATCAGAATCTATTGAAAAACCCGGGCTAGCTTCAGTCATTCTTGAGTTATTTGAGAGAAACTGAAATCTTGTATTTTTGTTTTGTTCCAATATCTCGGAATCTATTGATTTTATGAGGAAATGATTTCAACATTCTCATAGCACTTTTTGGTGTTCTTTTCAATGGTTTTGTCAGTTTTCCATCAAAATGTCAAATTTGTGAGATATCACCTACAACTTCATTTTTTCTTATGGACGCCATATTGGATTTTAACAGATTTGAAATCAGCATAAAATTTCCTTTCTAGTGATGTATCACAATCACTGTTTTATTTAATTGGGGGTATTGATTTCCAATTTTTGTTTTTATGTCAAGTAGGCTATGAATTCTGTAACTAATAAATAATTCTCGAAGTTATCTCCACGACTCCACGACAATTCATTATGTTGTGTTATTAGTTACCACTTCACTCCTCTTACTTTCACTTTAGATTATGGAATTTGTGTTCTATGTTCTTGCATTGCAGGTGCATAATACAAATACTATACAAAATTAATTGAACTGCTCGAAATGGCCCCCATTGTTCTCGATACATTTTAATATTCGAGAGCGGAACATGATTCGTTGCTTTTCTCAGATGAACTCTGTTGATGTTGATGGAATGTCTCCATCACTCTCTCGTAGATCATCAATATCTTGAATTGGCTCTTCATAAATTTTATTTTTGGCGTAGCCCCACAGGAAGAAATCGAGAGGCGTATAATCAGGCGACCTTGGAGGCCATCTAACAGATCCATGAGTATTAATTAATTTAGCACCAAATTGATTTTCGAAATATCGATATCGATTCTTTCACACTGGTTGAAGAACCAGTGACAAAACTCGAGACAACGTTCATTATCACCAGGTCTTAACCCTTGTACTGTCACTGGTTTTTGTGAACGGCATTGTTTGCCCCGAAATAATTAACTTGTATTTTCTCTTGACGTTTACCGAAAAGGCTCTTGGCTCCAAGCCTACTCTATGAAAGTTGTGCCAGAACACATAATCGTTATTGTTTATAGAGAGTTCAGCGCATAGCCTACTGGACATAAAAACAAAAATTGGAAATCAGTACTCCTTATGCGATAAAACTGTGACTGTGATACATCACTAGAAAGGAAATTTCATGCTGATTTCAAATCTGTGAAAATCCAATATGGCGTCCATAAGAAAAACCGAAGTTGTAGGTGATATCTCAGAAATTCGACATTATGATGGAAAACTGACAAAACCATTCAAAAGAACACCAAAAAGTGCCATGAGAATTATGAAGTCATTTTTTCATTAAATCAATAGTTTCCGAGATATTCGAGAAAAACAAAAATACAAGATTTAATTTTTTCTCAAATAACTCAAGAATGACTGAAGCTAGCCTGGATTTCTTGAAAGATTCTGATTCAACATTAAATTTTCTACAACTTTGCTAATTTCCGTTCCTCTATCTCTCATAGTTACTGAAATCCCAATGGTGAGGATCAAATTTGGGACACACTGTATATATATATATAGAAGAGGAAAGATATTGTGTATGAACACAGAGCAAGAGTATGAAGTAAAAGATTGTAGGTTTAATCCGTTCCGTGAGTGGAATGTCAATTGGTGCAAGTCAGTCTGTTTCAGCTCTCCAAGCATCATCAGTTGCACTAGGCCAATCGACAATCCACTCACGGACCGGTCACTATTTGAAGACCAACATGTAGTCTTCAACAGTGCGGAATACGGATGTTTGGTACAGTGCCATCTACTAGCACTAAACAGAAACGTGCTTTTCGGGCAGCGACGTAGGAGTACAGATATCTCTGTTACTACACCTACGTCCCCCGAGTGCACCTCGATAGTGTGGATGTGACCACAAGACAGAATAAAGAAGAGGAAAGATATTGTGTATGAACACAGAGCAAGAGTATGAAGTAAAATAATAATAATAAAAATATATATATATATATCCATTTTTTTCATAATCTAAATATATCTGAGAATATTCCTTTTCAATACTTTCATACTCAATCAAGGGGTTCAAACTTGAACGATGGAAACTTGTTATTTTCATAGACCTCTAATCGCAGATTCGTGATTGGGTTTATTCTCAATTCAGAATTTTCTTTCCACGCCCTGTATGATGAATATCAATTTTTCATACATCCAAACATAATTAGAACTTGCCTGCACTGAGATGCATGGTCTTCAGGTTAGTATTTAAACAAAAATTATTATTTTTATCCGAAAAATCCTCTTGGATTATCAATTTGGCAACGGTTCCACAGAGGTCCTTAGAATGTGGTCGTTTCCGCAGAAGAAATAAGCAAAATAAATCACTATTTTTGTCCATTATTATTTATTTGGTGAAGTCTTTGCTATTAGAAATTGGCCCACCCTCTATAGATCGCGTTAAATGTATTGGAAGTTATTCATACTCTTTCTTGTTTTCAGGTGAGAAACCATTCAAATGTCCGCATTGTGATAGAGCGTTCACCCAATCAGGCAATCTCAACAACCACATTCGACTCCACACAGATGAGAAGCCTTTCAAATGCCATTTTTGTTCCAAAGCCTTTGTGCAATCCGGGAATTTGAGTTCTCATATAAGGAACAATCACAAATTTGAAACCAATACTTTCAATACAATTGCTCTCACACAGTTTGTTTGAAGTCTAACACGCCTTGAATTTGTATCTTTGGTTATATTCACTAGTGTTGTACAGCAGAAAGTTCACCATGGAAAATGAAATCGAAGATTTGACAGTTCGACTGATAAATGTCATAAAAAAAAGATATTTTGCTGCTAGTTCATGTCACTAGTCAATTCTTTTTTATCTAATCATGACAAAAAATGGAATTATCAAATTCCAATGAAAAGAAATGCTGCATACCAATTTCCGCTGGAAGTGGAGGATTTTTTTTTACGTTCTGGTTCCCAGGAAAAGGGATATCCTCTAATGTTCAAATAGACTGATTGAATTTTGGAGACGGCTATGAACAAAAATTATTGATAAAAACAGATAATCTTGTCACAGAGCATTAGTAACCACCATTATTAATACGAATGATTTTTTAACCTCATCAAGATCAGAGTTCACAAGTAGACTTCTCCTATACATTTCAATTTTCATTTCAAAACTAAACATATTGGTAAGTTATATTTTCATATCATAATACCTCATATTATTCTATTCGATTTGAGAGATAATGTAAATTCTCAATTTCAGAGGATTTTGATATTTCATGCTCTTCATGGATATTCAACAGATATAATTCAATGTTCGACGTGGCAAATAGCCAGAAATATTCAGAACGATATTATATACATATCTTTATATGAAGGAGAATGCAAATTCTCTATTTCAGAAGATTTTGTTTTCAAATTCTTATCGTGTGTGTTCAATAGATGTAATTCAATATTCGTCGTGGCATATAGCCAGGAAAGTAGTTGTTTTCTGTTGATTAAACCGATAAAGAATTAGTATTTTCATCACATGGAGAATGTGAATTCTCAATGTATTTCTTTATATATATATCCATTTTTTTGTGTTCATGAATATATCTGAGAATATTCCTTTTCAATAGGAATAATAATAATTATTGCCGTATTCATATGATTTCCTGGAAATTATTGAAAAACTCCCCAACAATGTTTGTGTTATGTACCTATGCAATATCATGCAGCGATTGAGTGGTTATTCCAATATATTTGAAAGCAGATCAAGATATTAGGTTAGTTCAAACGTAAATCTCAGTGGAGTGTCTTAAACCTGCCCATTATGAACAGAACAACAAAATAATCCGATTCATATAAATCTCCAGATTATTTCTGATGGATCAACCGGCCCTAAGGTGGTAGGTAATTCACATATCAGTTTAAAACATTTTTGAGATCGATTAGTCGATAAAAATAAATTCAGATTCAACAGCTAATGAAGATTATCTCCTTCATTATCTATTTGAAGACTGAAAACGATCTTAATCTTCTAGGTATCTGGGAATTATGTTTCATGTATAAAAGATCTCTGTGGAATTTCTGTTAGGGGTGTTTCTTATCATTATTAAAATGGTGGGTGCATGTGCCGGTTCTCTGCCACCTGATAGAAATTCAAAGTTTATTGAATCACTAAAATTATCTGAAGTAGATATATAAATATTTGTTCATTACTTTGTTATTCTTCCCAATACCTATATAGGGTGACTGCGCCGGTTTTCGACCAGATTTCATTACTTTCACTATCAACTGTGTGCAAGTCTAAGATATAATATTGGTTTGCTTTATAACCCTAACAGATTGAACTTTCAGTACCCATAGAAATGGAGAAAAATATGGAAAGGGATGTTTGTCTTGCTGAAAATTAAAATAAAAACAAATTCTAAAAAATGTGCTTTTTACCAGTTTTCGACCGCCCTAAGCTTAATGTCGACCATCATTTGCCACTTTTCGGGCAATGAACCGCCTGCTTTTGACCATTAAACACTTGCACCACCGCAATATTCCTTATGCAACTGAAAAGTTGAAATGCTGAAACACTTAGCAAAAGTACTAATTGAAACGAAAAAAAATCTATGTATTTTGTAAAATGAAATCTTATTTCTTCAGTCTCACAATTGACATATAATATTAACTGATGACTTAAAAACTCTAAATAGAGGTAACTAGGTACTTCTAAGAACATACAAAACAGCTGTATTCTTTTTCAGCTGCTGCTTCTTCTAACTTCATTCCAATGAATGCAGAACAACGTAAATGAAACCACTTATCGCAGCTGTCACATCCAATGTTTTTGTTGTCTCCATCATCGGTATCGCTGTGTAGTTCTACACATGTTGCACAACTGATTGTCTGTTTCAATACTGACTTTGCTGACGCTTATCGTGATTTTTTGTTGATAACTACAGTTTTTTTCTTGTTTTTCTTTAGGGCACTCCTTTCTTTTCACACCCTCTACTTTTTGTGTCTTTTCTTCATTTTGTTTTTGAAGATTTCGCCTGACTTGTGAATTTATGGCCTTTGGGGCAATTTCTCGTTTTTTATTTCTAATATTTATTTCAGACAAGGAATATACTGATTTTTTGCAGACTTGTTTTCCCGTTCCTTTTAATAGTTCTAGCCCTGTTATCTCTGAGGTTACACTTTTTTAATGGTTTGTTCATCGTCTTGGTAATACATTCCTTGCTTATTGTTTTGTTTACTGTATCATAAAATGTCACTTTTTCTTCCTGACATTAATATCTTGCTGACTCTCTTATTTTGATTCTCTTTATCTATTATATCAACTGTTCCTTCGTTTTCCTGACTTCTACCATCTTGCTAGTTGCCTGCTCGTTTATATTTCCTCCACCCGTATCATCAGCTGTCTCTTCTTTTCCTTGACTTGCTAGTCTTGCTACTATCTTGTTCACTTTTTTGTTCTTCTCTTCCATTTCTCGACTTGTTACTATCAGGATCGCTTGCTTGTTTTGATCCCATTTTCTGACCGTATTCTTCCATTCCGTTTTGAGGGGTTTAAAGACACTCATATCTGCTGGCTGCAGAATGTGAGTGGTATTGGGTGGAAGAGCATATAATATGATTTCGTTCTGGTCACAAAATTCACTAAGATTCATCGTCATGTGCGATTTATGTCCGTCTATCAATAGTAAGATAGGCCGTTTTAACTCATTTTGGGTAACCCACTCGTTGGAGTCGTTTGCTACTCAAAAAATACATCGTCCTTCATCCAACCGGAGTCTGATCTCCCTAAAACCCATATTGCGGAGACATAGTGTTCACTAATGCTTTTGGAAGGCGCACATATGGAAATAACATCAACGGCGGACAAATCTTGCCGCTGGCCGTGAAAACCATTGAAACGGTTATAATTTCCTTTTCATTACCCATTTTAACGCAGTAAAGATTTTTACAACCTCTGGGTTAGTTTTGGGACAAAGAGCAAATACCGCCTCATCGACATTTGACATTCTATCTGGTTCATCTAAGATATCTTCGTTGTTAGCATCTTTCAAATATTGCCTCAAGTCACGAAACCGAAACCTTATAACTTCTTCGGTTACAATGGCTCGCGCCTTGCTTACACTCTCAGCCTCCCGAACGGAAATTTGTGGATGTCTTCTCAAAAAGTTCAGGTACCACTTTTGGCCTGGTTTCCCGTTTTTGAACAAATTCTCTTTATCTGTATTTTTCACTATGCCTTCTACAGTTTCCAATAAGTCTGTTTTCTCAACAGGGAAACCACACTTTGGCTAAATTAATAACCCAGTTGGATAATTTCTCTTCACCATCAATTGATAAAATGGGTTGAGGACCTGTTTTTCCAGCAAACTTAGGAATTTTTCCAGATTTGTAGTCTTGTAAGGTGGTCGTTTTAGGAATACCAAACTCCCTGCCTGCCATTCTTACAGAAAGGGACCTTCATGATTTCCTTTCAAGGCACATTGAAGATTTTCACTAGCATATTGGAAATGTTCTCGCTTTTTTCTTCTCACTACTCTTACAGTATGGCCTCTCTTTTTTGAAGACTTCTTTGCATTTTGTACTGGCGGCATCTGTAAAATCCATAAATACCTAAGATATTCCTAGTGGTCGAAATATAATTGATTTTTCGTACGCGTAAAAGCTTACAATTTAAAGTCCGGTCGAAAAGTAAATAGGTGATTCCAATTTTTCGACCGCCAAACCAAATTATTCATAATTCGCGTTAAAAAAGTGTACGAAAACCGAATACATTATATCGGTATATTTGAGTAGTGCATTTCACTGAGATAGTTAAATATAACGTCATAAATATATAGACAAAGACCGAAACTAAATAGCTAATTCACCCACTTTTCGATCGCCACGATCGAAAACCGGCAGACCTTCAATTTGAACATGCGGTTAAGCGACCACCTGACCTAAATCATTCAAAATTATATTTTACCAATATTTTGGTGTTCAGAGATTAGATGAAGGTATAAATATGCCTCAAATACTAAAATAGATAGTCAGTATTTAATAATTTCACAGTTACTTACTATTTTCTTTGGGGCACTTCACTATATTCACTACACAATTCCTCACATTTCACAAGCCGGTCAATACCCAACCATATCAGATTTTAAATTCTAGTTCAGTTTCACCAGAAGGTGCTCCCACCTTTGGCATGTCAAGAAGGAAGTTAACGCAGTTGGTAGTCCGTCCACCAAGGCCTTTTCTCGGCCATTAATCTTATGTCCTTTATCAATACGCTCGACATTCGTGAATTCTACAATGAACAACTCACTACTTCAGAAATGTATTACAAAAAACGAAATATGTCATACAAAGAACAAAATGATAAAACAAAAATATAAAAATAAAAACGTCAACAAAAAAAATTGTCCTTGGAAAAGAAATCATCACATAAAATAAGGTACGTATATACCTATAGCAGGGAGTTTTTTTGGTGGTGATCACATGCAATTTCCGCATATATAATCTTTATTGGCAGCTTCAAGTAAATGCGCCAGTAGTCGGCCACCTAACTATAATTTTCAATGTGATACCTATTAGTGAAAAAATATTATTTACAGAGTTGAATATTTGCTTTTGTTGCATCAGTACTCTTTGTTTGGTTTACTAACACCTGTAATACCCGAGAAATGTCAAACAACGCAGAAAAAAAAAAAGGAAAAAATAATTTCCATGAAAAGTGCGGAAATGCCAGTATTCGGCCACAAAAAATCTAATTTCGGCCAATTGACACCCAGTGCTCGGCCGAGATATTTTGTCTGTTTGGGATGCTATCGGTTTTTGATTAGTTGTACAGGAAATTCGGGAGTTATCGCAATTTCAGAAGAAAATGATTTCATTTTAGTAAAATGTTACTACAATACAAACACAGAAACATATAAACCTTAAACTCCTCGATTATCGATAGAAATAACAATTAGGTATTCATATGATGAAAACAAAATGTCAATTTTTCATTGATTTAAGTACAGTGAACACAAACAAAATTTCGACTTTTTGCATCTCTGTAAGGGAGTCCTATAAATTCCGTACACATAAGATGGTACCATCGATCACAGCGATCGCAACCAAGATTTTTCAACTCATCATCCTCTACATCACTAATGAGTTCTTCTTCACAAGCTGAACATTTCATTTTTCTGTTTTATCATCATCTTTGGCAAGGGTATCTGTTTTTCTTTTATCGTTTGTTTTATTTTCTCTTCATTTTTCTTCTTCTTAGGTTTTTTCTTTGGTTTGCTTTTTTCCTTCACAGCAACATTTTTCTCATTTGTCTTCTGTTGTTTTTGTTGTTTCCTTTTCTCTCTTTTTTCTTCTTCAATTTTTTTCTGAAGATCCTTTTCTTCCAGAAACTTTCTATATACATTCGGGGAAACAGTAGACGGCAGTTTTTCTTTTTTGTTTTGATTTCTTTTTTTTTAATCTATTGGACCTGGCCAAAATAAATGGTCCTCAAACTGTTTCAAGGAAACTTTTGTTCTTGTGACATTATTTAAATTTTCAGTGTCACTTTTCTTGTTCGGATTTGCCATTTTTGAGCGATTTTCTTTTTCATCATCGTCTTGTAGTTTATTCATTCCATTACCCTCGTTTTCATCTTTTTTAGTCTTATTTTTTTCTTGTCGTTTGTCTCCTTATCGATTGTAGTATTGTTTTCTGTCACTGAATTCTTCTCATCATCCTGGTTAATCTTGTTATCTCTTTCATTATCTTCTTTTGGTGTGATTTGTTTTGTTAAGTTGTCTTCCTTTCCAATATCATCAACTCTGGTAATCTCATCTTTTTTTTCTGTATTGTTTTCTGTCACTGCATGTTCCTCATTATTCTGGTTAATCTCTTTATTGACTTCATTATCTTCTTTTGGTTTGATCTGGTTTGTTGAGTTGTTTTCCTTTTCAATATGATCTTCTTTGGTTTTCTCATAATTTTTTTCAGTATTGTTTTCTGTCACTGCATTTTCCTCATTATTCTGGTTAGTATCTTCATCAGTTTCATTATCTTCTTTTGGTGTTATCTGTTTTGTTAATTTGTCTTCCTTTCCAATATCATCTTCTTTAGTAATCCCATCATTTTTTCTGAAGATTTATTTACCTCGTCATTCTCGTTCTCATCATTTTCGGCTTTTTTATCTTGTGAATTTTCTTCACTGGTTATCTGATCATGTCTTTCTGTAGATTCTTTCAAGTCATCATTATTATCTCTATATCTTTCTATTTTATCATATTTTTGTGATTTGTCTAGTATATTGTCGTCTTTGGTTATCTGATTGCATTTCTCAATGATTTTATTTTCTTTATCATTAACTGATGTAGGCGTTTATTCTACTTCGTTATTGGTTATTTCCTCAGGCAAGAAATCGTCACCACATGCGAAAATATTTGCATAATCGTTGACATCAAAAATTCACTCAGGGTGATGTTGTCTTGCTCTACTAAAACAAGGACATTATTATGTACCTCATATACAGTGTGTCCCACTTACCATGATCACCATGGGTATCTTTTTAACGGTGAGAGATACGAGGTCGGTTAAATGACACCAAATCTAGATTTTGTCAAGGACAACTATAATGTGAAAAAATATTTTGATAAAATCTATTCGTTTTTGTTTTATACGCAAAAAACAGAATTTGATCATTTTCATGTCTCCTCCGTAACTTCTTTATTTATGAAAATATTCAAATAGGAATTTCACATTCTCATGGCAGTTTTTCAAGGTGATTTCGAAAAAAATATGAAATTTATACCAACTCTTCTAGAATTTGAGATATCAGCACCAACTTTAGTTTTTCAAATGTAGGTCATAGCTCACTATGACTTAGTTACAAATAACTTTTTTTTCTCTTACAAATGATATATCGCAGTAATAGATTTGTGTTGATAACAACGGAGTTACCGTCATTTATACAAAAACAAAAAATTATTTGGAAGCCGCCATCTTGAATTTATGAATTTTAACAAAAGAATCATGATCTCCAACCTCAAAACCCCCACTTACCAATTTTGAATGGAATCGGACCAAATCTTGTCCGCCATCTTGGAGCAGCCATTTTTTTTTAATTTCAACAAAAATTCCATAATGTATTGTCACCGGAATTATGAACACCTGCCAAATTTCAAGTTAATCGCCCATGGTGAGCATGGTAAGTGGGACACACTGTATACCAGATCGAGTTTCATTAAGGGCCTCACATTATATCACTTGACCTTCATTCAGGACTTGATTTTCATTATTTCCATTCTCTTGTTTCTTGAAAATATCTTTTAAGGCACTTACAACCAATTCACTATCAATTTGATATTCATTCATCAGTTTTTCTTTCGTTAACGTAAGAACTCTTTTGGTTGTTGCTAATTCTTCTAATGTAATGTCATGTTTGATATGTGAATATTGGTTTGTTTCCAATTTATTCTGGATACATTTACTATAGTCAACAGCATCAGGATTCAAGGGGCGAAGTCCGCATCTTTTAAATCCATTGATGATGGCGTCCGGTAAAGAAGACAACTTTAAACACTCCTCTAATAGAGGACAAAAAGTTGTTTTGTTTAAGACGCTGTTTAAATTTTCTGTTTTTGATTGCCACTCCCGTACGGTTTTCTTCCACTGTGTTTTAAGTGGAGCCAGTACTTTCCCAGTTTTTGGACACAAAGAGAATCCTGTTTCGTCCCCATTGAAGATTCTGCCAGGTTCGTCTAACACATCTAAATACCCTTGTTCTTCCATGTATTGTTTCAAATGTGTAAACCAATTTCTTATCCGTTCTTCCGTAAGTAACTACAGCTCTAGCTCTATTTATACTTTCAGCTTCACGGATGCTTATTTCTGGGTGCCTCCTCAAAAAGCATCTATATACCACTTCTCTCCTGGTTCCCCTTCTTTGTATGGTGTCGGTTTTCTACTGTCTTTGAGAATTCCCTCAACAGTTTGTAACAAATCTCTTTTTTGAATCGTTAAACCACACTTCGCGATATTCAATACCCATTGTGAAATTCTGTCTTCCCCTTCTATTCCTAGTATAGGATCAGGTCCAATTTTCCTTTTCTTCTCTTCAATTCTTCCATGTATCCTACCTTGAATCGTTGACCCATACCGTTCTCCTTTATGTCCACAAGGGTCTTTTTCAACGCATTTTCATCATATTTGAAAAAGTGCCGTTTTGAAGTTGATCTCAACTGATTGCTATCTTTTGGCATTTTCTTAGCTGGGTCCATCTGAAAAAAAACAATCATTAATTCTGGGGAATTACTTATTCAATATACCTATCCAGACTTACTTCTTTTTCGTAACTTCTAAACATATATATAGATATAGAAATATGTGCTGGCCGACAACTTGCTCACATTACACCAATTCTCGGCCATATAAAATGCAGTATTATATTTAATTCCATATAAAACATTTTGGTGGCCGGAAACTGGCTACAGAATCAACTTCTACAGTACCTCCAAAAAGGACAGAGCGATAGGTGTCTATAGTATTCGACACTGGAATTCACGGACGACGAATAGACTTCTTATTATTCCAGTTCTCGGCCACGGGCCACCATGGCCGACAACTGGAAAAACTGTTTGTTTCGAGACTCCAGAATACTGGCCACCACTCAATAAAAAGAAAAAATCATTCTTTTTCAGTTTTCTCGCATTAAAATGGAAGTTCAACATATTTAGATAGCTCCTACGTTCAACATTTCTATTGTGTTTAGATACATTTAACAAAAACTTACCGTTGAAAAAGTTGTGCCACACTATTTTTTTACAACTGAGCAATGCCCGAGCAACCGCAAAAGTTTGGCGGGACTTTCGAATGTGAGGAGATATTATTTTACTTATTATTCCATGAAAACGACGAAAACTGGAAGTGGCCGGCAAACTGGCACAATCACCCTACCTCTTATTTTTCACATATCTAGAAACGGTGGTTAGAATAAGGAATAAACTAGTGGTCGACAATGGTATAGTTACCTTAAGCCATTTCTTGACCACCAATAAAAGCTTATGAATATTTGGAAATGAATAAAAAATAAAGTGTGGTTGAGATCGGGCCAGACTTTCGTGATAACATACCAAAGTTAGAAAAAGGGTATGAAGAAACACTGCCTGGAACCCTGTTTTCGACCGCCCTGGTCGAGAAATGGATATTGTTCATTTTGTATTCCAGTTGGACGACCACTTGGGTTTGGAGTAAAAATTATGATGAACTAGGTTCGATTCCTATCTGAACTATGTATTTCGATATCTACTTTGAATCTATTTTGAAAAATGGAAATTGAAATCGATATTTAATAATATACCTATTATTTCCTGTGCATGAACGCACTAGCAATTTCATATAAATACAATAGCCACTGGCACACCTAACTTGCAACGTCTGTAATAGTCGACTATTTTGAACAGGGAATTGGCGGGAACGCTATAGGACATGCGCATAATGTGGAGGTGTGAGAGGGAACTTGAATATGCATTGTGACCAATTATTTTCTTATTAAATCTTATTTAACCCCTTGAGACCTGATTTTTCGAAAAAAAGATTTAAATTTTTTTTGAGAATAATCATTTCTTGTGTTCATATAAAGACTATTGTAAGAATATCATATCAGTTTTCCTTGATTTTTTGGGAAAAATACAATGTGCTTAATTGTGCACAAAACGTTTCAACTGAATTAAAAAAAAATGTATTACATGTACTCAATTCAAACAAACTCAATCATATTTCATTTTGTATTTTCTAAGAAAAAATAGAGCGGAGTTTAAAAATGTGTAGTAACTTGAATTATCTTCTATGGTACATTACAAAACAATTCCGTTCCTTCTTTATACATAAATTTACTTTACATTTATCACAAAAGAAATGCGTTTTCTTATTACACTTGGAATTTTTGCAACGCTTGCCTTCCTTACTTCCATCTAGATGTGGAAGATGGTCTACAGAATCATGTTGAACTTCTGGACATGACCTGATTTCTTCATTTCTTTCCGGAATCTTTGATATTTGCACCTCAGGTGTACTGCTGCTCGGTCTTCCTCTCTTGCTTTGATATACTGGCTTCCCTACTTTCACCAAACATTCTGCTAAATGTAGTCGAAAATCTAGGAGTTGCATCTGGGATTTTTTTGGCACTTGTTGTCGATTGCAGTCTCGTCTGTATTCAAACCAACTGTTGGCAACAGCTAAGTCAACGGCATGGAATATAAGCCGAAGTGTCCACTTTCTGGAACGTACGTAATTCCGATATAGTCCGATCATTTGATCGAGTAAATCAACGCCACCCATAGAGTGATTATATAATTTCACAATCTCTGGTCGGGTAGGTAACGTCTTTGTATTTCTTCTCGTTTTTGTCCCATTTAGAAACTACGTCTTGTTGGCCAACACCAACAAAATTTGAAGCACCATCCATTTCACTAATGCAACATCTCCATTTTTAGTTGTCAATTCATCGTAAGAGCCCCTACCTCTTCTTTTCAACTGTTTGTCATCTAATATTGGTGGCTTACTGAATCTGTTTATTCTCACTGTTCCAGCAGAATATATTTTTTTATGCCTCAAAACTTGCAGAATTTGAAATGACTACAAATAATTGTCAAAATACAATGTATGTCCATCTTTCTGAATTCTTTTTGAAAGGTGAAGAATAACTGTTGCTCCAAGGCCAAATGTATTCAGGTTTCCTGCGTTCAAGCCAGTAGACGTTCCTTGATAAATCAGAAAATCGTATGCCATTCCGGATCTTCCGCATAAAACAAAAATTTTCACACCCCAAGGGGTTGGTTTTCCTTTTAAATATTGTTTTATTGACAGATGACCCCTAAATGGGACAATTTGCTCGTCGATGCACAAGTTCTCTTCTAAATCTAACTCAGTGCAATGTTTCCTAATTGCATCATAGAGAGGGCGTACCTTGTACAACTTATCCCCACAGTTTTCTGGTATCTCCAAAACATTCACACAGTGCAAATTATTTCGAAGCTGAAAAAATCTATCTCTACTCATTGTTTCACGAAAAAGATTTATATACAGGGTGATTCAAAAGTAAGCGGCATCCTTTCAGAGGCGTATTCCTTGCATGAAAATAAGGCAAAAAGTTCCTATTGATAAGGATCCGAAAATGCTTCCTAAGGGAGCTACGGCCCTTTGAATAGGACACCTCAAAGACGGTTTTTTCTCTATAACTTTAAAATCCTTCACAACAAATTTTTTAAAATTGGTGTACGGCATAAACATTCGATGGTAAATAGGACTCCGTATTCGAAATAATTTCTAAACGAAATCACAGTAACCTGAATATCCGGAGAAGAAGGGATATTTTTACACTTACCCTCTCCCGCATGTGACGCCCCTGAATGAAATTCTGAAATTTCGAATACGGAGTCCTATTTACCATCGAATGTTTATGCCGTACACCAATTTTTAAAAATTTGTTGTGAAGGATTTTAAAGTTATAGAGAAAAAACCGTCTTTGAGGTGTCCTATTCAAAGGGCCGTAGCTCCCTTAGGAAGCATTTTCGGATCCTTATCAATAGGAACTTTTTGCCTTATTTTCAAGCAAGGAATACGCCTCTGAAAGGATGCCGCTTACTTTTGAATCACCCTGTATAGAGTCTTATCCCAGAACAGGCGAACTTTGGGAAATTTTAGACATCCAATAGCAATGTGTAATCCAAATAAACTTCGGATTTTATCAGCATCAGTAGGTTTGAATTGAACGTTTTTTTGAAGGGCATATACATTTGTGAAATTTGCCATATTTTCGAATTCAGCATCATTTATATATCTCTGGAAATAATCCAAAGGGCTCAGTACCTACTTCGGCCTCATCATTGCTCTGGTCTAATTCATTCCATACTCTATCAGGAGAATGAAAATCACACTTACACCATTTTATATATTTTTTTCCAGTTATGATATCTTTGAATATTGATTCCCTTGCTGTCCCTACAAATGAGGACAAAGGCAAATCATCTTCATCATCCCAATGAGTTTCTAAAGTTTTTGGTCCTACATTGTCAGCTCCTATACGTACGATATTCGAGGTAGGAACATGGAACTCATTATATATCTTTATTATTATTCCCAAGAAACATACATGTTTATAGCAGGGAAAATTATGAAAGAGCAACTAAGAAAAACAAAAATTAGATAATCAGATAATCATTTTTAAATCATATACATAATACATATAATGTTTTTCTCAACTCCAAATCAGAACAATATTCCAATTAAGTTTTGGCATCCGCTTCATTTTCTGGATTATAATATCTTTGTCCAACAAAAATCAAATATCTATTATTACCAATTGTGCAGAATTATGGGCCCTGATAATTAGATAAATTTTTGTTGTATACTTCTGTTATGACCAATTGTGCCGCATATAATGAAGCACTATTTTATTACAGCTGGATGAAAGATCTTGACCAAATATTCATTCATCTGTATACTTCTGAGCTTCATTTGCAAAATTATATCAAAATCAGTTGATTTTTCTAAGAAAGTTCATCGATGATAAGAGATAACTTTTCACTTACCTCGCGTACGCTCCATCATGGAAACAACCGAACTGTCAAGAAGTGGTGATTCTGAAAATTCTCACGAGATGGCGATACTAGTCTAGCATATCACAAGTGATATGCATTATTATGTACATCTAGTCTGAACGTCACACAATTCATGTTTATAACCAAAAATAATTCATAAGAATTGTGTGCATAATAATTATGCACATCAGGTCTCAAAGGGTTAAGACAGTTTTATGCACTGGCGCTGGTCGGCCAACTGGCACATTCATCCTATCTAGAAAAAAATCGAACATAATAATTTTATGCAGGTATTAGCTCAAAAGAACTGAAATCAATCCTCTGTCATATTCAATATACCTTTTTCCACTGCACTGATATTATAGACTGAGTGTATAGGTAAGTATATCGAAAGTGAACTAATGGGTTTCATTGTAATTTGAAAAAGAATGGTGCCATAATATGTAGATCTCAGCAATAAGACTTATTTTGAATTATATTAATGTTACATTGAACTTGCTAACTCTAGTCTACTAGGCTGTTATTCATTAGAAATTTCAGTGATTTGTATTTTAAAGACCTGTTTACAGAAGACTGTGTGATTTTATATTTTTTTATGTATTATGAAATAACTGCAATTATTGTTCTCATAAAATAACTGTTAATTATGTACATATAAATGATCTGAGGAAATATCATTTCCGTTTTTTTCACTTAGAACGTTTATTTTCCTGTTGTACCCCATTCTAAGTTTGATTATAACTAAAGAATGTAAAAAAATAAATACTGATGCTTCTCAACGAGATAGTATTCATAAGGGACTATTATATTAACTTATTAAAAATCCCCATAAATCCGTTTTGCAGAAATAGCAAAAAAATTGATGCAATCTTGAATTTCGGGGTATTAGTTTACAAAAATAGGGAACTACTGGAAAACTGCATCTTTTATCGCAAAATATAAAGGATAAAGTTGGTTTCAAAACAGAAAATACTCAATTTTGTACACTAATCAGGGCGCTCACAAGTGCTTGGCAAACATCATTAAATTACATAGGTATACTTTAATAAAGGGTCCCATTTTAGGAGTTATAAAGGGCTATTCATAAACTCTATGGAATTTGGAGATATTATCAGTTTTTTTTTCGATTGTCAAAAGGAAGTTGAGAAAATAAATGTCATCTTCACTGATTTACTGACCAACTGAATTAGTAGAGGATTATATGCAATATGTACACTTAATATTCAGTAATTAATATGTTCAACTTCTGTTGAGAAACCTCTGCATTTAGTTATTTCCCCATTCAACTCTATGTAGAATACCTATTATTCAATATTGAAATTTTAATGAAAAGATAGTGAAAAAATGGTTCCTGGTAATTATTGTGAAATGTATATTATATTGTAGGTATAACTGATATTAAAAATCTTATTAAACTAAGGTGTTTAAAATAACTTTTGTATGATACCCGGACTGGCTACTATTTTGCCACCGGGCATTTTCTTTTACCGGCCCCCAATTTTCAGGTCCGTCTTGGGTATAAATAATCGAAATTTCATCATTATGATCAAAGATTAAAAGTCGTTAATCTATGACTGGTTCAGTGGGGCAAAAGTTGCGGATCCAGAGCAGCCGTCAAAAATTTTCAAAATCATTTAGTTTTTCAGTTATATCGAAAAATGTTGAATTTTGTTTTTTTTTGTTTTTAGTTATAAAAAATCTGAAAAAAAAAAAATAGATTTATGATGTATTTTTCATCTCTACGGTCCTGATCCTTGAAGCTTTTGTAACTCTGAATACAACTAAGATTGCAACTAAGTATTACACAGAGAGGTTTGCATGTGTTTCGACCTAGTTTTAGCTATCATCAATGTTTTTTCGAAATTCCAAAGAAAAATTATGATTAATTTCATTTATTGTGAAGAAAATTTTGAGTCAACACATTAATGCATTATTGACTGGTTCTAATTATCAGAGCTACTTTCAAAAATCTTATTACCTATGACATTAGAAGGAAAATGAATACAAATACAATTATTTTTTAGATGTCTCCAGTTTCTCTAAGTTTAATAATGAAATAATTCGTTCTATCGAAAAGATATACATAGAATACAGAATAAGACGATATTATGCTATAAGGTATGTATTACTAAAGAGTTAGCGTTGAAAATCGATCAGAACTAAGTGAAACTGCGACGATATTTTTCTTCGGAATTTCGAGGAAACATTGATGATGGCTAAAATTGAGGCGAAACACATTCAAACGATTTTGCATAATACATTCATACATTATTGTATTCAGACTGAAAAAAGCTTCCAGAATCTGTGATCGCACAATCAGGACACGTCAGGACCGTATTAAAAAAATGTATGGTTCTATGAAAAAGTTGCTATGGAATAGTTATTTGTTTAACTAGGCAGCAAAGTAGTAGATTGGCTAGGAATCCAGCTAAGGCAGTCAATCTACTTTGCTGCTGAGTTGAACATATAATTTTTTCTCCGATTGTTCATAATGATGTATATCTCTTTATTTTTCCTGTAATGTTCAATTAAAATAAAATTTGATAGAAATCGCAGTTGTTGGAATGGTTGGTTGCTATGGAAATGTCCATAATGATTATAGTTTGACAATACATGAAATTTCTGATAGTTGTGCGAAAAAATATCGGATTATTTAAATTATTATATAATGGACAGTGATAGCGACCTGGAAGTACTTACACCTCCAGAAATGAGGGAGGTGGCATAAAATATAGAGTTGAATTTGTTGCCGGAGAAGTCTTGGATGAAATATGAAGGAAATTATAACTGATTTATGGATTATTAATTTTGCTGATACATATCAATCAGCAAAGTAACCACTTTCCTGCCTAGGCAGGAAAAGTAATACTTTGCTGATTGATATGTGTCAGCAAAATCAATATTTGCTGCCAATCGGAGAAAAAAGTATATTCAGTCTTACTTTATCTTCAATACCCAGATAACGCCGATCTACTTGAGAAATGACAGCCAACACTTCCCGGCGTCGAGATGTCCAGGCGACTGCAAGCCGGCCCTTGTACAGGGTGGCCAACTAAGACTCCAGAGTTCGATTTCCCTGTTGTCTTGAGAGATACAAAAAAGTCATGTATCAAAATTGAAGTAATAACCAAGCTGCACATTTCAAAATTATTTTGGAATATACAGGGTGTTCCGTAAGGTTACAACAAATCAAAGCTATGTTTTTTTCATTAGAACACCCTATATTTTATTTCATTTTTGAATTCTCCCTGAAGATCTGATTTCAACGACCCATCATACTTAGGGTCCAGCAGTGAAAGTTACTGACATATAGGGTGTGCAAAATCGAGATTTTCCAAGTTCAGGTTTTTTTTCTATCGAAACTGTTCATTATTCGTCAAAACGGTTTTCATTACCCTATCTCAACTTTTCACTCACTATCAATTGGTGTTCAATTGAAATTGATACAAGGTGGTCAAAAAATCTAAATTTATAATTTGTTTTGATTAAATGTCAATTGAACACCAATTGATAGTGAGTGAAAAGTTGAGATAGGGACATGAAAACCGTTTTGACGAATAATGAACAGTTTCGCCAGAAAAAAATCCTGAACTTGGAAAATCTCGATTTTGCACACCCTATATGTCAGTAACTTTCACTGCTAGACCCTAAGTATGATGGGTCGTTGAAATCAGATCTTCAGGGAGAAGTCGAAAATGAAATTAAATATAGGGTGTTCCAATGAAAAAAACAAAGCTTTGATGTGCTGTGACCTTACGGAACACCCTGTGTATTCCAAAATAATTTTGAAATGTGCAGCTCGGTTATTACTTCAATTTTGATGCATGACTTTTTTTTGTATCTCTCAAGACAACAGAGAAATCGAACTCTAGAGCCTTAGTTGGCCACCCTGTACACATTACCAGCGCTTGCAAATCCGTTTTAGGAAGGATGAATTTCTGGAGCACTCTCCTAGTTTCTGACCGCGCGCCACAAACTGTGCGCATTTATAGTTTGTAATTCGCGGTCAGATACTTGGGAAATGCTGGAAAAACTCACTCTCCTTGAAAGGGATTTGCAAGCGCATATACGTTGGTGGCTGAGCGCTCCTATCAATGGTGCATTGAAATTTGTCGCCGCTGTAGCACTTCTAAGTCAATAATTTAATAGCTAGTAATGTGTATTGTATTAGGGCCGGCTGGCCGCCGCCTGGACACCTCGACGGCGGGAAAGTAATGTTGGGCCGATGGTTGGTGTTATCTGGGTAATAACGTCTCTTATTTCGATAGACTGGACTGAAAAATTATAAATGGTATGAATAAATTCAAAGCTGATGGAAACGACATTCATATTGAATCAGTGCCTTGCGAAATTCTTTACCGCGGCCCCGGTTTGACACCGGGCATTTGCCCGGTTGCCCGCCGGTCCAGTCCGGGCTGATACCTATGCCATGTCATGCTATACTGCAAGTTTTCTTATGAAAATTACCAAGAAAATTTGCTTTCCACATATTATATTTAAAAAAATATATAAAACAATATTCATGTTATAAATTTCATGTTACTTTTCTTCCATCACTGGAAAAACTGTACTGGATATTCTAGTGAATAAAGGATAGAATTTATCATCATCCAAATCATTCCAGAGATGGCGAAGATTGTTCTCAATAGAGCTCATACTGTTTTCTTGAACACTCTTTACCTTCATGGTGAATAAGAATAGTGCATTTTCTACAACAGGGTTGTGTTCATCACACAAACTGTGGAAAGCCTGGGCAGATCTTCCAGGTACTCTTTCCAAATTTTTGACAATCATGACTCCAGAAGTTTCCAATTGTTCTTTGTTATAAGCTATCACTCTTCCATAGTCAGCTAGAATATCTTTTTTTCCCAGGCTTATTCCATCAATGTTAACTGGTTTGGATGAACAATTAGTTATTTGGCAAACAGCATACTTTGAGATTTTTTCAACAATACTTTCTACAGTTTTATATCCATCATCTTGATACAGAAGAATCACAGACTTTGGTTTATGCCATCTTTTGATTTCGCTTACTGCCACATCAATGTTCAACCAAAAATCTTCCATTTGTGATGGGAATTGATGTGACAATTTGTGGATGGTTATATCTGAATCTACTGAAGGTGCCTCATCAACCATATAGAGTGAAACCATCAGGCATATAAGAATTGGCAAAATAATAATTGCTGTCCCCGATTTGAAATCAAATCCAAGAAATGATTTATTATTCCTAGCTCCATTTCTACCTGGAGTGAGATCATTGAGGCGATCAACTTTTGAATGAGGATGAGAATTATTTTCGTAATTCACATCTATTGAATTGCTTTCATGGATCTCATCTTCTGAGTAGCTATGATCACTACTATAATCATCATTTAATATAGGACTTTGTATTGATTCCTCTTGTTGCCCTATAGCTGGGCGTTTTTTGATATTTACGAATTTTGGGGTACTGGATGCTTTTGGTTCACTTGTCTACAAGAAGAAATTCATTAATATAAACTACTGGAAATACTTTGGCAATACTGAACCATATTCAAATCATTCGTGTTACGGTGGGTGGCCAATGGGCAGAAATCGTCCACAACATTACAAGATAGAATTAATTGTATATTAAATTATATAGACAAAATGACGAGATTAAAAAACAAAAAACCTTCATCCTTTTAGATGATCAATCATCATTGGCTTCATTTTTCATGTCATTGACAATAAACTCAATTCTGTGGTCGTGACTGTGACGTGACAGCCGACAGACTGACAAGTGAATCACCACCTCACCACAAAATCACAGGACCTACAGCAGGAGTCATGGAACCATATATGTAATATCAATAAACGCTTGAACCAAAAGTTTTTGTTGACATAGCATGTGTATCATATTAGCTACAACTATTATTGAAACTACATAAAATCATGTTAAATATGCACATTTGAACTGCTCAACATTGATAACGTCGTGGTCCAAAATATAGCCTGAATTCAAAGTAGAATACTCACCGAGTTTCCTTTCCAATTTGAAATCGGTTTTCACCTATGATTAGCCAGCCTAATCTCTTGACAGTTTGTTGTGCCAATATGAAACTTCTGTAATTCCAGATAACATTGCTACAGGGTGATAACTGAATGGGTGTAAATATGCATCGTGGTCGTCACCTTATCGTTTGAACAGATAATTTTTTTATTTTTTTTTCTCACATGTATCCTCTTAATCGATGCTTTCTCTCGAAATATTTTCGGAATTTTCGAATTCAGAGCTTTGATAACCGTGTTATGGATATTCATTCAAAATGACGACGATTTATTGAATGAAATTGGAAGTTGGAATTTCTTTTTCGAAGAATCAACTTGTATGTTTAGTCGACGGATATAGTGACTTTGGTTTCGTGATTGGTGTCCCTGACATGACATTGCTGTCACGTCACATTCATAGACGTTGAAAGAGATCTCACAAAATTTCAATTTCATACTTGATCTTGATACATATTATTCAATTCTGTTTTGGAAGGAAGGAAAAAAGTGCTGCGTTTAGGCTGTATCAATCAGTTGGATGGCAAATTTGAATTTTTCAGCTTTCCATCAAATGCAAATGAACTTAGAACATGGAAAGTGAAGTGACCGAATGGGGAAAATAGGTCAATACATCAGCAAAATATTCGAGGTACAACCAATACGAAATCACATATGCCCATAATTATCCATTCCACAAGTTTCTGGATGCATTTTAGTAGAAACAGTTTTGATTGAAACGGAGCATTAACCCTACCATTTAAAAAATTATACCTACATTGAGGAAAAATGAAGTGTTCGTGAAAAACTGCAGAAATGATTCCCAACATGACATATGAGCACATTAGTTAGAATACCTATATAACATTTTTCACCATCTCTCGACTAAGGCTTATAGTCTGAAATCAAGATTAATTTATTGATAGGTACCGCCTAAAAACAGTCCCATTTGGTAAAACGTATTAAATTTTCAGAAAAATTTGCTCACCCGAAAATTATCAACATTATTTGGATATAATATGTAGAGTTGAATGAGAAATCACATGTGGAAATTACGTATGAGACGCCAATGTCCTCAATATAACCTAAAAAACAACAAATGTCAGAAATCTAGTGTTTATCTCCGTAATGAATAAAGATGGATAACTGTTTCACAAATTAGAGTGAGAGGAGACGAGGATCTGTCCGCACCCTGTTGAGATGACAAATACTTCAATTTACGTCTTTAGGTAGAGCTGATAAATATACTTCTTCATGGCGAGTTCACATGCCAGCTTATGCCTACAGCAGAAAGCTTGAATAAAACAGGCGCACTGTTCACATAAAGCGGCGTTCACAACCAAACTTTTTACGTTTTGCTTTTTACGTTTCGTATTCTGATTGGTGAAGCAGAATCTGAAATTAAACGTGAACTAAACCAATGCAAATGTCATTCACAACAACAAAAAATCAACGTGACTTTTTATGGCTCAGTTGCCTTGGTTTTGTTATTTGTTTTTCATTCTGAAATGAAGTAAATAATCATACCAATAATATTGATCAGATAATTAATGATATTGAATTGATAGAACTGGCGGTGACGAATATTGATCCTTATTCAATACTTGAAGAGAAAAATCAATCTTCAACATGAAAATAATGAATTGAACAATATACCTATCTTCTGTGGATTCACGAAAAAATCATGAAAACATTATCATAACTTCCATATTATTACAGAATGTTCCATATTATTCGTCTATTTTTACTATTTCCACAGACGATGGCTTCTTGCAACGCAAAAAGCTGAATATTTTCAGCTTTTTGCGTCATTTCAATCACAGATTTTGCTTCACCAATCAGAATACGAAACGTAAAAAGCAAAACGTAAAAAGTTTGGTTGTGAACGCCGCTTAAGAAAGTTGGAAAAGTGACTGCCACATATTTGGTTAAATTTCAGATGTACGTCCTCCAGAAACCACATTTATCACATTTTTAGGAGTGTTTTTCCAGTACTGTTTTCCACACTGCATAATATGATGATATAGCACCAATATGTATTCATTTTGTCAATATTTGTGTGGTCCTGTCAAACGATCTGGGCTTTTTTCCGCAAAAGTCGGACTGAAACCGACTTTCTAGCTTATGACCTCGATAAGCGCTTTCTGACGAATCGGCCAATGAGATGAGGATACGCTGTTAGTCAAAAGGCGAAAAGCCAGCATGTGAACGCGCCATCACTCATTTCCTACGATATTTCCTTCTCCTAATAATTGGTCGTGAAGTTCCACTTCGAGAGTAAAAAACGTGAGTTTGCCCAAATATTTCCATAACTTGAGGTTATCTATTCGAAATACCTCCCCTCCACTGCGACCCCAGATGGGTCTATTGTGGCTCACCCATAGAGATTACAGTTCACCGTACAATCCACATCTTTTTACAAAGTTCATGGTTGAATTGGGTGAGATTTGTCTGAAATCGATAGGTTCTAAATTGGTAAAGCCAAATGTGCTTCATTCTAGGATCTGCCTGGTTATTTTTTCCGATGGTTCAGGCAGGAACGCCTTCAAATGAGTTAATCCTGGTAATTCAGACCAGTACGTGAGTGTTTTTCCCTCCGCCCAGCCCGAGATAGTTGTTTTCGCCGCACTTGCGGTGACCCCAAAATATGGTTCTGCTGGTCCTATGAACACAGATTCGGTTCCCTGTTTGGCGAGGATGTCGGCTTTCTCGTTACCCTCCACACCCTGGTGTCCAGGCACCCACAGCAAAGTGACTCTGTTCAGCTGACGGTAACAACTTGAACACTTCTAGGCGGTTTGTTTGCGTATTAGTAATAATAGTTTTGAAATTGAAAGAACCCATGTCGACTGATTAAAGTTCAGTGCTAGTTCAGATTGAATATTATCACTACTGATTATTACCGATATTGTTTCACCCTGGTTTCACTGATGTTTTCGTTCAGGATCAAGCTCTATTTCATTACCTGTCAGAATGAAGCCAACACCCCTTTACAGTTCTACCCGGAGACAACGATGTGTCACTGAAAATATTTGTTTGGTTCTAACCGGTTGGTATGCCTGCTATCACTGTCATCTTTCAAAGTTGAAATTTACTCTTTCTTTTCGTTCAGAATTTTATATCAGTCAACATGGGTGAGTGTGAATTACGCGTTATTTTCTCATTTTTGTGGCATTATCTCGAGTTATTGAAACGAATTGTGTGTAGTGTTCAATCAGTAGGTTTATTATAGTGATTAACTGAAACCAGATAATTTTTTTTTTAAATGAACATCAGTTTTCAATCTGAAAGATGATAACTTCCGGGAAATTGTGTTGCCTGAAATTTCATATCTTGGATCATCCTCTTGAATAATTATGTCGGCGGATTCAAACCTACTTAATAATGATCTCAGATCTATGCTGTTCTTGAATTTCCAAGTATGTTTTATGTTAACTAATTGAATTGCTTTCAACATTAAGGTAAACCCCGTGGATTGAAAACCGCCAGAAAACATGTGAACCATCGTAGGGACCAAAGGTGGGCTGACAAGGACTACAAAAAAGCTCATTTAGGTACTCGCTGGAAGGCTAACCCATTTGGAGGAGCTTCACATGCCAAAGGAATTGTACTTGAAAAAGTGTAAGTTTCTTTTTCTCTAACTGTAAAACTAGAAGGCAGATGCATGAAATGTTAATTTGAATTACATTTTCATTAAAATATCAAGAATGTTGAAAAGTCAATTTAAAGAATGCATTCATGCTTTATTTTACATTATAGTTCTTTTGCAAGATTAGATCATTGGTGACCATTTTCTCCACAAAACCATCAGTTATTCTCCTTAGATATAGGTTATTGGTCAAGTTGGATTATTACTGAATATACTAGTAACAGTCAGTAATAATAGAATGATTTGAGTTTCAGTAAACTACTATTAGGTGCTATTACTGGTGAATAACAGAATGAATATCTAGCAATGAAAATATGAATGATCTCATTCTACCGGTTACTGCATTTTTTAGATTCTTCATCTAATGAATCTGATGATGATGGCAGTAGCTCTAGTACTTCTAGAATAATACCTGAATAATGTATCAAACTGATTAATTAATAACTTCTAGTAGCAGTGACAATGAAATACATCAATTCCTAGTATGTATTGCAGAGATTGATATACCATCAATTTGAGAGGTCAGACTATTCCTCACCCAAGGATATTGTGTCTCACATAATTTTACAAATTGACTGTATATTTCATATCTATTCATTTTACCACAAAAGAGAGTATATCTTCAGGAAAAGAAGTATATTATTATCAAATTATATAATAACATCATATGAGTTTTTGTTCATTAGTTGGTTTTAGGTTTGAAATGGCAAAATTGTTTATATTTGTAAAAATCATTAAAAAAACTTGAACAACAAACAGCACAAAGAAAGTAATCATTATTATCACACATTTAGGTTTTTCATGGAGGAGATGGAATATTACTAGCACCACATGACCATTTGGTGTCAGTAGAAAACAATGAATTTGTAGCCTTGCACAGGGTAATAGGCACTGGCAACAAAAGTGCTGCCAGCAGTGCCAGCAGATAATAGTCATTTTGAAATAGTCCTAGAATACTGGACACATGACCTCAAATAATTAGTCAATATGGTCATAAGTTTTATGAAGTGAAAATACAATAATTATAATGTAGTGAAAAACATAATTATAATGAATGTTCCATGAATCCACCTTGTGAAGAGTCATGGTCTGTTCATAAAAATTATTCAGTATTTAATTGATTGGTATTCTACACTGTCATTCATAAGTTGACATAATAATATGGGAAAAACTCAATAATAATTTATTTTTGAATTCAACTTGGGCATTAACTTTTGCTTCAAAAAAGATGAAAAATGGCCTACTCTGTCTGAGTCACATGACTTTCGCTACATGTCAAAAGTTAATTTTTTTTTCAAATTGATGAAAATAGGCTTATTTCAAATTTCAAAAAAGTTTACTGAGAAAAGTTGTCCCTATTCCAATTTGTATCTTGAATTTGAACATTCCATTGCAACTTTTAGTTCTTGATATTTTTATTTCTTTTAATCATTGTAACTTCACCAAAACTTACCTAAATTTTGGTTAGATAAGTATGTAAAGTAGTTTGCTGATAGTTTGATAGATGACTTTGGCATCATTTGAGTACTGAATAAATTTCACTCCTGAATCATAGACGATACATCAATTTTGCATCAAACATAATAGAAATTTGAAGTAGGGAGATAATACATGACTGTTTAGTAGCATAATGCAGCTACTAGAATGAAATAGTTTTTTTGGTGTTGATGTTTTTCAATTTTACAGACATTTTCTAGAAATTGAGACGAATTTGTGTAAAATTGGGATAGAAACAACTTAGTGACCCTTGTTAATATTCATTCTTTTTTTGTTCATACTTTGTACTATCTTTATTTTATATTATTTTATTTTTTTGTGTACCTACATATTATATATTGACAAGTTCTATGTGTATTTTTAGACTTTGATTTCAAAGAACAAATAAAGATTATCTGTCTATCACAAATAAGCCTATTTTCAGGGATTAATTTGAAAAAAAAATTGTACATGTAGTTGAAGTCACATGACCCCAATGGGGTATTCCATTTTTCATTTTTTTCGAAGCCAAACTTGAGGGCCAAGTTTAATTTCAAAATAAATTATTCATGAATCACTGTATGAATGCAATTTAGTGAGAGGGATGCTTGAACTCTTTAGATGAGTTGAAATTGAAAATAAATTTTAAATATAAGCTATTTTTATTTCTATGAACAGGCCATCACTTTTTATCAACTATTTTGAGGAATATAATATTCTTGGAGAAATATTATGCATTTTGAGACCACTTGAGCTAAATCAAATATTGGCTTCTAGTGTTTTATTTTATTAAATGCTAAATTGAAGGGCTCTGAACCATTGGATAGATATTATCAATTGTCTATACGCTCTGATATGTGCCCAACAACAATTTCAATTGGATCAATCCATTGCGCAGGATTTCCTAGTGAATGGTTGATTTGAAGTCCAATCACAGGAAAATTCTGTGCGTTGTGTTGGTTCTTCTCATCAGTCTAGTGGAATTATATGTAAATATGGTTATTGTGTGTGCAAATGTGTTAGTGATATCTATTTTTAGAGGAGTTGAAGCCAAGCAGCCAAACTCTGCTATTCGCAAGTGTGTGAGGGTACAGCTTATCAAGAATGGTAAAAAGATTACTGCTTTTGTGCCCAGAGATGGTTGTCTAAATCACATTGAAGAAAATGATGAAGTTCTAGTAGCAGGATTCGGTCGTAAAGGTCATGCTGTTGGTGATATTCCTGGAGTAAGATTCAAAGTGAGTTTGAAATATCTATTGAAGTATGTTTATAATTATTTGAAAATCATGGTCTGTTTTGACTATCTATGATCTGATTTGAATTACAAACTAAGAATTATTATGATTTGAATACAGGGGATAATTATCTATTGAGTCAAAAATCAAGTGGAAAATAATATTTTCTAAGATTATATTTTCTCATTGATATAAAATATATCATCCAAAATGTAAACTGTATGTGATTATGGTTTCATAAATGTCATTTATCAAATCTTGATTTGTTTGGTTGATAATTGAGTCAATTTACATTACTGGTGCACACTTAGTATGAGGAAATAGGAATAACCAAGATGTAATCAAATTACTCAGAAACTGCAAGACTGCTAATATACAACATGTCTCATTTCAAATGGCCCCCTCCTCTACAGTGTGTCCCACTTACCATGCTCACCATGAGTATCTCTTTAACGGTGAAAGATACGAGGTCGGTTAAATGACACCAAATGTGAAGTTTGTCAAGGCCAACTATAATGTGAAAAAATATTTTGATAAAATCTATTCGATTTTTTTTATACGCAAAAAGATTTTGATCATTTTCATGTCTCCTCTGTAACTTCTTTATTTATGAAAATATTCAAATAGGAATTTCACATTCTCATGGCAGTTTTTCGAAGTGATTTCGAAAAAAATATGAAATTTTTTCCAACTCTTCTAGAATTTGTGATATCAGCACCAACTTTAGTTTTTCGAATGTAGGTCATAGCTCACTATGACTTAGTTACAAATAACTTTTTTCCTCTTTCAGATGATGTGTTGCAGTAATAGTTTTGTGTTGATAACAACGGAGTTAACGTCATTTATACAAAAAAAAAATCATTCGGAAGCCGCCATCTTGAATTTATGAATTTTAACGAAAAAATCATGATCTCCGACCTTAAAAACCCCCACTTACCAATTTTGAATGGAATCGGACCAAATCTTGTCCGCCATCTTGGAGCAGCCATTTTTTTAATTTCAACAAAAATTCCATAATGTATTGTCACCGAAATTATGAACACCTGCCGAATTTCAAGTTGATCGGAGTTATGGAATTTTTGTTGAAATTAAAAAAAATGGCTGCTCCAAGATGGCGGACAAGATTCGGTCCGATTCCATTCAAAATTGGTAATTTCTTGTTGAAATTTATAAATTCAAGATGGCGGCTTCCAAATAATTTTTCGTTTTTGTATAAATGACGATAACTCCGTTGTTATCAACACAAAACTATTACTGCAACACATCATCTGAAAGAGGAAAAAAAGTTATTTGTAACTAAGTCATAGTGAGCTATGACCTACATTCGAAAAACTAAAGTTGGTGCTGATATCTCAAATTCTAGAAGAGTTGGTATAAATTTCATATTTTTTTTCGAAATCACGAAAAACTGCCATGAGAATGTGAAATTCCTATTTGAATATTTTCATAAATAAAGAAGTTATGAAGGAGACATGAAAATGATCAAAATCTGTTTTTTGCATATAAAACAAAAACGAATAGATTTTATCAAAATATTTTTTCACATTATAGTTGGCCTTGACAAACTCCACATTTGATGTCATTTAACCGACCTCGTATCTCTCACCGTTAAAAAGATACCCATGGTGAGCATGGTAAGTGGGACACACTGTATATCAGCTGTTCAGTAATAAACTTCATTTTGGACATTGCCATGTGTTTGTATTGTACTTAATAAAAATTGAGCAATATTTTATGAAATCATATTACGATTTTTTTTTTGCAAGAAAACATCATAACATGATATTGTTCTTCATGGTTTCAAACACCTATATGTGAATTTTCATATAATTCATATGAAGGTTTTCAGTCACATCAAAACAAAAGAAGTGTCTTGTTTTTTTTTTCCTTCAAACCATAATGGGACTTTTCATTCACAAATACTCAAGTTGATATGATCGCCGAACATTTTGGCTGGATCGGGGGTCAACCACCCCCGCATACTTTTGCCTTTGGGGTGTAGAGTATGAGTTAATCATACATTAATGTTCGGCATTGATTTTATATTATTTCTAAATAATGTTTCCCATTTTTCTTGATTATTTGGGATTTTCTCCTCATTTCTATAAAATAAAAATATGATTATTATTTCACACCCTGTGTCCGTTTTTCAAGCTCCACCATGGGGATCTCCGTTATTATAAGAGATACGAGGTCGGTTAAATAAGGGCAAAGTTGCGCATTTTTATGAGGAACATTTATCTGCAAGAAAATTTAAAATTATAAGAGATACGAGGTCGGTTAAATTAGGGCAAAGCTGCGCATTTTCATGCCGAACATTTATCTGCAGGAAAATTCGATGTGTCATTTTCAGTTTTGGAACTATTCAAAGGAAACGAAAAATTTTTATTTTCGTTTTTATTTCTTCAAGCGAAAATCCTGACTAGGACATTTTTCACAAGGAATCTGAATTTGTCATCGTATTTTCCATGACGTTCTTGATGTCAAAAGTTACACTCAATTTTTTTTGTTCTGAGCGCCAAATTGGATTTTTGCATTTTTGAAAAGTATTATTTTTTTTTATTACAATGATGTGTCTCACGATATGATAGAATCTTTCCTGTTGATCAAAATTGGGAAAACCCCATTTTTGCTTTGGAAGGAAGGATAACAGTTTTATTCAACAAACTAAATTTTGACATTTCAATTGAATATGTGAACAGAAGTCAGAGCTGCTGAATTCCTAAGCTTATCCAAATAACGCAAGAAGGGTTGCCGAGTGTCAGATATGTTCCCTGACAAGGTAATTTCCAACAACGGACACATACGTTGGCCAGCATGGTCACCTGATCTCTCTCCACTGGATTGTTATTTATGGGGAACTATGGAAGATTTGATTTTCAAAAGATCCGAATTCAAATAAACTGTCAAAATTCATCTTGTCAAACAAAACTGTTGGCGTTCTTTCCAAAGCACTCATCTTCGCAAAAATGTTTTTTTCACAATTTCGATCAACAGGAAAGATTTGATCATATCGTGTGATACATCATTGTAATCAGAAAAAACAATTCTTTTCAAAAATACAAAAATCCAATATGGCGCCCATTAGAAAAAAACAAAGTTGTGAGTTCCAACTTTGGCATCAAGAACGTCATGAAAAATACAATGAAAGTATTAGGTTCCTTGTAAAAAAGTGCCTCAATAATGTCTCAGTCAGAAACGTCTCAAGTTTTTTGGTTTCCGCTTGAAAAAATAGAAACGAAAATTATAAACATGTCACAAGTCAATATCATGAATAACTGAGCCAGAGTTACTCTCTACTACTACTAATTTTGTAACCTGAGCTGAAATCTGGTGATTTCAATGCCTACATATTTTATAAAAGTGGTGAAACAGTACCTACTAAAATGTGAAAACATTTATTTACATGATGAGAAAAATTGGAGCCAATCCTATGATTTTTATGATTCATCCATATTACTGATTTTGAAATGAATAATGCACCAAACTTTATTCTTTCTCAAGTACATATTTTAATTCTGTAATTTTCATTTCAGGTCGTCAAAGTTGCTAATGTTTCACTACTAGCATTATACAAAGAAAAGAAGGAGAGACCCAGATCATAATTTATCTTTTTTTTTTTATTATAAAACTGACCTGTGTTTCAATAAAATGCAAGTCTGATGTTAGTATTATTGTGTTTTATTAAGAAATGAAATAATGTTTTCAATGTCTGATGTTTATCATAATTATGATAAGGTGTTTATTCTGCAATAACATATAAAATAATCCAATGATATCATATGCTGGTGTATCTAGGTGACCAGGATGAGTAATTATATTGTATACCAAGGTGCAGAAGACATTTATATTGAGTCAAACAAACTAAGGGACGCCAGTCGATACAGCTTTCTGTACCTTGCATGGTTTATAATTAGTTTTTCCACTTTTTGCAGATATTTTTTTTCATAAAGTACAGAATAAGTTTATTTTTAGCCAAACTATCCATTATTCGAAAATTAGATGGCTTATTTTTAATTTCAATCTGCCACATTTATAAGGGAAAATAGAACACACAGGGTGATTCACGTTGAGTTATGACCACCGCGACAATTTTTTTGAATGGCCTATCATAGTTCAATTTTGAACAATGCGTCCGTAAAATTCATACTCATAATGAGGGAGGAAAGTACTTTACTCCCATGTTATATGCATAGTGATTTTTCCGCCTTCCTCAAATAAGTCATTTTTGAATAATTTATTTATGAAACTAACAATCGAATTTTCTTGATGAACAAAACTAGGTACAGAGTGTAACTTATAAACAAATCCATCAGGATGTTTAGAATCATGAACCACCCTGTATCTGTTCCAATTAAATGTCAGTAGATAGTAAATCAAAAGTTGAGATAGGGAGAAAGAAGCCATATTGAACAATAATGAATAAATTTAATTTGAAAAATCTTCATTTTGAACACCCTATACCTCTGTTTTATCATTTCCGCTAGACCACAAGTGTGATGAATCTTAAGGGAGAATCTAAAAATGCAATGATATATTCCATTCAAAAGAAAGCAACTTTCATACATTTCGTGTTTTTGACACACCCTGTATAACATGAAATAGTTATTTGTTTTACTAGGCAGAAAAATAGTAGATTGCCTGCCGCGACTGATAGTTCACAGCCCAGCGTAGCGAGGCTAGGAAATCAGCCGAGGCAGTCAACTACATTTGCTGCCGTGTGAAACATGACATTTTTTCTCCAAATGATATAAAACCAGTTTTGTGAAATTTTTTAATTGAAAACCATCATTTTGTGTTCACTCAATGTCAGTATCAATTTTGATTACTATTCTCATTAGAATTTCTTGGAACGTTGCATTGCCTAGGCAGTAAAAGTACACCTTTTCTGCCTTTTAAAGCCACTATCTCTGCCGCTTGGAGAAAATAGTTATTTGATTTACTAGGCAGAAAAGTAGTAGATTGACTGCCGCGGCTGATAGTTCAAAGCCGAGCGTAGCGAGGCAAGGAATTCAGCCAAGGCAGTCAATACCAATTTCATCAGGATTTCTTGGAACGTTGCTAGGGGGCAACATACCTATTTTTGTGTCAGTAATAGAAACGTCAATTCAAGAGCTAATTTTGGTATCAAAATGGACGACTTTTGTGTCGGTTGCAAAAAAAATATTTTTTTCTAATGTAGCGCTGATATATAGGCCCCTATTCATCCGAAAAAAAACAATAATCCAAATGCTTTAGCCTTAACGCTTAGTAAGAGCTAATTTTGGTATCAAAATGGACGACTTTTGTGTCGGTTGCAAAAAAAATATTTTTTTCTAATGTAGCTCTGATATATAGGCCCCTATTCATCCGAAAAAAAAAAATAATCCAAATGCTTTAGCCTCAACCACTTATGGAACGCCGTTTTATTTTTTATTCGACATGGACTGAATGTTCCATTTCAATGTTACTTATTTTTCATTCTAGTTGACATAATTTTAATAGAATAGTTTTCATTATCAGAATTGGTATTCACATTGTTAATAGTAATTTTATTACCTTAACGCATTGGACATAGCAATGTGAATGTATCCTGCCTATCAATTTCCATGGGAAATATATTCAATTTCATTATCGGGAATTGATTTCTATTTTGTCCACAAGCATTTCAATTGCAAATAGAAATTTGAAACAATATTTTCATGCTCGATTGAATAAGAATAATATGTATTTTTATGGTACATGCAGTACAGCAGAATGTAATCTATAAAATTTTATATATGCGACAACTGTTCTTAACAAGTGGAATTATAGAAAGCCATTTCGTTTTTCAATTCCAAGTAGAAATGTTGTTTCAATTTGAAAATAGAATGGAAATTGAATTTGTCCACATTTTCACAAATGCCATTGAAATGTACTACAATTTGAAATATCACATCGATGCTAAGAACAATTGAAATGTAAAACGGCCATATATAGTTTTTATTCACAAAAAAATTGGATGTAAAATTCCACATTACCCTTTTAGTTGTATGACTTTAAAAAATGGCATATTGAAAAATGAATTTCTATTACACATGCATTTTTATGGAACATTGAATTATATTGCATCTGTAAGAAGCAAACTCTTCACATGCCATGAAAATACAAGTGACAAAACGATTCAAGTAACATGGAAAACTACTGGCGTCCTCTCTGGGAAAGAGGAAATTTTTTTTTCTCAGAAGCGGTGCTAGATGGCGCTACTGTTTTTTTATATCACTTTGATTTGAATGTCAGTTACATTTCCATTCCAAGTCAATTTTTTTGCTATACGGAAGACTCGTGGTACCAACATGCAATGGAAATTGATGTGCCATAACATATATAATAGATACTTTTGTACTCGCATTCTCATTCTACTTTGATTTCTATGTAACGTTACTTCTCATTCAACTTTAATTTTATTTCTGCTTTCATTTTTCTGCTACTTCAACATCCATTGCATATAAGCTGTCGCAACCGTTCATATGCAATTGAAATCAAAGTCCCATTTGGATTCGACTTAGTTAAAATGTCTCTTCGATGTCAGTGAGGCCAAAGTGTAATGGAAACGCAAGTGACAAAAGAATTGAATAACATTCGAATGCCATATGAATTTTCATGTTACTTCGATGTCAGCTACAGCAGAGTGTAATGTAAATGAAAATGCAAGTGACATAAGAATTGAAATGCATTCGAATGCGACTTGATATTCTACTTTGATGTCCGCGATCGCAAAGTGTAATAGAAATTCAACTGGCAAAAGAATCAAATAACATTTGAATGCGACTTCATTTTTATTCTACTTTGATGTCCGCGATCGCAAAGTGTAATAGAAATTCAACTGGCAAAAGAATCAAATAACATTTGAATGCGACTTCATTTTTATTCTACTTTGATGTCCGCGATCTCAAAGTGTAATAGAAATTCAACTGGCAAAATAATCAAATAACATTCGAATGCGACTTGATTTTTATTCCACATTGATGTCCGCGATCTCAAAGTGTAATGGAAATTCAACTGGCAAAAGAATCAAATAACATTCGAATGCGACTTGAGTTTTCATGTTACTTTGATGTCTGTGACTGCCAAGTGACAAAAGAATGAAATATCATTCTATTTTGACTTGAATATCCATGGCATAGGTATACAAATTCTTAATTGCAATGCGAATATTCATTCTTATTCTACTTCGATACCTACGACAACCAACGACACACGACGTATCGAAACAGAATGGAAAACAAGCACGCCGTTTCATTTTTAATTCTACTTGGCCTTCATGTCCCATTCGAATTAAATTCTCAAAGGCGTACGAAAATATTTTATATAGGTAGGTGCCTATTTCGGATTGAAAATATTTTATTAAAATCATGTGTTCATTCCTTGATTGAGCAATACCTAGGTAGGCTACCTCCATCAACGGTTTATTGATTTTGAAAAAAGTGTAATATTGTGGGCGTACCTGCCAATTTTTTTTAGGGATAAAGAATAAAAGTGGAATTATTTTATAATCAAATATGAAAAATAGTCGTTACACGTGTCGAATAGGTTTTCGAGATTCGAATATATATATTCGCTGGGTAGATATGTACAGGGTGTCTCCTTATATTTCGACCCCTACCTATACAGCTTCAACTATATGAGGTGGAAAAAAAACTTCAAATAGTATGAAAGTTGTATGGTTTCAACTTTCAACTGTACTATCTTTTGCCACTTGTTTGTTTTGTGTTCTGATATTAATGACATTCTGTTGTTTCCACGGTCATCTAAATGTTATTGACAATTTTGATTTTTGTTGTAAATAAGCTAAATAAGTAAGTGAAAACGGCTAAAGGAAACACTAGCAAACTATATATATTTGTAAACAGGAAAAAAATATCTTTCACTAGAGTTGAAAACATACAGGGTATTTTATTTAAAAAAATATATTTGGACTCATTTCATCAATTTCGCGATGCGCATCTGTTCGTTTGAGGAGAGCCAAAAGATAGTACAGATGAAACCCTACAACTCTCATATTTGAATTTTTTTCTACCTCGTATAGTTGAAGCGGTATGTAGGGGTCAAAATTTAAAGCCACCCTCTGTACTACAGTGCTTTCATTTCAATTTGCCCTACTTTTGAAGAGCTGTGAAATATTTATTTTCGGCAACCGTCCGGGATGTACCTACTTCCCGGACGCTTTTTCTTTGAGAAAGTAGCATTTCCAGGCCTAGTCCGGAAAGTACCCAAGTAGGTACTTCCATTTTTGTTGGGTGTTGAATGAATATAAGTAAATGATGAATTATCACAATCTCAACATATCTAGGATCGCAGCAGCAGCAGTTCGTTGTAACCAGTGGAATACTAAGTGCTGTTTTACTATATCAAGGAAAAAGCAGAAGGAAATCAAGGAGATGGTGGATTAGGCCATGGATGAAACCTCTGTGTGGTAATCTTTATTTACCTCTGGAGAATTCCTTAATGCAAGCCTTGTGCAATTGACTCTCAATGTTGTGGCAATCATTTGAGAATGGATAATGAAAATAAAACGGAGAAGAAGAATTTCTGAGGCTATTTTAAGTGGTGAATCCACGTCTTTTTATTGTATCCAATGAACTGTATACTAACGTAGTAACGTACCTCTGGAACGGCAACGAAGCGCGAAGTGTGTCATTATTAATATGGCGATACTAGCGCCTCTGTCGGAATTTCTTTTCAACTAAAACCTTATAAAAATTATAGGTGTCCCCAAGATTGTACCAACGTAACCATGGCAACTAGTCTTGAGTAAGAACACCTTCTTCTTTATAACAAAACAACTTCAGCACACATACACACATATACGAAATGTAAAAATGAAGTGTTGGATCTTGTAAAATTGTTGTTTTTTGTTTGACACTTGACTTCAAATGTATCCGTCGGTAATGTTTCCTGTAAATTTGGTTCATCACCAGGATGAACTTGAACTTAGCGAGATTTATTCACGTTAAGCATGTTTATCAGAGTAGGCGCCATCGAGCGAATTTGAAACGGCCTTCAATAGGAAGTAAGCACACTAGTTAAATTTCTATTGATAACTTCTCAAATTCTATCTGAGTGTCAGATAAGACACAAAACCAACACAAAACAATATAAAATTTTATATACATATTTTGCACTGACAAATTTGATATTAAATCTTATATAGGTATAATCTTATATAAAAATTATATCAAGTGTCACACGGATCTAAGACGTGCATGAGGATGGTTTGTAGTGTAGCACCTCGATTAGGACAGCCCCAGCGAAGAGGGAACTTCGCTGACAGCCCCTTAAACCACAGATTCCTAAGCTCTAGGCACAAACCAGTACACTTGGCAACATTGTCGCGCGTCACCGCCCGACGTAATGCGCATGCGGAAGCCACAGCCTCCTTGTACCCCTAGTCACTAGTTAAATATATGCTATAGGCGTCTGAAATTAAGATCGCAGCGCCATCGGTATTACTCTTTGGGTTATTTGAGGTTATTTTATTGTTTTTTGTTTTCAATTGGAAACGTCTAAAACATAATGAAATATAAACAACCACCACGGCGCCGCGTAGCTCAATAAGGTGCAGGATGCACTGATCTAAGCTTTCAACGATAGCAATGCCATTTTTTGGCTTTTCTTTGATTCCTAAGACGTAAAAACCGCGCGGTTGTTTATATTTTTGTATTCAACCGCGGTGGTAGTCAGGTATATAGACAGTCCCAAATTAAAATGTTAACAAAACCCAGAAGTTAGTTACGGCTGATTACGGTAGGGGGCGTACTGCTTGCTTACGTTCGCCTATTACCCATATATTTACTAATAATATGGATTCTAATGTGTGCTGAAGTTGTTTTGTTATAAAGAGGAAGGTGTTCTTACTCAAGGCTAGTTGCCATGGTTACGTTGGTACAATCTTGGGGACACCTATAATTTTTATAAGGTTTTAGTTGAAAAGAAATTCCGACAGAGGCGCTAGTATCGCCATATTAATAATGACACACTTCGCGCTTCGTTGCCGTTCCAGAGGTACGTTACTACGTTAGTATACAGTTCATTGGATACAATAAAAAGACGTGGATTCACCACTTAAAATAGCCTCAGAAATTCTTCTTCTCCGTTTTATTTTCATTATCCATTCTCAAATGATTGCCACAACATTGAGAGTCAATTGCACAAGGCTTGCACTAAGGAATTCTCCAGAGGTAAATAAAGATTACCACACAGAGGTTTCATCCATGGCCTAATCCACCATCTCCTTGATTTCCTTCTGCTTTTTCCTTGATATAGTAAAACAGCACTTAGTATTCCACTGGTTACAACGAACTGCTGCTGCTGCGATCCTAGATATGTTGAGATTGTGATAATTCATCATTTACTTATATTCATTCAACACCCAACAAAAATGGAAGTACCTACTTGGGTACTTTCCGGACTAGGCCTGGAAATGCTACTTTCTCAAAGAAAAAGCGTCCGGGAAGTAGGTACATCCCGGACGGTTGCCGAAAATAAATATTTCACAGCTCTTCAAAAGTAGGGCAAATTGAAATGAAAGCACTGTAGTACAGAGGGTGGCTTTAAATTTTGACCCCTACATACCGCTTCAACTATACGAGGTAAAAAAAAATTCAAATATGAGAGTTGTAGGGTTTCATCTGTACTATCTTTTGGCTCTCCTCAAACGAACAGATGCGCATCGCGAAATTGATGAAATGAGTCCAAATATATTTTTTTAAATAAAATACCCTGTATGTTTTCAACTCTAGTGAAAGATATTTTTTTCCTGTTTACAAATATATATAGTTTGCTGGTGTTTCCTTTAGCCGTTTTCACTTACTTATTCAGCTTATTTACAACAAAAATCAAAATTGTCAATAACATTTAGATGACCGTGGAAACAACAGAATGTCATTGATATCAGAACACAAAACAAACAAGTGGCAAAAGATAGTACAGTTGAAAGTTGAAACCATACAACTTTCATACTATTTGAAGTTTTTTTTCCACCTCATATAGTTGAAGCTGTATAGGTAGTGGTCGAAATATAAGGAGACACCCTGTACATATCTACCCAGCGAATATATATATATTCGAATCTCGAAAACCTATTCGACACGTGTAACGACTATTTTTCATATTTGATTATAAAATAATTCCACTTTTATTCTTTATCCCTAAAAAAAATTGGCAGGTATGCCCACAATATTACACTTTTTTCAAAATCAATAAACCGTTGATGGAGGTAGCCTACCTAGGTATTGCTCAATCAAGGAATGAACACATGATTTTAATAAAATATTTTCAATCCGAAATAGGCACCTACCTATATAAAATATTTTCGTACGCCTTTGAGAACTTAATTCGAATGGGACATGAAGGCCAAGTGGAATTAAAAATGAAACGGCGTGCTTGTTTTCCATTCTGTTTCGATACGTCGTGTGTCGTTGGTTGTCGTAGGTATCGAAGTAGAATAAGAATGAATATTCGCATTGCAATTAAGAATTTGTATACCTATGCCATGGATATTCAAGTCAAAATAGAATGATATTTCATTCTTTTGTCACTTGGCAGTCACAGACATCAAAGTAACATGAAAACTCAAGTCGCATTCGAATGTTATTTGATTCTTTTGCCAGTTGAATTTCCATTACACTTTGAGATCGCGGACATCAATGTGGAATAAAAATCAAGTCGCATTCGAATGTTATTTGATTATTTTGCCAGTTGAATTTCTATTACACTTTGAGATCGCGGACATCAAAGTAGAATAAAAATGAAGTCGCATTCAAATGTTATTTGATTCTTTTGCCAGTTGAATTTCTATTACACTTTGCGATCGCGGACATCAAAGTAGAATAAAAATGAAGTCGCATTCAAATGTTATTTGATTCTTTTGCCAGTTGAATTTCTATTACACTTTGCGATCGCGGACATCAAAGTAGAATAAAAATCAAGTCGCATTCGAATGCATTTCAATTCTTATGTCACTTGCATTTTCATTTACATTACACTCTGCTGTAGCTGACATCGAAGTAACATGAAAATTCTTATGACATTCGAATGTTATTCAATTCTTTTGTCACTTGCGTTTCCATTACACTTTGGCCTCACTGACATCGAAGAGACATTTTAACTAAGTCGAATCCAAATGGGACTTTGATTTCAATTGCATATGAACGGTTGCGACAGCTTATATGCAATGGATATTGAAGTAGCAAAAAAATGAAAGAAGAAATAAAATTAAAGTTGAATGAGGAGTAATGTTACATAGAAATCAAAGTAGAATGAGAATGCGAGTACAAAAGTATCTATTATATATGTTATGGCACATCAATTTCCATTGCATGTTGGTACCACGAGTCTTCCGTATAGCAAAAAAATTGACTTGGAATGGAAATGTAACTGACATTCAAATCAAAGTGATATAAAAAAACAGTAGCGCCATCTAGCACCGCTTCTGAGAAAAAAAAATTTCCTTTTCAAGTTCAAGTTCAAGTTCAAGTTTTATTTCGTCATTTTTGATACAAATTGTATATGTGACACGTCGAAAACAAAAACAAAAAACAAATATACAAACAAAGTACTCATGAATAGTACAGCAAATACATCATATTAAGAGAGGTTCTCATACTCTTTGAGGGAGTAAAAGCAACTTGTTAGAAGATATTCTTTGAGGAGCTTTTTAAATTTCACATGGTTTTTTTCTTCTTTGATGGTTTGGGGAAGTAAATTGAAATATTTTGTTCCTGAGTAATTTGGGGATTTTTTATACCCACAATAGTTACATTTCGTCAAATGGAAATCATTTCTGTTCCTTGTAAAATGATGATGGATTTCTTTATTCTGCATGAATGATACGGAATTTGAATGAACATAACTTAGCGTTTTATAAAGGTAAATGCATGGTAGTGTAAGAATACGGTTATTTTTAAATGTTTCTTTGCAAGATTCTCTATATTTGACATCAAAAATCAGACGCAAAAATCGTTTTTGCATAATGAAGATCCGATTTACATCTGATGCTAGTCCCCAAATGGAAATATTTATACTTATTTTGGAATATACCAATGCATAGTAAATGTCCAGTAGATTATGATTCGTGAAATTCGACTTCAATGTTAGGAAAGCGTAATAAGTTTTTTTCAGTGTTGTGCATAGGTATTCAATATGTTTGTTGAAAGATAATTTACAATCCAGTTGTGTTCCAAGGAATTTTGTACAGTCTGATAATTCTAATCGCGGATCAATAGGAAGAGAGGGCGCCAGTAGTTTTCCATGTTACTTGAATTGTTTTGTCACTTGTATTTTCATGGCATGTGAAGAGTTTGCTTCTTACAGATGCAATATAATTCGATGTTCCATAAAAATGCATGTGTAATAGAAATTCATTTTTCAATATGCAATCGTTTCAAGTTGTATTCCTTCGAATGCCATGTGGAACGTTGTTAAATATCAATGTGTCATGAAAATCAACTTGCATAGTTGCAAGTGAAATTCAATAAAGATTAATAAGTACATGTGGCATCAGATATTGTATTCGAATTGCTATTAGCAATGCGAATACCAATTCCGATCATGAAATATATTCTAATAAAATTATGTCAACTAGAATGAAAAATAAGTAACATTGAAATGGAACATTCAGCCCATGTCGAATAAAAAATAAAACGGCGTTCCATAACCACTCAACCAATGACTGCTTAATATCAAGTAAGCTGCCGACCATCAACGCTTAGTATCGAACTGTGGTATCGAATAACGACGTGAATGACCCTGTATAATAGAATATATTTAGGTTGTCAATGTCATATGAGATATGAGATCTTAATATGAGATTTCATTGATGACGTACCATGCCGTCACTTACTTTTTCTGCCTGGGGAGCGGCCAGAATGGATAGAATAGTTATTTGTTTAACTAGGCAGCAAAGTAGTAGATTGACTGCCGAGGCTGAATTCATAGCCGAGCGTAGCGAGGCTAGGAATCCAGCTTAGGCAGTCAATTTACTTTGCTGCCGAGTTGAACATATAATTTTTTCTCCGATTGTTCATAATGATATATATCTCTTTATTTTTCTTGTAGTGTTCAATTAAATTGAAATTTGATAGAAATCGCAGTTGTTGGAATGGTTGGCTGCTATGGAAATGTCCATAATAATTATAGTTTGACAATTCATGAAATTTCTGACAGTTTTGCGAAAAATATCGGTATATTCAAATTATTATATAATGGACAGTGATAGCGACCAGGAAGTACTTAAACCTCCAGAAATAAGGGAGGTGGCAAAAAATATAGAGTTGAATTTGTTGCCGGAGAAGTCTCGGATGAAATATGAAGGAAATTATAAACGATTTATGGATTATTAATTTTGCTGATACATATCAATCAGCAAAGTAACCATTTTGCTGCCTAGGCAGCAAAGTACCCACTTTGCTGCCTAGGCAGGAAAAGTAATACTTTGCTGATTGATATGTGTCAGCAAAATTAATATTTGCTGCCAATCGGAGAAAAATGAATTTTTCCAGCAACCTCAATCCAACAGTTGTAGTACTACAACAATTTCTGAGAAATTGAAACAATTTTTTTTCAATTTGCTACGAAAGCGTAGAATATTTTTTTTATAATTGACAGATACAAATTCAAATCACAATGACATATTGGCCATGTTGACAAATTTTGACGTCAAATCATAAGTCATCTCAACACATAAGGCCTTTTCTTTTGCACGAAAAGTGTAGCACATTCGTACACATTTGAGCATTCTGTTGAAAAATGCATTTCACACCAGCACACACCAGTGTAGTTTTTCTCCACGGCCTTGGGCAAGTGTGAATTACACGCAGATTCAAGAATTAACAAAATCACGATAAATGACTCGAAATACCTGTGTGATTATATTTATAATAGATATACATCTATACTGGGAAATCAAATACCACCTTCTGAAATCCAAATTTCACTTCTCTTCCTTGATTAAATTTCCATCATTCCTTTCAAATCCGTTGTACGAAATATCGGCTGATTCATAGTGTAGTGCATTTTACACCGCGATGAAATGCAGACGAAAGAACCTTTTCACAGACACACATCTGTGACTAGTCTGACTTTTGACTGAGCTGAGCACAGACACAGAACAGAGTGGAAGTTTTATGTTTTATTATTATTGGAATGGATGATGATGGGAGGGGTTTGGTTTTTAATTCTAATGAGTAATAATGAAGATTCAAGTACTACTTGAATACTTGAAAGCAAATTACCAATAATAGCAAAAGTTGAAGTATATAATCAATCATTTCGTAGAATAGCATGTCCGAAAATTGCAATAAGACTGAATCAGTATTAGTGTATCCATATATCAAATATTCTTCATTCACCTGGATGCCACAATGAGTTTTTCATCCTTGTTCAAAAGCAGTAAAAGAAAACATCATCCTGTCGAAGAAAACAATATAGCTGTAATAGGAGCACCAACTAATGTGAATCATGATATTCATGTAACTGTGAATGATCAGGGCCACTTAACTGGGCTTCCATCTGCTTGGGTAAGACAGATAGGAACACAAATAACTGAGGATGAACAGTCCAAGAACCCACTTGTTGTGAAGCAAGTCCTACAATACTACAATTATTCCATAAAGAAGGGTAACCAGGATGGCCAAGAATATAAACACATTGTTACAGAGAAAGATATTGTGGAAGAATCCAAAGAAATAGACAATTTTTCACATTCCAAAGATGCACACAAGAGTAAAGATTCTATCTTATCAGAACACTCAGAGAAAGGTGATATAATTAGGTATGTAATTTATGTTATGGTGTAATTGCATTTTATTCAAAGTTTCCATTAAGTAAGTTTGGAATATGAGGAAGTGTATGAGATCAATGGAGTTCAAGAATGAAATTGTTAGGTGTGCACAGATCTTATATGTACAGTGTGACCCACTTCAAATGGAAACACCCCTGTATCTCATTGGGCAAGGATCCTGAAATTTGCTGGACCAAGAGATATACCAAAAATGAACTCTATGATCAAGTTCAGTCATCTTCAGTGATATTCACTGCTTACCAACAGCCATGGAACCATCCCAATTTCTGGAAAATGATAGGAACCCAATTTACTAACTATTCATATTTTTCCTGGAAAATTTGCAGTTCTGAAAAACACTGGAATTGGATAATTTGGAGATTGGATTGGTTTTTGGAAAACTTCAATGTTAGCTTTTTCAGTCTCTCAGAAATTGGTTGCACCCTGGTCAGCTGATATAGAAGTTTGTTTGATGGATGGTGAAAGGGATTTTGAGGGTGTAGGATTTTGGTAATAGCTCTCAGGCTTTTTTTTTAATGTTAATTAGCAGTAAATGGTCTGTTTCCACTGTTTTCCAAAAATATATTGGTAGAATCTTCCCAACCCAAAACTAATTTCAAGGAGATCCTTTCCAATTTGACCATATCAAATCAGTGTCTCTGTCATGGCTTTCAATGCATATGCACAAGGGAGTCTTAATTTGCAGAAGTACTGCACCTAGTCCTGATTTTGAAGAGTCAACTATCCCCTTTGTCACATTGAAAAATTGAAGTACTGGCTTTGTACCTAGTTTTTGATTCAATTTTTTGAATGCTGTTTGTTCCATATAAATTCATTATCTTTTTTCAATTCCCTAAATGGAGCTGTTTTGCTTGAGAAATGAGTGACACTCCATCTTTGGAAAATATGTGTCCCATGTATTTAATTTTATTTGGACCAAACTTGCACTTTGAAAGATAAAATTTTACCACATTATCTTTAGCTATCTGTAACACTCTTTTGAGTCTAGTGTCATGTTCAGCTCTTAATGTACCACATACAAGAATGTCATCAATATACACATTGTACCCAAACCTGAGAATAAGCTTTTGAACCTTTCTTGGAATACGTCTGGTGCTGATTCAATGCCATATGGTAATCATAGGAATTTATAGCAACCAAAGGGTGTTCCAAAGGTACAAAGGTCTGTACTCTCTTTGTCTAGTAGGGTTTGGTAGAACCCATTGGTAGCATCTAGTTTGGCTGAGCATTATTGCACCTGTTACTCATAATTTCCTCAATAGTGGGGATCTGAAGATATTCCCATTTTATAACCTGACTGAAGTCCTTGGGATCAATGCTGATCCTTAGTTTGCCATTAGGCTCCCTAACCAGAACAAGTGCATTCATCCAGTTTGAAGGACCATTTACCTTCTCTATAACTTTTTTTTTTCTTAATTCATCTAGACTTTCTCTCAAAAAAACTTTGCAAGGGTAACGCCACTTTTCTGATGGGTTGTACGACGGGTTGAGCTCCTGGCTCCAGCACTCTGATATGGTTAATTTTTTTTTTGCAATTGCATTACCTGCATAAGTCGAAACTTGTGCGGGGTTAGGTAAGCATACAAACTCAAACATCCATGGCCTAACTAGGATTTGAACCTATGTCTCAGTGGAAGTCCCCATACGAACTCAGCGCCTTCACGCTCTCGACCACTGAGCCGCCTTTTATATATTCACCCTATTCCTGAAAATACATCATTAAACTCTTTCTGTAGCTTCCAATATGCAGCTGATACATCATTATGATATTCAACCTTCATTACTAAATTTTGTTGACATGAAGAACTTGACAACAATATAAAAGGTAACTGGGTAACATTTGCTTTTCTTTTCACATGATGATGTACATTAACCAACCACATCGGAATTTCGTCCTGTATAGGATTTTAATTTTGTATAGTTGAAATTATTTCTGACGGAGCTATTCCTAATTTCTCAACTATTTTGAGTGGCAACACATTTTTGCCATTGATCCTGTGTCCATTTTGGAAACTTATCAATGCATTTTCAATTTTCAATCCTGTAAACCACTGCCCTACAAAAATCTGAGCTACCTCATCAATTGCTCCCACAAGTAGATATTAATCTTCATCAATTGAATTTGCTGTGTCCTCTGCCTCGATAATGTAAATTCTGTTTTGAAGTTTCTTTAAGCAGACAATTGAAAAATGATTTTTAATTTGAAGAAAATTACATGTTTTCCCGAATGCAGGCCATAATAATATATTGATTTGATGGCTTTTGCCAAATTTGGTACAGTTGTTAATTATTCTGATGACTGACCTGTATTGATAGTTAAACCTATTCTGTTGCTTCCTTTTTACCATGTCTACCAAATCTATTGCTTTCTCCATTGTCTGACATTCATTCATGAAATTTCCACAGTTTTTTTGCAATGTTTGTAATGTTTGTGTGTCATCCTGCAGGAGTTTTTCTCGACTTGCTGAGCTGGATATTCCTTAAATGATTATGTACTTGATCAAATCATTCTGAAGGTCCCCTGCCTCGATTTTTGGTCTCCGTGATAAACTGCTCTCTTGACTATACAGCTTCTTGATTGTACGAGAAAAACTCATACCTTTGATAATTTATGTGTTCCTTTGGTAGGAAATGCTCTTCTAATTTTGTAAGTAATTTATTCATCTTATTCATGTCCTCAGCTGGGATGGTGAAGGTTCAATAGATGTTAAACCCTTCCTCCCCTATGTAGTGTAACAGCTGAGTGCATTGGGTGACTTCCTCCTTTTTAATTATTTCGCTGGCTACAAGATACTTTTCGAAATGAGCATGCCATGTTTGCCAGTTTTCTGCTACGTTGCTCATCATACACATAAACCCAACGTCTCTAGCATTGTCGTTCTAGATGACAACCTAGTTAGGTAGTTAGTAGGCAAGAGCTATAATACCTTCTCGCCTACTAGGTTTTCATTTACATCGACAATGCCATCGCTGCTTCGGAATTAGTTCAGATTGTAATTTCAATTTAATTGATATGTTCACTTCTGACTTAATTTCTTGCGTAATTTAGTACCGACTGCGAGATGTAGGTGGCGTTATGTCCTCACAAAGAATTGAACAAAATTCATAAAACACCCTATATCTCGGATATAAAACTTGCAAGACCCTACAAATATACAGTATGATGCAAATGTATGGAATAAATTCATTTCAAAACAAGACGACTTTCGAAAAAAAAAAAACAAAAACTAGAGTTTAGAACTTTTTTTCGACGTATTTTTTTAACTAGACGACCCTTCGATGTTCAATTCTCAGTAGCAGACCTCTGCAAGATTCAATTAATCACATGATAATCCATTTTAATTTCAATCTTCTTATGCAACATTTTGACTGTTGAATAGACGATCGGTAGACCTTTCAATCAAGGTGTCACATGACCCCTATTTGTATTTGACCATTACGTCTTTACTCCAACACCGGTGACGTAACATCTTTCATATGAATATCATGAGATGAGGCTTCAGAAATTAAAACTCACGTGTTTTTGAATTTTTTCAAATGTCGCCCATTTCTGAAATAATGAATTTAATCCATACATTTGCATCATACTGTATATTCAGAACCACCTTTATGAGCTCTACCCACCGTTGATATGTTTCCGTTTCCCAATGGCACACCCTGTATAAAAGAACAATTCAAAAAAATTTTAAAATTAGTAAGAGCAAGTTAACAATATGATGAAATAGAATGACATTAATTAAAATCTAAAATTTTTCAAAATAGAATTCCTCCAGTGAATAGAATACTCTAACAAACTCTAACTCTCATTGAACTTTCTTTTGTCCCTGATCTTCATTTCATCAGGTGTGTGATAGAACATTTTCTTGCCATCATATATAAATGGAGTTTTTTATTCCTGTAGACCTGGGGAGTGGTGAAGTTAAATCAATAGCTTGTCTTGATTTGGATAATGCATACTGTTCCCGAAATATAGATATATGGTAGTGGTTAGATTCTTTGTGCTATGAATAAAGGGTTACAGGAGTCCCTGAATTTGGCTTTGCACATGTATCCTAATGCCCTTTTCTCTAATAAGAAAATCCTGTTGAATAGAACTCTACTACAAGATCCCCAAAAGCAAATCCCGTATCTGAGATGAGAATCAATTACAGCAAAGTAAACCTGTTTGGCCATGTCCCTACCAAGCTCCCATGAGGTGTTTTTCACGGCAAAACATCCAGAGGCTATTTTTCTTCTCAGTATATTGATATGATCTTCAAACTTGAACTTATCATCAATGAATTAGCATAGATATTTAGTTACTACTAATTTCTTGATTACCCAGATTGAGTTGTGGCAAATTAAATTTAAAAGAGAGGATATTAGTTTTCTATATGTTCAGAGAGAGCATGACCAGACCAGGTAGTCTTACATTTCTCAAATCTACCATTATGTAGGGTATCAACAATTGAGTGCCTGATCTCTATTGTTTCAACATTTATTGTAACTTTCTAGATTAATCAGCTTCTTCTTCCTTCTTTACTGGCCTTCGTCTCTCGACACAACCATCATCTATTTTTTTTTTGTTCCATTTTCCTCAGGGAGGCAAGCTTGTGGCATGTCTGGCTTTTCACAATACTCTTCCTGTTTTTTCCTTCTCTTGAGATTACCTATTTACTTTTTGGGTAGTTTGTAGTTATCTATCAATTATTTATATTTTAATATTACTATTTTTCAAAAATTTACTCACCGCTTTGACTTTGAGAAATGTTGGTGTGCACACTATGCTATTTACGTTAATTGAGATTAATTATCAATATAATAAGTATCTCAATGTTCTGTGACACTACTACTTTTGACATTTTTTGGTACATGACAACTTAATTTCCCAGACTTGACGCTTGGCAGTTCCAATGTCCTTGATCTCGGTATGATAGTTGCATACACTCGAGCATACACTACACAATCATTATTCACATTTTGGCTCTCCTGATTATTTCTTATGCATCATTTAGTTTGCAAGATATTTGAGAAAATTCAATTTGATCCAATTCAAAATAATTGGCATTTGATGCCGTTTGTACTTCTTGCCTGTATTGACTTCTTTTTCCTAGAAAATTGATCATGTTAATATGGTTCAGTATGTTGTATCATTTTCTTCTCAAACCCTACAATATAGGGTGTTAACATAACACGAGAAATAGTACGCGAAATTCCTTGCCAAATATACTTTATTCCAGTTCAAGTCTCCACCCTGTATGATATTGAAAACAAATAGTCTTTTTCACTATGTATATCAAGATTCAATATTTTTCAGGGAAACATATCCAATTCGCCCACCGCGAAAAGTTGACGGTACTAATCTAGTCCAAACAAAAAATCTTGCACAAAATTTTGAAGACCTCACGCTAGTGAATGAACTGAAAGGAGATGTAGAAATCAGAAATAAATCAGATTCTGATTTGTCAGATGACGATTTCATGAGAAGACGTAGCGGTCTCACAGATGAAGAATACATGATTAAAATTAAAAACATTTGCAATCCAGGCGATCCCTATGACTATTACGAAAGAAGCAATAAAGATCTTGGGTCTGGAGCATCAGGTATGGTTTTTGCAGCTGTTTGTAAAAAAAGCGGCCAACTTGTTGCTATCAAGGATATTGATATGACAAAACAGCATAAGAAAGATTTGCTGTTGAGTGAAATCAAAATAATGAAAAACTTCAAACACAAGAACTTGGTCAATTTCCTAGATGCTTTCGTTATTTACGACGACCATTTATGGGTAGTAATGGAATTACTAGATGGTGGCCCCCTAACCGATGTAGTAACTGAAACGGTTATGAAAGAAGGCCAAATAGCAGCAGTATGTTGTGAAGTATTACATGCTATCGACTACTTACATGACAGGGGCACCATCCATAGAGACATAAAGTCTGACAATGTCCTGTTAGGCATGGATGGAACCGTCAAAGTAACCGACTTCGGATTTTGCGCCAACGTAGTGGGTATGTAACTCTACATCTTTATGAGAATAGTTGTAGATAAATATGAAGTTAATAGTTATTTAACCAACTAGTGTGTAAATAAGGGCGATTAATGGGCTATATTTTAACAAGCAAAGCGAGCATGTTAATGTTCAATCATCAATAGTCTTAGTTGGTTATAAGATTTAGTGTGGATTTATGCAGTGTCATTTAACATGTATCATGTAACAATTATCAATTAACATTTAAGAAGAAATTATACGCATGCGCACAAGTCAGTCCTTTCATCCTAACCCTCCTCTTTTTATGTAAAAAAATTAATACATTCTCAAATGTTATAAACATATAACATTTGTTTCCTGAAATGGAAGAGGCAGAAGCGCTTTTTGTCCTGATGATGCTGTTGACGGCATGACATTTTTAGGTTGATATCATTACCGGGCGTACCAATCCGAGATAATTTGCATACAAGGTTGCGCACAATAGGAAAATCTGGTTCATTTAATGTAAGAAGTTAAAAGTTTGCCAACATTCTACATGTTACATGATAAATGATAATTGTTAAATGTCTGCATAAACACAGTCATTGGAAAATATGAAATTCAACTTATAATTGTTACTTGTAAAATGATAACTGTTACATGATACATGTTAAATGACGCTGCATAAATCCACATTTATCCGTCCACTATATTTCTCCAGCAATGAAGAAAATTTGATTCGCAAATTCACTATTCATCCAGAAACTACTAAATTTGTGTGACCTTATAAATAGTGAGGACAATAGTAGTACACTTTTTGATTGGTCACACCTCTGTGATATGGAGGTGCATCCACCTGTCTTGTTTCCTCTATTCAGTTCACTTTGTCAATGCTATTTCTCTGTTTTTTGCTCTTTGGACACAAAACATCTAACAATCAGACATAAATAGTTATTCATTATACAAGGGAAAAAAGTTGTAGATTTTAGCTCCAGTTTGTGTTGTCTCCCGACGCGTAGCGGAGGGAGAAAAAAAACCGTGAGCTAAAATCTAATATTTTTCCCGTGTATAATACACTATTTTTTTCTGTGACAGAAGAAAAGACGAATCAATATTGAGAAGATATTACAGTGTTTTGAAATCTGAAAATTATCGACGTGAAATTTCAAGTTTTTAATCTTTATCATTCTTTTGAAGTAATCAAATATCTGATGTCACTTCTGTCAGTCTAATTCTGTGATTTGATTTAAAAAAATTGCTAATTTAGTGGTTATTTAGTAATATACCTAACCGCGAAGTCAATTGGAAGATAAAAGGACTTGCAGTTCTTTCTCGGAGACGGTATTATTGACTCATTTTTCGGAACTATAGCACAACAAAAGCACAGATTCCTGCCAACAGAGATGAAATGCCAAACTTTTTTCCCGTCACAGAAAAAACTCTTTATGTCAGTACCTTGGATATTAACTTAGAATCCTTTGGGACTCGTAAGTCTCAGATTATTCAGATGATGTAATAAAAATATAAAATATCTAAAATTAACATCAGGTGGACACTTCGAAGGCGCCAATTTATTACTGTATGGGATATACCCTTCAGATTTTTAGATATTCAGTGATTTGACGACCACGAATGACATTTCGGAAACGGCTACCATTGCGGAAACGGAGGCACAGAATTATGTACTCCGTTAAAATGCCAAAACATACGGATGCGCGAAAAGAAAATTATTTATTACAGATACGTGTCTTCTGATTTTGCGCATAGCGCCAGCATTAACGCCAAATCTAAAATATTTTATGTCATCAAATGTAGTATTAAGGAGATAATAACAAGTAAATGAATTCTCCATCAATAACGTCACGACAGTTATCAAGAAAATATAAAACTATATGATTCAGTCACTGTTTTGCTGTAAAATTTCACAAAACAAACAGTTCAATATATCCACTTGGCAACAGTGTGTAAAATGAAGGCCGTTGCCTCCCATCAACTCCACAACAATCAATTTATACCGGGTGTCCCAACAGTGCGTATTTGCTCCATATATCGATACTGCTGTAATATATAAAAAAAAGTTTCATATAAAAGTTTTATGGCACCACAAGGGCCACATTTTTAAAATAGTTCCTGATTCACAGGGTGTTGCATTTTTCCGTAATAACAAAAAATATGTATTTTTCAAATGGAACAACCTGTTTATTTTTATGTAATTAAAATGGTCCCTTCGTTGCCTACTCAGCACTAAATTTTTTTTTTCGCTACGTTGCACCGTTGCCAAGTAATTAATTTTTTCGAAAAAATAGGGAGTGATGCAGGCTCTGAATGAAATAACTGTGATTGAGCCGTTTCTTCGAAGATCTGAATTTTGGTGGATTGACGTAAAGAATGCCAAAGTAACGTTTAATACTCTGATCTTCATCGATATTCATACAGGGTGCTATGAAAAAATAACGAAAAAATCATATTTCTAGTGGATATTCGTATATAAAACGTGTAAGTATGAATGTGAGTATTCAGACTCGAATCGTTATATACAGGGTGTAACATAAGTACTACTAAATATCCAAATGACGTGTTCCTGAGAACATTTCAAGAATTGTTTTCTTTTAAGTTCAACTTGTATCTAGAAATGCTTCGATTCGGAGATCCAGGGTATTGAAATTGACTTTTTTTGTTTGCTTTTCAAAAATAACTTTCACAAAGAAAATGGGTTATTCGCACGAAATTTCGTACCCGGGGTGCGTACGCGTAACATTTTTGACTGTAAACTTTTGTTACTTTCCATAGATATACCTTATTCCCACATCTTTTCCAAGTAAAAAAGGTACACTTCCTCCTCAACGCTGGAGCGTTTTCGTGATATTCACAATTTTCTTTATCAGTGCATATTACTTAGCTCCTAGTTGAAGTTGCTTAGAACATTACAAAACTAAGTATGTGGTAGGTCGAACAGCAATATATCAAAACTCGTTTCTCTATAAAACGGGAAAGCTCTGGAATTCATTGCCTGAGGAAGTATGTCCAAGAACTTATAATCTCCAAAAGTTTTAAAAAATGCCAACACCTACATCCTGTCCCTATCCTCTCTAGGTACGCACGATGTTTTGCGAACATTTTAGGGATTCCCTTTCGTGCACACCAAGCGATAAAAACAGTGGTTTATCGAAAAATGATTTATTCTCTGTATTTCAAAACCCTGTATCTCCGACATGAAGCATTTTCGGACACAAGTTTATATAGACTTTTTTTCTTGAATTTCTGTTGACTATTTTAACGTACTTATGTTAGGGTATGTGAATGGCAACAAAATTCGGCTATCGTACGTCTTCACTAGGAATATTTAGAACTGAAATTCACTATGCACTCAACTATCTCCGCATCTCTCCGTGACTGCGATGTTGCCAAATGCCATCCTTCCTCAATACTCCTATTTGTATATGATAAACAACCTTTATAAAGTGTCCAATGATGAAAAACAGTGCAATTAGTTGTAAATGCGTATCCAAGACGGGCGAAAAAAAGAGGGTGAAATTTCCAATTTTTTCGTGAAATATCTCAATAAATAGTGGTTTGTTCTCATTTTCATTACAAATGTCGTGTTTCTTAGACAGAAATACATAGGTGTAAAAACATTTTGAAAAAAAAAACCATCCCAGGATAAGTGCAAAATTATCCAGTTTTGTTCTAACTGTAGAAGTTCGTTTGATACAATACAATCTGATCATAGCTTTTAAAATACGGGGTGACTGTTACAGGTAATGAACAAAGAGAAACCATGGTCGGGACCCCGTATTGGATGGCACCCGAGGTCGTCACCAGACAAAAGTACGGCAAGAAAGTGGATATTTGGTCCCTAGGCATCATGATTGTTGAGATGTTGGATGGGGAGCCACCTTATTTAAGGGAACCGCCTTTGCGTGCCTTATATTTGATCACTGCTAACGGCAGACCAAAAATTGCCAGATGGGACACTTTGACCGAAAAGTTACAGAGTTTCATCGATTTGTGCCTGCAAGTTGACGTCGACAAACGTGGAACGGCCAAGGAGCTGTTAGAGCACGAGTTTTTGAAGGACTGCATGGAACTCAGAACTTTAACTCCTCTGATCAGGGCCGCTAAGAAGATGTTGCATAAAACTTGAGGTCTTTTTCCAGAGAAGCACTTGTTTGTATATTTTTGATACTCATGTACTATCGATATTTTCTGACAATTCCACTGCAGTGATTTTTTGTTTGAGTTTGTATGCACTAGAGTGCCTAAAACAGCAGTAAAAATATGACAAAATACTTTACATGTGCAATATCTACATGAACAGAGACAAAGATATCCAAAATAGGCCTTATAACCATTGTGAATCTTTTTCAATATAGTTTAATGAGTTAAACTACATTAAGAATGTTGTTATAAGACTTCAAAAGATAGGCATATAGATTGTTCCTGAAACCGCCACTTTAGAAGTTATTTCAGCTAATAAGAGATTTGTGACGATTAATAATTGGGCAAACACGACGAATCATTGGCACAAGATTTGAAGAACATATCGCTCACTTCGGATATATTCACCCTATCACTTTGAACGATCTAAGACTACTTGAAAATGTAACAAACAAAATTGAACAATTTGGAAACTAGTTACATTAATCATAGAGATCATTTGATAAATCAAGATTTGGCACCAATTCTAGCTAGTTTCAAACTTCCGATAATAATTGAACCAAAACCACCCTCTGAACATTGAAATTCACTCTCACTGGTAATTTGGAAAATATCCTGAAATATACTATAGTCAGCTGATCTCAATTTCCTTTTAAGTTCAACTAAGGGATGTTGCCGAAATACGTAAGTATTTGGGCTTATTCAAATGTTAATGTGGTATTTTGGGTATGATTTAAATTTGCTTGAAACATTGAAAAAAAATTACAAAAATTTCCAGCACTATAAAAAGCGTTGTCAGGTGATCTAGGCACTCTAGTATTCACAAAGTAAACTTTATGGAATGTAAAACAGTTTATTCTCAACCAAAGTTGATTGTAATTCCAAATTGTTGGAAATATACAACAAATCTAACTTCATAAAGTCAAATCAACATAGGAGAAAGGTGCTTTTTATTTTGATAGGTCTTTTTCATTGATTTATCATTTTATATATTTGTCTCTGAACCTCATTTGAAGATGATTTTATACAAAGGTATGTTTTGGAATGTTTTAGCTATATTGTTAATCGCTGTATTTATACTTTTAAAAGGCAATAAAGTTTTTATCTACTTGAGGCTCATGCTGAAAAAGTGTCCAATTATTCAAGCTACCAATCGGTGATCAGAATATGGCGATAAAGAAATCAATTGATTGGTCTGTGTTATGCTTTATTTGTACATACAATGTTTATATTGAAAATTAAACAAATTGATTATAAAAATGTGTCTGCAAACTACACAAGTTAGGTAACATAACGATTCATTTTCCAAAATTTCAGTTTTCAAAAATAAATAGTACTTTATTTTCACTTATTTATTCAATATAATTTACAATATTTAACATCGTACAAGAAACTTTGTGGATCATGTAAAATTAGTTTAACCAAAATAACAAATACAGTAACACTATCTTATTATACAAATTACTCTTATGAAGAGTACCAATCAAATTTCAACAATTTTCACAGTCAACACAATTAAATGCTGCAGACCAAACAACTCCACAAGCATAGTAATCATTAAATGTTCAATACTACACAATACTAGTGCTGCAATTGTAACGTAACAATGAAAGAAGAAAAAAATCATTACGAATAATTGGTATAAACGATGGGAACCAAAGTCACTCCAAGTGTCAGTTTCACATAGTATCCAATGAACCTTCAATTGGAGCACTTTTCACTGGGACGATTTTGAATCTGAAATGGAAATAGAATGTTTTAAAAAAGCAACAACTACGGTTATCGAATTAGGATGAAGATCTTGATGTATCGTCATTTAATGGCTCAGATCGAAGGTAGAATTTCAGGTAACAGCAGTGCCGTATTATCCATAAGGCAAACTAGGCACGTGCCTAGGGGAGCGAGTTTACAAAAGGGCGCGTCGTCGTCGAAAATGTGCGTTGGAGGAACGGGAAACTTTGGTGCGGCCCGTGAAATTCCCGATATTCACAATAACTACCCCTCTTACTTTCTTCACCCTGAACACGTATATTAGTATTTATGATGTATAATATCTTATGACCACCAGAGGGGCGCCGATGAGATGCTTGCCTAGGGCGCTGTCGACATTTAATCCGCCCCTGGGTAACAGCGGACTACACTGAAGGTCGCTGTCACCGATATGTCACGTGTAATACTGATAAGCAAAGCTCTAATAATATACAGGGTGATTCAGAATAAGAGTGAGATACAGGATGCCAAAAGTACGAAACAAGTCAAGGTTTACATTAATTTCTTACGAACCCCTGAAGGAAAAAAATTGAAACTTGGTATAGGTATTGGGTGATTCACCATAAATGTCCCCCCCTGTAGCTCAGTTATTTTTGAACCGATTTCAAAATTTGAAATATCATCTCAAATGATCTACAGGGTACTATTTGATTTTTTTAAATGAAACACCCTATTTTTCATTGTATTTATAGATTCTCCCTGAAGAGCTGATTTGATCGATGTATCACACTCGGGGTCAAGCGGAAATGATTACAGAGATATAGGGTGTTCAAAATCGAGATTTTTCAACTTCAGGATTTTTTTGTGACGAAACTGTTCATTATCGGTCAAAACGGCTTTTATGTCCGTACCACAACTTTATTTCCATCTACTGACATTTAATAATTGGAACAGATACAGGGTGATCAGAATTCTGAATCTTGAACCACTCTGTAACTGTTCCAATTAAATGTCAATAGATAGTAAATCAAAAGTTGAGATAGGGAGATGAAAACCGTTCGATGAATAGTTTCGACAGAAAAAAATTCTAAAGTTTGAAAAATCTTGATTTTGAACACTCTATATCTCTGTAAACATTCCCGCTAGACCCCAAGTGTGATCCATTGATGAAATCAGCTCTTCGGGAAGAATCTAAAAATACAATGAAATACAGGGTGTTCCATTTGAAAAAATCAAGTAGTACTCAGTAAATCGTTTGTTCCAAGCACCCTGTATTTTCTGATGCAACGAAAAAAAAATCTGAAAAATCATTTTGGATTATTTTTCAAATTTTTAAATCGGTTCAAAAATAAGTGAGCTAGAGGGGGGGAAATTTATGGTGAATCACCCTGTACTATTCCAGATTAATCAATGTAATCACATGGAGTTTCCATTTTTGATTATCGTTAAGCAGTGTCTTCGCGATCGTATGTCGCCACATTTTCCTTAGATAGACGAATTGTCAAATTGGTATATGACATCAGTTAGGCTCATCGATACCTAACCTAGAAGTAATAAAATTGCACATGCGCAAATTGAGAGGTTCCTGGGATATTTGCGATAAACTAAAGATACGCCTTGACCTAATATTAGGTAAACGCTGATCTTTCTCAAGAGATATAAAAACATTCCTCAACCACCTGAACATATTTTGCAACCTGTTAGTGATACTAGTTGTTGAATATTTGAAAAAAGATGAGCATTACAAATGTTTTTCTTGAACATGTATCAATATTAACCTCAAGACATGTTTAATTTCACGAAAACATATCAGGATCCTCGACATTTAGGCATGTGGAATGTTATTACTTTTAGGTTGTAAATCGGGAGCCCACAACGTGTTTCTGGTGTCTCATTTGTTCACACTCAGCAGTATAAGTACCCCCTAAATTTCACCTTTCACTCCACGGATATGAGCCCAAATAAAATGCCGAAGGAAAGGGGCCGCGTTGGTGTGTTTGTATCAAAACACCCGGGGTCTCGAATCATTACTTACCGTTCGGCGTATGTCGCAAGTGACTGTAATTGAAACAAAAAGTTGGGGCTGTCGGAATTCGGGGTTCTTGTTTTTATACTGCCGAGTGTGAACAAATTAGAAACAAAAAACACGTTGTGGGCTTCCGGTCATTTCATTAAGAAAAAAAAAAAAAAAAAGAAATGATAGAAAATGTGGCGACATACGACCGTAACTACGCCACTGGTCAACAAAATTCTAAACTGAAAACTCCTACGTAATTACCTTGTGCTAGAGATCTTTTTAGCAATGAAGTTGGCAACACTGGTTAACTGAATGAATGACATTTGACAGCGTCTGTCTATTTCACCGATGTCAGTGGAAGTGACAGAGGCAGTGAGAGAGAGGGACGAGAAAAATAAAAATCGACATTCTCAACTGAGTGGCTTTATTTTCCAAATAAAAGAGTGAAAGCTCTGAAACAAAAGTTGAATCTTACATTTCAGAAGTGGGATGGTGGACACTGATTATTAGCAATGAGAAAAAAATTGCAGCAAACAAGGGTGAAAAAAGTAGTGCAAAAATGAGTTCTCACCTGGACCACAACACGGGACAAGATGGCGGAATTGGCGGGACCTGTTATCGAAATTGGCGAAAACTGAGTGACTATTGACTTTACCACTTTAATGATTGAAAAATCATTTTTGTTTTGAAAATGAACGAAAACCAAGATAATGAAAGAGATAGTCTCGAAGGCTTTGGTGAAGGATTATCAGACAGTCTTCCAGACAATATGTACCTACAAAGGATGACGAAACTCGACGCAGAGAGGAAGCATTTCTACAAGTTTTGAGTAGATTAACTCCACAAGCAAACACTGATCCAAGTATTAATTAATTAAGAAGAAGAATTCATTAGAAGTGGCAAGATCACATCTGAAAGGTCCAGCAGTGTATATGGTATTCCAAAGTGGAGGGATTGTTACAAAAATGGGACAGAATGCGGACTAGGAGACAGGGCAAGTCAGAGTCAATAATATCCTACTTATGAAAAATATGATCTGTGTAAAAAGTTAGACCTGAATTTAAATGAAGCAAGAGAAGAAATTCTAGGTGGCTTATACTTGAAAGACATAGCAATGAGTTTAACAGTAAAAAGTCATCATGACTCGGATACTTTACTACAGGACATTCTTGTCATAGAAAGAATGAAATTTGATGCTAATGCTAGACCGGAAATCATACCAATTGTCAGGGAATTTACTACTAGACAAGTGGATAGTCAACCTGCAGTAAGAAATGATAGATAGATTACCTCGAAAATGTTATAAATGTGGTCTTAGTAACCATACATCTGATCGGTGTAGGCTTGAAAACTCAGTGTGTTTTTCTTGCAAACAAGAAGGTAATTTTCCCACTAACTGCCCAAAAGGAAGAAGTTTTCCTCAACCTAGAGAACAGTCAAGGATTGCCGAACAGAGACAATAATAATGTACAAAGACATGTGAATGTTGTAAATAGTGTAGTTGATCTTACTGATGAAAAAGCAAATGCCATTACTAAGGAAAGTACCATCAACATCATTGAACCAAAGACAATATCAGACAAAAAGTTCATAAAACGAGTGCTAGTAAATGGTTCAATTTTACTAAAAGGATTTGTAGATACAGAAAGTTCTGTATGTACAATTAGTAAAGAACTTGTCAAGAAATTCGGCCAAGACATTGTATATGATCGCCATCCAATGTATGGTTTTGGTGGAAATAAAGAACCAGCCTTGTACTCTCTTGGCAAGACAATACATATTTCAATCGATAATGTATCAGCTGACAATATTAAAATGTGGATTGTACTGGTTACAGGTCAAGAAACTGATCTGCTGATTGGAAGGTCATTTTGCGAATTGGATCACATTGCATACATAAGTGTGGGTGATGAGTTGACATTTGGCTATGCAGATATTGAACCATTTGAAGACATTGACATTTCAGCTAATGTCAAATCAAATTCTAAAATGTACTACAAAACAATGGAAGAAAAAACAGTTGAGGCGTACAAAGCTCATATTCTCAAAGTTGAAAAAGCAGAGAAGAATATAATACTGAGAGTGTATAATGCAACAGATAAAAACATTATAATAATATGCAGAGCAGGACAAAATATCAAAATACCTGAGTACAAGTGATGAAGAACAAACTGAAAATTTTGTAAGTGCCAAACAAGTTCCCATAACCATGGAAATGGTTAATGTTGCAAAATAAATACAGTACTCCCAAAAATGTGAACTGTTCGACTTGTTGAATAAAGGACCCCGCACGAAAACACGGGAAGTTGGCTCTCGGTCGAATTGGCAGAAATTTTACTATGTTGTTGTGGTATGGTTCATTAGAAAAATATGTGAGTTTGAAAAGTTTTGTATGTTTACTTTCTGAGATATAAGCCGACAAAGTTCGTAAAAACGTCGTATCGGGGTAGGATTGACAAAAAAATAAGACAAAATAATCTAGAAAATGAATTGATCAGAACTCAAATACATGTCTAGTTATGATCACATAAATTATAGTAAATCAGGGAGTATACGAGGCACGCTCAAAAAATTTATATTTCGGTTGTTCAATGTTGCCTTTCATTTAGATACAGGTTGTGTTAGATTTTGTTGAAGATTATTTAACATGTTTCAATTGAATATCTCGAAAACAGTTCCGGTTATTTGGATCTCATTTCACTCACACTATTTTGAATATGTTGACTATCATATGCAAACAGTTTTTCAATTTTTTATGTTTCGTTTCTGAGATATCAATTTTTGAGTTTACAGTATCACAGGTATTATAGGGTTATTACCTCGAATATTACTATCGATTCAACAGAACTCTACGTTGTTTATAGTAAAAAATTATTGATTTCTAATAGTTTCATAATGTAATTGAATAATCGAAAGATTCCGTAAAGTTCTGTTGAATCGATAGTAATATCCGAGGTAATAACCCTATAATACCTGTGATACTGTAAACTCAAAAATTGATATCTCAGAAACGAAACATAAAAAATTGAAACACTTTTTGCATATGATAGTCAACATATTCAAAATAGTGTGAGTAAAATGAGATCCAAATTAACGAAACTGTTTTCGAGATATTCAATTGCAACATGTTGAATAATCTTCAACTAAATCTAACACATCCTGTATCTGAATGAAATAGCAATATTGAACAACTGAATTCGCTAGTGAGTTACCTCAGCTTTCATTGAATCAACAGTATCAATCAATCCCTTCCTTTGTGATCAAAAACAAGCTGTCAATTGTTTTCAAAAAGGGGTATAACACAAAATTCTACAAATTCATATTCCGAACAGAGATAGTTATCAAGAATCAAAATACGTTTTCGAATAGACTGAAAATATAATGTCCCACTTATTTTGTCTTATACTAAAAAAAGAGTTTTTTCTGTGACGGGCAAAAAGTTTGGCATTTCATCTCTGTTGGCAGGTTATAAAATGTCACTTTTCATAAATTACTTTTTTCCCGTGGGAAAAAAGTGAGTACTTCTTTCCCGGATATATATCACATATATATACTCTGTTAATGGCTTTTGTTGTGCTATAGTTCCGAAAAATGAGTCAATAATACCGTCTCCGAGAAAGAACTGCAAGTCCTTTTATCTTCCATTCGACTTCGCGGTTTCGTATATTACTAAACAACTACTGAATTCGCAATTATTTAAAATCAAATCACAGAATTGAACTGACAGAAGTGACATCAGATATTTGATTACTTCAAAAGAATGATAAAGATGCCTATAAAACGCAGGTGTCCCTACTGTTAAAAACTTGAAATTTCACGTCGATAATTTTCAGATTTCGAAATAATGTAATATCTTCTCAATATTGATTCGTCCTGCCTTCTGTCACAGAAAAAAATAGTGTATTATACACGGGAAAAATATTAGATTTTAGCTCACGGTTTTTTGTCTCCCTCCGCTACGCGTCGGGAGACAACACAACCTGGAGCTAAAATCTACTACTTTTTTCCCTTGTATAATAAATAACTATTTTTTCTTTGTCAATCCTACCACTATACGACGTTTTTACGAACTTTGTCGGCTTATATCTCAGAAACTAAACATACAAAACTTTTCAAACTCACATAATTTTCTAATGAACCATCCCACAAAAACATAGTAGAAATTCAGCCAATTCGACCGAGAGCCAATTTCCCGTGTTTTCGTGCGGGGTTGTGAAATCTAACCCAGATGGATATTGTTGACAATAATATACCTGTTAGGTGTCAACCATATAATGTCTCCACAGCTGACAGGGAAACTATAGGGGAATTAGTTAGTGAGCTGAAAAGATGTGGTATAGTAACTGAAACCACTAGTCCTTATGCTTCACCAGTCTTATTATTTAGGAAGAAAAATGGAGATCCTAGATTGGTAGTGGACTACCGCAAATTAAATAAGCAGACAGTGCCAATGAACTTCCCAATACCTGGACTAGATGAACAGTTTCAACACCTAGCTGGAAACTCACTATTTGCCTGTTTGGACCTAGCCAATGGGTACTTGCAAGTTCCATTGACTGAAGCTGGTTGTCAGAAAACGGCGTTTATCACCCCTGATACCACAGGAGAATTCAAGAGGATGATATTTGGTCTAACAAATGCACCATATGAGTTTGTGCGATTAATGAATATTGTGCTTGGTCCTCTAAGAAATAAAGCATGCTGTTGCTACTTAGATGACGTCATAATACCTGCAAAGAGTTGGACTGAATTAGTATTACAAGCATTTCTGACCTTGAACCCAAGAAAATGTGATTTTGGGGAAAAAGAAATAGATTTTCTTGGCTATAAAATATGTGAAGGGCTCAAACCTGGAATGGAAATGATACAGGCTGTAGAGGAATTTCCAGAGCCAAAATCCGTGCACGAAATAAGAAGATTCCTTGGACTATCAGGATTCTTCAGGCCTTTTATACCTAATAATGCCATAATTGCCAGACCTCTTACTGAGCTTACAAAAAAATACAAGAACTTTGAGTTCAATGACGAGTTTCAAGAAGCATTCCGTAAATTAAAGGACACGTTGTTACAGTATCCAGTACTGAAACTGTATGATTGCGATGCAGAAACCGAACTACATACAGATGCTAGCTCTGTAGGAATAGCAGGTATGCTTTCACAAACAGATGAACTTGGGAAAAAAGGATTAGTCTATTGTGTTTCCAAAAAGACAACCAACAGTGAGAGTAAATACCACCCCTGACAGCTAGAATTATTGGCTATAAAATGGAGTGTTGAGAGATTAAGAGCACTATTAATAGGTATCAAATTCAAGATTGTAACTGATTGTCAGGCAATAATATACCTAAATAGCAAAAAGAGTATCAAACCACAAATGGCACGTTGGTTTAATGTACTCCAAGAGTACCAATATGAACTGGAGTATAGAAAAGGTGAGAGAATGGCAAGTGCAAGAGCAAAGTGTGGTTGATTTGCAACAGAAAGCAGTGACTGACATTTTGGGTGGGCAAAACAGGTACAAAAAACAATTCGACAAAAGGAGACACATAGGACACACTTATGATATTAGAGAAATTGTAGTGGTGAAAGCTCCAGTCCTAGCAACAGGACACAGTACAAAACTTCAAAATAAATATAGAGGCCCATATGTTATTTTGGAATGTTTACCAGAAAATACCTATAGAATACAGAAACTAGATTATGGAGATGATGAACAAAGGCAGATTACTACAGCACATGTATCTCAGATGAAGGGGTACTACAACGCTTACGAAAGTGATCAAGAAAATGATGCCATAGATGACAAAGAAAGAATAGCAGATGAAGAAGACGAATTTTCGGAAGTTCACAATTTTGCTGAAAGAAAAGAAGTCTGAAGAAGAGAGACCGAAATGTTTCAGAAAGATACCTGATAGGTTTAGGGACTATGATTGTTAAGCTTTTTTTCAGACTCATTCATGTAGCTCATGGAAATGGAATGCTTCTCTTTTGTTGACCGTTTGAGACAGAGTACATTGATATCCTATAATATCTATGTTTATTTGTTTGTTTTAAAATTTTAGATTTGTTTTGTATTGGTGAAGTGCGAGGGCGCACTTCAGGATATACGTTGATAGGAACTTTTCATCTCATTTACAAAGTTTTTCGCCTTACCACCGTCCTGTACAAAGCATTGAAAGTTACGTGAAAAAGAGAAAAGACCAATCGGTATTGTATGAATCCTACAATACTACGCCTCTGGCTTAGAGGCGAGGTAGCCGAAGGCGAGATCCATTTCTATCATTCTTCTTCTGGCACTAATTCTTGTAACACACTAAATTCTCTTGAGCTTATACCGAGTTTTATAATTCTAAAAATTATACAGTATTCAGTAAGATACACTCTATATTCCTTCAACAATCAAACTTACGACATACACGTATGGCTGCATGTGCAACGAAAACACATATAGTTTCACCCAACCATCAGCTCAATCTCTTGTCTCTCTCTTTCTTTCTCTCATTTGTCGAATTGATTGGTTAGTTCTTTACATCTATCTAAACACTGAATCTTTTTGCTCTAACAGACTTATAACTTGGTGTATTTCGGTCACTAAATTGTCAAGTACTTGAGTTTATACAATTCAAATCGAATAAAAATAACTTGCAATATCACATCAGCCGATTTCGTTGCCTATTGCGTCTTACCTTCATGTTGACGTCAATTCGTCTCTTTCTGTCTTTGGGTTTAATGTTTTGATGTTATTAAAACCTTGCCAGAAAATAGGGCATGTGTCAGTCAAAAATGTTATTTCATTATTTTGAGAAAATAACCCAAATCTGTTCACTGTCGCAAACCATTTTCCCCTCAGAGCTATGTACATTTCCAAAATAATTATTGAAATTCACGATATTTTATGATGAAAACGCGGGACAACACATATACCGCGATCAATCCAATTACTTTATACAGGGTGAGTCATACTCCTACCACGAATATAGACCCCTGTGGGAAATACCTAATGTCCATCAGCAAGTGTCTTCTTCACTTCTTTTCCAATATACCGGGTGGCTACGGAAGTATTGCCTACGGAATATCTCAGTTATTGTAAGGAGTAGGTTTGTGAACTTTGGAGCTTCGATATAATGACATAAGAGCTAGAATTTGAGCATATTGACATGCCGAAGTTAACTTCCGGTCTGACCGGAAGTAACATCAACTTTCTTATTTCAAAGGGAAACCCTATTTTTTTTTTCTTCTCGCTTTATTCAGCATTCAATTCCCTTTCTAATGACATATCACAAGTTGGTATCTAACCAGAAACTAGATCAGAAAAAAATTATTATTGAAATTCACCGAGAAGGCCGTGGAAGCAAAATGAAAGCCAAAAATTGAAAAGTTGGCTATGGAAACCATACATCACTTGATAACAGTTGCTACTACTGTGATATTTTATTTTCATTCGTCGGCGTTATAAAAAGCCGCCAAAAAAATATTGGAAAAATTGGGAAAAAAACAATACTCTGTAGGTCCATAACTTAAATAGGAACATACAACTTTTTCTTGCCTGTACTATTCAGCATAACCATTCCTTTCTAATGATATAATAGAAAGTCATTTTTTGAAATGAAATACGCTTCCACGGCCTACTCGGTGAATTTCAATAATAATTTTTTTCTGATTTAGTTTCTGGTTAGATACCAACTTGTGATATGTCATTAGAAAGGGAATTGAATGCTGAATAAAGCGAAAAGAAAAAAAATAGGGTTTCCATTTAAAATAAGAAAGTTGATGTTACTTCCGGTCAGACCGGAAGTTAACTTCGACATGTCAATATGCTCAAATTCTAGCTCTTATGTCATTATATCGATGCTCCAAATTTCACAAACCTACTTCATACAATAACTGAGATATTCTGTAGGCAATACTTCCGTAGCCACCCGGTATAGAGTGAATTATGAGATTAGGCAAAAACATGTTCATAAAATTTATAGTCTTTTTCAAACTGCGCTGAAAGTGTGAGGAAAATTTGGAATATTTTATTTTTGATGTTTGTTTGTAATCTTTGAAAGTGACTTGTCACAGTTCACGACGATATACACGATAAACTTTTTGCTATAAACTGAAATATCAAAATTTTTCAAGAACGGTCCTGGATTTTCTCGATCCTGAATGAGTCAGCCGATTAGAGAGTAGTCGCGGAATATTCCATGAATTTTATTTTTGAACTAGCAAAGTCTCTTTTTAAAAAACAATTTATTTGTCAAAGTACAAAAGCAGAGCGAATTTTATGAGATGTTTCTCGTACAAAGTTATAAGTCTGACTGAATGTTGGAATGAACAAATGCAACAAGATGATTTTGAAGAGTCAGCGAAATCTAAGAGGTCCCTGGGAACGTCGGTGCAGAATCTTCAGTTCTTAGGAAGCTTATGGGCACCGGTGATATAATTCCTCCCCTCGAAGTTTCAACTTATGCAGTGGAGCGAGGAAGTTGAACCTCTGCCAAATTTATCCCTTGGTTTTGGTCGTTGGAGTTCTTGATTCGTCGGATGATATTCAGATTTCTGATGATGAAATATGTAATACCAGTTGCTACGAGGATATACAGGATGATGGTCCAAATAGAGGGAAGATGAGATATGTTGGTATTCTGTAGATCTGGCTGGTTTTCGATGATTTTCTTCGTTATAAGGTGAAGATCGTCCAAATTTGTTTCTTCTAGGTGGATGGTCCAATTTTGTTTCCTCTCGAGGCTTTGATTCAGTTGTGGAAAGAGAATCAATTGACGTTGACTCATTGATTCCTCTTCATTGGCGATTTGTTCGGTGTTGGTTATAACTTGACATCCAACAGGAATTTCTACGAGGTATGAACCAAGTAATCGTAGGAATTCTTCTTGTTTTCGGCACTTCAGACTGACCATCTCTTCATGTGGAAATACGGCTATCCATTGTTTGGATTCCAGTTGTCTAATGATAGGCTTTGAAATTCTGACCGGGACTTGTTGACAGTTTGAAGGGTGTTTCTTATCGAGAAGTTGGATTTCGCATGGGCCATCTGGTTCGACTTCTGACAAGTCGATTTTCTTGCATATGAAGTAGTTAGGGACGATTTTGGTACAAAGATCACCAAAAAATGCGAAGTACAGATCACTCTTCAAGAGAAATCTATCGTTTGGTAAAATGGTCTTGAACTCATTCAGACTCGGTACAGGTATTGAATATAATTGATAATAATTGAATTTTTCTGAATATGTTATAGGTAAATGTAGAAGGTAATTAGGTTATTGGTTATTTCAGTTGAACTCAAAGTTTGTAATTTATAGGCTTGGGCGTATTTTGAAAAAGTGTCTATGATTGTTAAAAATTTGGTTTTCTCTAAAGTAAAGGTATCTAAGTGGATTATTTCGAACGGTTCAGAAGCTGTTGGAGTAATATTCATTTGCATTTTGATTGGTTTCCTCTCGTATTTGCTTTCTTGGCAAATCTCGCAATCATTAATGTATGTTTGAATTGATTTTTTAAGATCTGGCCAGTAATATTTAGTTTTTATTCGATTTTCCGTTTCGTCTATGCCACGATGGTTCGTTTTACTCTCGTGGTAGTTTTTAATTATTTCTAAAACATCGTCCTTATTGGTGACATCTATTAATTTATTTTTACAGCGTTTTAACTTCAGTGAAGGCCACACAAAATTTCGTCTGACAACTTCCGAGAATTTTTCATACATATTTGGTTCGTTAAAATACAGGTGGTACTGAACTTTTGGCACAACATAATTTTTCATGAAATTAACGACATCCTGTTCGAATTGATTTTCTGAAATTTGAACTTCAATCCTTTGTTTTTTCTCGAACAAAATGGTACGTTTTACCTTGGCTGGTGAATGTAATACAGAAAAGAATATTATTTGATTTTGACCATGGTTGACAGGGGATTCGGAAATAGGAATATCAACTATAGGATTTTGTTCGAAGTTTGTATGAACAGTGACGTCATCGTCATGGTTTTCTTCTAATATATTTTCGCTTATTTCTTGATCTGGTTGAACTTGCATGGATATATTATCGATTTCAGGGTTAGGATTTAGGTTATTGTTAGAGGGTTCGCCGAAAATTTCATTCAAGCCTGGATCTGGAAGATTTTGTGCTTGCGTACTGATTAGGTTCTCGATTATATTACCAACATTCTCGGTTTCTTTTGTATGAATTTCAATCCTAGATAGAGCGTCTGCGTTAGAGTTCAGTTTGCCTTTCTTATAAGTAATACTATAATCAAATTCATCTAGTTTAATGCGCCATCTTAATAGTTTCGAATTAGGATCCTTTAGAGAAAAAAGCCACTGGAGTGGTTTGTGATCAGTGATGATATTAAAGTGTCTTCCATACAGGTACGGCCTGAAGTATTTGGTCGCCCATACGATAGCTAACAGTTCTTTTTCTATCGTACTGTAATTTCGTTCAGAGTCGTTCAGGGTACGTGAGGCGTACGCCACTGGCTTATCGACTCCTGAATGTTCTTGAGAAAGAACTGCGCCTAGCGCGACATTACTGGCATCGGTGGTTAAGTTAAATTTCTTGGAAAAATCTGGGTATTGCAAGATTGGTTCGTTTATTAGTAGATTTTTGCAAGTTTCAAAACATTCGGTGAATTCAGAATCATGTACGATTTGTGCACCTTTTTTAAGGCACTTCGTCAATGGTTTTGTGAGCTTCGCGAAGTTATTTATGAATCTTCGATAGTATCCTAGAAGGCCCAAAAATCCTTTGATTTGTTTTGTCGTCTTGGGAATAGGGAAGTTCTTTATTGCAATTATCTTGCTGGGGTTAGGTTTAACACCATCCGGGGTGACAACATGGCCAAGATACGCCACTTCTTTTCTCAGAAACTCGGACTTATCTAACTGTATTTTAAAATTAGAATCTCTCAATCTCTGAAACACGGTTTTTAAACGTTCGATATGCTCCTGTAATGACGTCGAAAATATTATTATGTCGTCAAGGTAGACGAGACATTTTTCATTTTGTATACCACGTAGAATGTTGTCCATGACACGCTGGAACGTGGCAGGGGCATTCTTGAGACCAAAGGGCATCCTGAGGTACTCGTAATGACCATTACCGTAGAGTAGACATCGATAGAAGTCAAGACGTATTTCAAGTGAGCTCCTGTGAAATATCTTATATCTTTGGTTATAGTTATCGTAAAAATATCTGGTTTTTACAAAACTTCTGTGTTTGAGCTGGTGAGTCTTTTTATGACTATCCTGATAAACGAAAGTAGTTGTGAGTGCGTAATACAGCAGAATCGTGTTTTCTACAACATACGGAATACGAGTAAAAACGAATCCCAAAAAACTAATGACCCGTAGCATTCACAAAACATTCTGAACTATTTGTCTATTAGTACGGTCGATAGGGTACATAAAATGCCACTGAGTGACGGCGCCGGAGTAACCTTGCTTGATCTACACAAGATATTACAGAACCTGGATGCAAAATCAGATAAAACTCAAGAAACATTGTGCGAAATTAAATCTGAACTTTTGGCAGCAAACAATAAAATAGTATCTCTCGAGGAAGAAAATACCAAACTAAAAGAGAGAATCTCCCAGTTAGATAGCAGATCACGAAGAAACAACATTCTTATTTTTGGGTTGCAGTCTGCTACTCCGCTTGAAGGTCTATACCAATTCAGAGATACTTTGGAAATCGATCTGGATTTGAAAGACATCAACAATATTTATTTTTTTCCTGCGAAAACGAATGAGGAAAAAGTATTAAAACTCGAACTGTTATCATATTTGAAGAAAATTGAGATCCTCAAAAATCTTCATAAATTGAAAAACAAAAACTGGTACGTAGTTGATGATCTGAGTCCTGAGGATCAAAGCATAAACAAAGCGTTACGACAGCACCTTAATCGAGCAAAGCAGAATGGGATTCAAGCAACAATAAGACGTAATCATCTGATTGTGAATAACTCAAAATTCAGCCTTGAAGACCTAGAGTTGGACCCTTCCATTATCAAAGAAAAACCCGTGTCATCGGCGACACCAAGTGTCGCGGATGAAACAAACTCCAGAAGGAAACCCCCTCATAGGGCTGCAAAAGGTTTTAATTAGCGTTTATAAGTTTAATTTCAGGTCACTCATTTCCATTTGTTCTTGCTGATTATTATTGTTCATAAATATATATATATATATATATATATATATATATATATATATATCGCTTGTAAAAATAGCTAACTGCTGTTTTTAAAAAATAAATGTGCCTCCTCAAATTTTGAAGCTTTCAAATCTTATACCTAATAGATAATGCGTAACATTAAAATCTGTCACATCAACACTAGATCTTTACTGAACGGGTACGCAGAATTCAAACTGAGAGTATATAATAATTATGATATTATCACCGTTTCCGAGTCATGGCTTTCGGTGAATATACCCAATGAAAATATTTGTCTGGCGGGCTATCAATTATTTCGCAAAGATAGGGAAATCGGAAGGGGTGGAGGTGTTGCAATTTATATTAAAAATATTTTTAAAGCCACTCTGATTGTCAATATACCATCCGAATCAGTTGAACAAGTATGGATCACGTACACTCTTAATGGAGTGAAATATGCCGTGGCCTCCATGTATAGGCCTCCAAACCTACCACTGCCAAACTTTTTATCATCTTTCGAAGATATTTTATCTGTTATCTGTCCCAGATTCGAAAATATAATTTGCGCAGGAGATCTTAATATTGACTACGCAGATCCCACAAACAGCTCTTGTGTTCAGCTGAATGAAATAATTGCTTCTTTTGGCTTGAATCAAATTGTTGATCAGCATACTCGATATTCTTCAACTAGCTGCAAAATAATAGATCTCATAATTTGTTCAGAAACACTGAGTGTAACTGACTGTACTACGCTTGATTGTTCTTCTTTTTCAGATCATCTTCTTGTATCGTGCAAAGTAGGTTTGATAAAAACATTGAACGATAATTTTATGTACACCTTCAGAGATTTCAGGAAATTTAACAAGGAATTATTTCTCGCAGATTTGCATGCAATCAATTTTGATTCCATTTATGAGCTAGACAATATTGATGATAAAGTCGTTCTGTTCACTAATTTGGTTCTCAAACTTTTTGATGAACATTCGCCTATAAAAACCGTTAAAATTACCAAGAAAAAAGCACCTTGGATAACGGATAATCTGAAGTTCATGTTCAAACTCAGAGACAAAGCTCTGACGCGATTCAAAAGAACAAAGGCTCCACAACATTGGAATTATTATAAAGAAATAAGAAATCTCACAAACCGAACCGTAAATCTTGAAAAAAGGGCTTACCTAGACTATCGCTTGAAAAGAAGTAGGCAATTATGGAAAGAATTGGCTGACATGAACGTTCACAACAAAAAATCACGAAATTCTATCCCTGAGCACCTGATGAATGCTGAGGAAATCAACAATTTCTTCGGGAGTGTATCAAATAATGACTCTGTACCTGATGATGAAACGATCCGTTTCTTTTCTGGTAATACAGCAAATAATCATGATAATTTCTCTTTTCACGAAACTAATGACCATGAAGTATATAAAACTACACTAAGTATACATTCAAACGCTGTTGGACATGACAAGGTAAGCATTCAAATGTTACTACATTGCTGTCCCCTGATATTGCCACATATAACCCACCTATTCAATTTCTGCATACAGAAAAATGTTTATCCAGCAAGTTGGAAACGTTCGCATATTCTTCCATTAGCGAAAGTTGCTAATGCAGAAAATATGAGTGACCTTCGCCCAATAAGCATTTTGTGTGCAATCTCGAAAGCTTTCGAAAAGATATTGAATGCTCAGATGCGTATATACTTGAATGAATTTGACATATTACCATCCTGCCAATCAGGCTTTAGATGTGACCATAGTTGTACCACCGCTCTTCTGAAAGTGATTGATGATATACACATCTCTATTGATAACAATGAATTGTGTCTACTAGTATTGCTCGACTATTCTAAGGCTTTTGATCGAATCAATCACCAACTTCTTTTATCAATTCTTAGTTACCTGGGGTTCACTATGAATGCCATATCTCTACTCAAAAATTATCTTTTCAACCGATCTCAAAGCGTTATCATAAACAGTGAAAAATCTAAATCACTAGAAATAAAGAACGGTGTTCCTCAGGGATCAATTTTGGGCCCTCTTCTTTTTGTTCTCTACACTTCACAATTCGCAAAGTCCTTACGTTACGCTTCAATGCACTGTTATGCTGATGACACGCAGATGTATTTAAATTTCGAAGAAAACTCCTTCAACCTGGCACTTGACCAAATGAATCATGATTTGAATACTCTCATAACCGTTTCAAATAAATACTGCCTCACTGTTAATAAATCCAAATCATACGTTATGCTTTTCGGAAGGACAGCAGCAAGAAATCGTTGCAAGAATTTTTTGAATATTCGTGTTGACGGAGTCCCCCTACCCACCGCAGATACAACGAAAAATTTGGGATTGTACCTTGATAATGCATTACGCTTCACTACACACGTTTCTCATATTTTAAAACAGGGTTATATGAATCTAAGAACGATCTATTCAAACAGAAATTTTTTGAATAAAAAAAGTAAAATGATACTCTGTGATGCTTTAGTGTTATCACATGCTAATTATGCAGACGTGGTTTATGGACCGGGGCTGATGAAATCGGACAAAATGAGACTACAAAAATTGCAGAACTCATGTGTGAGACTTATTACAGGCACAAGAAAGCGGGAACATGTTACGCAACATTTAAGGAATCTTGGATGGCTGAACATGGAGGCTAGGCGTACACTACACTCCAGTACGATATTTCATAAAATAATAACAACTGGGAAACCTCCTTATCTATTCAAGAAACTGACTTTCAGAACTGACATTCATAATCTCAACTTAAGATTTCGAAATAATTTGACTGCGCCTAAACACAAAACCTCCTTTTTTCGTGGCTCATTTTCATTCCAGATCGCTCGCCTTTACAACCGGTTACCCATTGATTTCAAATTATTACAAATGAAAAAATTCAAAAAAACTGTGAAGCAATATTTATTTGATAACAATTTTCCAAATTTCTTATTATAATATGATAATTATAATGGCATATTTGAATCGGCACATCACTTTTTCTCCGCTTATTTGTACTGATCACTGTATTTTGATATATTTTTTTTATGAATAGTATTTTCTTTTATATTTATATTATCAAGTATAGTTCGATTTTGATTTTTTTTTCGGAGCAGTTGAATAGTCTACAATATTCTATTGTATGTACCTTATAATATTATTTATTATGAATTTATTATGATAAGTTACTCCACTGGTTGGATGGAAGAGCAATTCCTGCCATGAGCAATCATGTGCAGGCATTGAATCCTGCCTTTTGTTAGGATATAAGCTAATTGCTGTACCTACAATAAAAGCATTTATTATTATTATTATTATTATTATTATTCTCCGTGTTAAAAGCAGTTTTTGCTATATCGGTTTCATCCATTTCAATTTGGTGGAAACCACTAGCCAAATCGAGAGTTGAAAAATATTGACACTTTCCTAACTTGTCCAAAAGATCCGTTATATTCGGTAATGGGTACTTATCATCTACCGTTTTTTCATTAAGTTTGCGGTAGTCCACAACAACACGCCACTTTTGTTTGCCGGAAGCATCTAGCTTCTTGGGAACCACCCATATAGGTGACGACCAAGGAGAGTTACTAGGCCTTATGATTTTTTGTTGCAGCATATTATTGATTTGCTTTTCGACTTCTTGCTTATGAATAAAAGGGTAGCGATAAGTTTTTGTGTAAACTGGGATCTCATCATTTGTACGAATTTTATGTTTAATTTGGTTGGTGAAACTTAAAGATGTGTCTTCATTATAAAAAATATCCGAATATTCTTTGCATAAATTCAGGATGTTTGATTTTTCTTCAATATTCAAGTGATCGGTTCTTAATTTGGAAATGTCTAATTTTTGTTTAGGGGTATCATCAAAATTGTTGAAATTAAATTCTTGAATATTACATCTATCAAATTTTTCAACGTCAAGTGGAGCAGAAAAATCTAACGTAATTAGTTTAGTCGTATTATTTAAAATGGAAGTTATGGCTTCGCCATTTTTCGCAATAGTAAGACACTCTGGTATCTCACAATTATGGATTTTTTGATGGGGTATTATAATTTCACCATTTTCTATCGAAGTTTTGACTTTAATGATTTGTTCCGATCGTGGAGCAATTTTTATTAGGTTTAATTCGTTTCTCGTCTTATGATAAAATAACTTGATATTAGCATGAGGCGTAATCAAAATTGATTTGTCAAAATTCAAGTTCGCTTGCAATAACTTCAAATTATCTAAACCTATTAAACCATGAAAAGAATCGTGAAACTTGAATAAATAAAATTTCAGGGTTGTTGGCTTTGGCAGATTAAAAATTCTAGACGTAGGCAAATGAGCGCTATGTTTATGAGCTGATTTCTGGAAAACAGTTGACACTATGAATGGGTCATTTCGAATTAAATTTGGAAAATTGTTGAATGCGATTTCGGGGTCCATGAAAGATTTGGTTGATCCCGAATCTATTAATATTTTGAGGTTGTGTTCAGGAAATATTATATACGGTAGTTCACTAGAATCCGTACTATTGAACGAAATTATCTGTTTATTTATGTCTGATTGTTTTTCGGGGGATCTACGTAAAAATTTTCATCATAAAAATATTCGTGTTCTTCATTAAATGGCTTTGAATGATTAGTTTCCTCAATTTGTTCATCACACTGTGATTGTGGTGTAGAATAATCGACTTCAGTATTAAAGAGTTCTTCTGAAGTGAAATTTCTTTGTGGTTGCCTAAATTGGGATGGTCCTGGTTGACTGTGATTGAGAGTTTGCCTAGTATTTACACTCATTGGTGTTTGATTAGATGTAGGTCTATAATTCGGGTTCGGTTTGAAAACATTTGTATTTTGATTCGGTTGCTGCCTAAATACTTGAGAATTTCTGAAAAATCTCTGAGGTTGATTTGGCCTGGGTTGTAAATGAATTGGTTGTGATGGAAAATGATTATTAGTTTGTTGTGATTGATTATATGTTGGCCTGGAGTTGAAATTTGGTTGTTGATTGAAATTTGAATAATTTTGATTTCTCTGATAGCTGTTTTGTTGTTGCCTAAAATTTGGTCTGACCTGAAAATTAGGTCTAGTAATATTTCGATTGATACTTTGAGAATTATTTTGTGAATTATTCTGGTAATAATGATTATTTTCTTCCTGAGTTATGAATTGAAGTGCTTCATTCAAGTCATTAGGACGCATACATCTAATCGTATTTCCAAGCGGTTCTCTCAATCCACTCAAGAAAGATTTTAAAGCTAGTTTATTATACAAATTTCTTTTCAATAAAACTGCGGGTCCTGGAGTTTCATGAACATCAATATATGAACACAATAAATTCAAAAGCTGAAGAACGCGATCGAAAAATTGCTGGGGCTTCTCATTCGGAGATTGCCTAACCATTACCAAATCTCTATTGAGACAAGCCTCATCTCTTTGATCTGCGAAATTACGATACAAGGTATTTTTTAATTCCTGCCAATTGCTAACATTTTGAATATTTACCATTAATCGGGCATTGCCGGTCAATTTGCCAATCAGTGAGTGAAGTAAAAAGGTATTCAAGAAGTTATTTGCATTAGTATTATCATAAAAATTATTGATTATACTCTCACAAGTAACAAGAAATCTGTTCAGTTCATTAGGGTTCCCGTCAAATTCAGGGACACATTTCAAATAATCGGGTTTGAAATCCTGAGGAGCCATATTTGGGTGATTGATTATTAATTGATTATCACTATCGCTATTACTAGTAGTGTGTGTATTTGAAAAATTATTATCTGGACCGTCTGAGTCAGAAGAAGACGTTGCCAAAGATAGATTCTCAAAAAGCTTTTCCAAGTTTGAAGACATGTACTGTACTCACAATATAAAGATGACTTTGCTCATCGTTCACCTAACTTATGAAGGAATTGCCGGTTCTGCTGCTGTGTCTTCACCTGGTCAATTGCCTCGCAGAGAAAGACGATTTGTGTTCTTTCCCTCTTCGGTTGGTTCTGGTTGATTTCCACTGGATAGGTCCTCGATGGACTGGGTTGCCTGAAGTTCAAGGAGCCACTCTGTCCGACGAAAATGTCCGAAAACCACTCGAAAGTTCTTTGAAATAGCCGGTTAATTGTAGAAACAAAACTAATGCACGATGCACTAATCCCGACTATCCTACCGACTGCGCCAATTTTATTTTTGAACTAGCAAAGTCTCTTTTTAAAAAACAATTTATTTGTCAAAGTACAAAAGCAGAGCGAATTTTATGAGATGTTTCTCGTACAAAGTTATAAGTCTGACTGAATGTTGGAATGAACAAATGCAACAAGATGATTTTGAAGAGTCAGCGAAATCTAAGAGGTCCCTGGGAACGTCGGTGCAGAATCTTCAGTTCTTAGGAAGCTTATGGGCACCGGTGATATAATTCATGAAAAAAATCAGAATAATCGAAGGAGCTATTGAAAAGTTGTGATCAAATTCACCCTATGTATTGAAAAAAAAAAGAAGAAGACACTTTCTGATGGTTATTAGGTATTCCTCTCAAAGGCCTCTATTTGTGGTAGGAGTATATGTACAGTTCCTCATGACCCGAGTATATTGAATTCGAAAATATTTCCATTGGTTGTTGAGAAATAAAACAAAAAACACTAATGGTGCTTACCCGTATGTCACGTCATCAAGATATACCAGGTGACCCATCGCAGACGATCTCCGTTGTGTTGCAATTAATGAATAATTGCTAGGACAGAGGTCGATTTCAATTTGCCGGGAACTCGTATTTTTCTGCAATTATCATATTACAAAGTTGAAGCGTAACGGGCACCAACTTTCGATACGTTTCGACCATTCATCTTTGTAGATCAACTTTATCAGTACTATGACTGATGATGACATGTCTCAATCAAGAGTAATGAAGCCAAATTAAGTGCACATTTCGCCAGTAAATTTGTGGAGACTTTGAGTTTTTTTCTCGTTGAGGTTTTCTATTTGCTCAAATATCCTACATCATTTTAATCGAATAGATTAGATGAAACAGGCCATAGCGTTCAGGGCTTTTCGGGAAAATTTTGGGATATTTGACATTGACCTCACGTTAGCCCTAATTGCAACACAACAGAGAAAATGTGGATCGTCTTCGATGGGCCACCCAGTATTAAATCTTCAACTGTGTTGAAAGCTTGGTTTTTGAGAGGTGATTATTTTGATTATTGAAGAAACATATATGTGATGATTTTGAATAATGAGAGACTATCAAAAACTATTAATACATGGAATGATCAAAATAATTGTGATATAAACGTCCTTTTAGTAAGGAGTGTTCAATAAACGAGCGTCTAGAGGAGTTTATACACACTTTACATACCATACTTTTTCTACGAACTCATTTTGGAAGTTGATATCTCTCATATCATCATTGATGCCAAAATTGACAGATCAATCTGTAGTCTTTCAGGTGGGTTTTCATAACTTATTAAACCATTGAAATCAAACAGTAAACCATAGTCACATGTTTAAAAAACTGTGTTGCCATAGTAATGTGTTGAATATTTTGAATTAATATAATTAATATGTACACAAATTTATTACAAGCAATAAGCCACAAATCAAAAGGGCACATTTTGAGACAATTGAATTTTCATTGCTAATTAGGAATATTACCAATACTATTGAGAAATTATGAATGATTGAATAACTAATATTTCTGAAGTTCCCAATTCTATTTCAACATATGGTAACTGTGCTATGGTCTGCCCCTACTTAAAAAACCCTGGCGTCAGTTTTAACTGGCCGTAAATTTCTGGCCGTTTGAAAATTATCGTGACATTATTAATGATTTTCTGAAAATCCAACCGAAAAATTCCTAAAAATTATAGAATCGAGAGGTATTTGAGTGATGATTATATTCAAGAAATAAATTAAAAAAAGTGAGTAAAAAAAATATATCCAGTGTGCCCAAGATGAGGAGGGCCAGTATGGGCATCTCGGAAACTACGAGAGATACAGATTTGGTTTAATGGGAGAAAAATGACCTTGAAAAATATCTGATATGACTTTTCGTTTTTGAGTTATTTCCAAAAAACTGATTTTCAGGATTGATGGTTGCTCAAAGATGAAATGTTGGATCATAAAATCGAAAGCATCAAAAGCTGCCATGAAGATGTTTTTTCAGTTTTGTCATAACTTCATTATCAACGCCAGGAGAAAATAAAATTGAAAATCTGGAAATTCAGTTTTTTTGGAAATAACTCGAAAACGTAGTCATATCAGAAATTTTTGACAATCATTTTGTTGGTCCTTCACTCGTGCAACTTTCCTCCCATTCAACCAAATCTCCTCATCTTGGTCACAGTGTACATGGTGTAAATTCCACTAGTGTTTAGGTACAGGGTGCGCCTCTTAAAATGGAACCCTCCCTTAACTCTTTTGTTTTCGGAGATATGAAAAAATGTTAGATAAAAAAGTTGTTTGAAACGACCCAAACTTTCATTTCGTGAAGTTGTTTCATGTACAGGGTCATTCGTTTTTCCAGAAAGGACATCAACTTTGATTTTTTCAATGGAACACCCTATATTTTTTCCAACATGTCCATAGAGCTTTTTTTTTCTGATTCCAGAAATATATATGAGTTGCATACTCGGATGAAAAATAATTGAGTTATTGATGATCAAAGTTTACCAAAACACCGCTTTATGAAGTGAGTGAAGGTTCACTTCATAGTTAATATCATCTAATGTAAATTGAACATAGTGCGCTTTGAAATAATGTTTATAAATTGTTTGAGCTCCATGTTTATTATGAATTTAAAAACATACGATTTCTATAGAAAAAAAAAGGGTTACAGTTTGAATGAAAGATGCGAAATTTTGGAAATAAACATTTCTTGTGGAAAAAATGCAACCGCTGCTTATTTGTTTCATGAAATAATTGAAAGACATAATCGCGATGAAAATTTTACCAAGAATATTTTATTCACGGATGAGTGTTCATTTTCAACTTCAGGAATGTTTAATAGTAAAAATGAGCATAGCTGGGCTACGGTTAATCCGAGAGTAATGAAACCAATTAAAAAACAAGGCCGGAGAAGTGTAAATGTCTGGTGCAGTGTTATTAACACTGAAGTAATTGGTCCCATCTTCATTGATGGTAGTCTTACGGGGCAAAAATATTTGGATATGCTGCAAGGTGATATTGAAAACTTGCTTGATGAAGCAATCCCTTTGAATAGACGAAACCAATTGATATGGCAGCAGGATGGTGCTCCTCCTCAAAATGGAATTGAAGTCACGAACTACCTCAATGAGAGTTATGACACTTGGATTGGAATGCGAGGACCAATTTGTGATTTTTTCCTGTGGGGAGCGCTGAAAGGCAAGATCTTTAAACATGACATTCCAGATCCTGATTTCTTGAAAAAGAAAATAACAGAAGAAATTCAATTATTGAATAATGATCCAATATTATTTGAAAGGATTCGCCAAAATTTTATAGCAAAGTGCCAACTCTGCATTGACCAGAATGGCGGAATTCTTGAAAATTTGTTGTAGATAGCTCTAATGTGTATTCACAATCTCATATAGTTCATTCAATAAATATAGTTTTTAAAGATTCATTCAAGTTTTGTTGTCAAGAACTCTTGATGCTATTTCGACATCTACTCATGCGTTACTGTTATAGTGTGATACCAAATCTATCCACATAATGATTTGTAGTTTATATTTAGTAAAGTCCACTATGTTTAACTATGATATAAAGTGAGAATTCATAAAGCGGTATTTTGGTCAACTTTGATCATCAATAACTCAATTATTCTTCATCAGAATATGCAACTTCCATTGAAAAAATCAAGGTTGATGTTCTTTCTGGAGAAACGAATGACCCTGTATATGAAACAACTTCACGAAATAAAAGTTTGGGTCGTTTCAAACAACTTTTTAATTTAACATTTTTTCATATCTCCGAAAACAAAAGAGTTAAGGGGGATTCCATTTTAAGAGGCGCACCCTGTACAACCCCATTCTAATTATGTTAAAACTTTGTGTATCCCCTCCACATGCATAGAAAGTTAGAAAAACTAGAATATCAGCAACAAATGCCAAATAAAATACTCACCGTGCTAACGGCCCCCCTATCTCTTGTACCGATCCTTCCCGACCCGCTGCTCCACGTCCATCCACTCAGGATCATTCGGATCCTCCTCTTCCTCCTCTTCATCCTCCTCCTCATCCTCCTCCACCTCTCCATCCCCCACGGCCGATTCCGTCGACTCGCTGTCCGGCGAACCGGCCCTCTCTGCCCGCTCCTCCGAGCCTGCGCCGTAGCTGGACAAGCGCTCGTCTGCGGTAGGACAGACGGCGCGCGCATCCTGGGATCGGGCGTTCGTCCGACACCGCGAGTGATTCTCGGGCATGTGGTCGAGCATTTGGGAGTAGGTGGCGTCGTCGATGGGGAAGGTCCGCGCCTCGTACGGGGGCACCTTCGTGAGAAATCAACATACAGGGTGTTTCAGACGATAGAGGACAATGATATAGCTATAACAACATTCGTAGACATAGAAGGTGCTTTCGACAACGCACCAACAAATTCTATAATCAACGCCCTAGCAAGGAAAGGAGTACCACTACTCCTGTGCCAGTGGATAAATGTCACTTTGAAAAATAGGGTTATCATATCAACAATTGGCTTATATCACAAAAAAATTGTATTTCATAATTCGATAGAACTTACCCAAACTAGCTCACCACCGCAAACCGTTTCTTGCTGTGAGCTCCCTACGTTTTATAAAAAATTATTGAAATCCCCGATTTTTCGGACCTCTGAAAACGAGGCGATGATATGACGTCAAAACCCTCATACTGAAACAAGCCTATTCCAGACAGAGATGAATGATACATGATTACATGAGTTAAAAGTTCTACTAAGGTGTACAGGGTGGCCAACTAAGAATCCAGAGTTCGATAACTCTGTTGTCTTGAGAGATACAAAAAAAAGTCATGTATCAAAATTGAAGTAATAACTGAGTTCCACATTTCGAAATTTCTTTGAAATACACAGGGTGTTCCGTAAGGTCACAGCACATCAAAGCTATGTTTTTTTCCTTGAAACACCCTATATTTTATTCCATTTTTGAATTCTCCCTGAAGATCTGATTTCAACGACCCATCATACTCAGGGTCAAGCAGTGAAAATTACTGACATATAGGGTGTGCAAAATCGAGATTTTCCAAGTTCAGGATCTTTTTCTGTCGAAACTGTTCATTATTCGTCAAATCGGTTCACATGTCCCAATCTCAACTTTTCACTCACTATCAATTGGTGTTCAATTGACATTTGATTGGAACAAATTATAAATTTATATTTTTTGACCACCTTGTATCAATTTCAATTGAACACCAATTGATAGTGAGTGAAAAGTTGAGATAGGGAAATGTAAATCGTTTTGACGAATAATGAACAGTTTCGACAGAAAAAAATCCTGAACTTGGAAAATCTCGATTTTGCACACCCTATATGTCAGTAATTTTCACTGCTTGACCCTGAGTATGATGGGTCGTTAAAATCAGATCTTCAGGAAGAATTCAAAAATGAAATAAAATATAGGGTGTTCCGATGAAAAAAACATAGCTTCGATGTGCTGTGACCTCACGGAACACCCTGTGTATTTCAAAGAGATTTCGAAATGTGGAGCTCGGTTATTACTTCAATTTTGATTCATAACTTTTTTTTTGTATCTCTCAAGACAACAGAGAAATCGAACTCTGGAGTCTTAGTTGGCCACCCTGTACACGCCCATTGGCGAGACAACTCTGACAGCTAGAGCGGATAGGGGATGCCCACAGGGAAGAGTATTATCACCCCTACTATGGGCCATTCTAATGGATGAACTGATCAAAAGGCTAACATCCAAAGGGTATTATTGCTTAGGATACGCCGACGATCTGGCGGTTATCGCTAAAGGTTAGATTCGCAAGTATGGTCTCGGAGCTCACACAAACCGCTCTAAACATAATTGACAAGTGGTGTAAAGAGGAGGAACTCACCGTGAACCCTCATAAAACCTTTATAGTGAATTTCACGAAAAAGAGAGTACTGGAAGGATTGAAGCCACCAGTACTCAACGGGGTATAAATTCCGTTCGCCCTAGAGGCAAGATACTTAGGAGTCATCTTTGACCATAAGTTAACATGGAATCAACACCTACGAAATATTGCTCAAAAAGAACAGTAGCCTTCAATCTGTGCAGACGAATGTGCGGAAAAAATTGGGGACTGCAACCTAAAATGACCACATGGCTCTATACCAGCGTCATCAAACCTATGATAGCATATGGGTCAGTAGTTTGGTGGCCAAAGACACAACAGGCAATGAAAACCACTCCAACAGCCGCTTTAGAGGTCCTCTTGAACCTGCCACCACTACCAATATATATCCAAGGCGAAGCCAGAGCAGTCGTGAGTAGGTTGTCAAGGGGTCAAACATCCATAAGCAACGCGCACGGTAAAGACTATAGAAAGCTATATGAAGAGTTGGAAAGCGACCCCATCATGGGAATGCCAACGGATGACATAATTCCAAAATATACCTTTGAAAAAACTTTCAAAATAAGTATAACGAACAGAGAGGCATGGAAGGAATGACCTCCTATCAATGCAGACATTGCTGTCTATACGGACGGCTCCAAAACCGAGGAAGGATCAGGAGCTGGTATTTATGGGGCCAAGCCAAAGACAAGAATCTCACTGAGCTTAGGTAAATACGCGACGGTGTTTCAGGTAGAAGTTATTGCAATACATCATTGCGTGCAAGAATTGATAAGGCAAAACCATTGCAATCTATTCAGATAGCCAGGCGGCCATCAAAGCAGTCAAATCTATGCAAGTTAACTCAAAACTAGTATGGGACTGCATAGAAACCCTAAATGAACTGGGCAATCAGAACAGACTGACTCTAGCATGGGTACCAGCACATACAGGGTACGAGGGCAATGAAGAGGCAGACTCACTTGCCCGAGCAGGAGCAAACAAAGCTCTGAATGGCCCAGAACCCTTCTGTGGTATTGCGAAAGCTATACAAAAGACTAGTATCAAATCATGGATGCAAACCAAAACTCAAGAATGGTGGAACAAATCGCCAGGTATGAGACAGGCAGAATAGTTTATTAAAAAACCATCGCCAACATTCACAGAATATCTACTGAGCCAGAAACGAAGTTCTACTAGAATACTAGTGGGACATACGTCTGCGGTTGTAAGCAATTTCGATAATCACGCACATTCTTTTCATATCTTGGTTCTACTGCGTCGGCGCAAAACCTCAAGGTCAAAATCCCCATGGGACGTAAAAAATTCACGCGCAGGTAGCTGTATCAGCATTCCATTTATAGGGTTATAGTTCAATGACTTTTACCCGCCAATTAATAACACTGCAGTGTACTCACCTCGACCAAATCGGGGGTGGCGCACCGACTCTCCTCCCGAGCCTCCTTCTCCTTCGCGAACCTCGACTGCGACATTGTCCTCCTACGCATCACCGCGACACTCGGTAACGTTGCCCCGCCTCCTTCCCCCTCCACCGCCATGGGTGTGGCCGGCGGCGATCCCAACTCGCCCGATTGGTCGATAGACGCAGCAGAGGCGGAGTTAGGGTTGTGGGGATGGGGCGACATCGGATCGGGTGTGTTCGCCTCGCTGGATTCGGCGCGGCTGTCGGTGCGGCGATGCGAGCGCCCTCTGGTGGTTTGGCCGCCTGGTGGCATTTTGAGGTAGCTGAGGAAGCGCTTTTTTTCGTCATATTCGGAGCGATCGTGGCGGGCGAGGACAGCCTCTTCGGACGTGTCTTCGGTCTGCGCAAACGAAAATTCATTAACCGTTGAGTGCACACGTGTGGGTACGCAAGACACAACTGATTTTCCTTCACTGGTAGCTTTTCTATAAGTTTGACACCGCCTCCAAAGTTTCAAGTACTTTTCGAGGACAACTGGGATGGTTAGTAGGCAGACGGTAGTCGTGATTCACAAAATAAAAAAGATATTCGGCATTTTGTTATTATACGAGAGAATAGGCAAGGTTGCTACAATTTTTTGACGAGGCATCATCAGGTGAAGGATTTAGCTTTAATAAAGTGTTTTATTGCCAGCTTCATTACTAGACTGGTTTTGATTAATATCTAAGTACCTGAGGCTGATTCTAATTGAATTTCACTTGTTCGGATGCTCGAAACCCTGATAGAGCTGAGTTATTCAATAATTCTTGACTATCAAAACATTTTCCTGATGATAAACTCCGATACATCATAACAACCATAATATTTCTCAACCCTTTGCTTATGATATAAAATTTGGACGAATTATTTATCTGTTGAAATGATGGATGTTTACCTGGTCATAACTTTTTTGTTATTGAATATTTTCCAGTCAAATGCATTCAGTAGCCTAAGCAAGAGTAGTTGATTCTGTTCCTGTGTTCATTTAAGGTTAAAGATTATTTTTTTCTGTTACGGGAAAAAAGTTTGAAATTTAATCTCTGTTGACAGGTTATAAAATGTCACTTTTTATAAATTACTTTATTCTCACGGAAAAAAAGTGAGTACTTTTCACATAAATATACACTGTTGATGGCTTTTGTTGTACTATAGTTCCGAAAAATAAGCCAATAACACCGTCTCCGAGAAAGAACTGCAAGTCCTTCTATCTTCCATTCGATTTCGCGGTTACGTAAATCACTAAACAACCACTAATTTCGCAGTTTTTTGAAATCAAGTCACAGAATTAGACTGACATATATTTGTGAAAAATTCAAATTTCACGTCGATAATCATCTGATTTCAATATAATGTAATATCTTCTCAATATTGATTCGTAGTTTTTTCTGTCACAGAAGTAAATAGTGCATTATACACGGGAAAAATATTAGATTTTAGTTCACGGTTCACAACCTGGAGCTAAATACTTCTTTCCCTAGTATAATAAGAATTTTTGTGGGTTTAAGAACATGTGCTTTCGGATGCTAGTTTCTGCAGGCGTAGTTGAGGATTCCGACCAATCAGATTCTAGGATTGAGCTCTCTTTAGCCGTCTTCCCTAGTAGTAGTAGAGTATAAATAAGGAAGACGGCCAAGGAATCTCTCTCTTCTCTCCTGGTTCTCTTGCTGATTTCGTAGTGCTCTCATATTTCTTCCGATACCAGTGTGAAGTGGTATAATAATTGTATAGTGATTTTGTGTTGCCCATGTAAGTTTGTATATATTTTCCGAGATATTTTCATTTCATTCCTGTTATTCCAGAAAGTTGTATTTTGGGAATAAACGTTTTTTTTGTGATTGCATATTTCATGTTACTTTCTCTGTTGCCATTGTTTTCAGTTCCAATAATTTATTTAATGATTTTCAATGATTTAATTTGTCAAATTAATTATTATTTATTATTATTGACTGACGACTGACATAGTTGTCAATTTTTCGTTTTCTTGAGCCTTCCTATCCTGTGCTCCGGTGGCCCTGTGCTCTGTATACTGTCAGGTTGTGGTCTGTGTTTCATGAAAATTTGACATTAATGGAAAGAGATAAATAACGTCACTAAAATTCCGATATTGCAAAAATAATAAAATCTAAAGATAAAAGGCAAATGAATAGGAATTGAATCTGTATCCGTAAATTTACATGTATTGTATGATTTATTTCAAGTGATTTCGATTGGTATTATACATTATTTTGCAGATGATACTGTTATATTATACTCTGCAAATGATTGGGTAGAATTGAAGAGGAAAGTGGTCATGGATTTTCCAATTCTCATAGAGTGGTTTGATAATCATTTATTGACAATTAATTTTGAAGAATTATGCCTTTCACTTCCTATCAAAATTCTCAGCCAAATTCAGGTACTATAAAACTCGACAGTAAAATCAACATCCATGAAACTAATTGTATAATAGCTATTTATATATCATGGGAGCAAAGGTATCCATTTCCTCCCGCGTGTGAAGTTTGACGCGTAGCGGAGGGCATTAAACACACATTGGAGGAAAGGAACGTTTGCTCCCAAGATATACACTGTGTCCATAAAGTCACCCCCCCCCTGGTTAACTATTGAACGGATAGGATTTTTTTTTTCAATTTTTTTTTGCTTCGATGGTAGTTTCAGTGCTACATATTTTTCTAAAAAAAAAATATGTATCCTCCAAAATGGCGCCTGGGCGCCATTTTGGAAGATTTTTTTAAATGGAGTGGGGGGTCGAATGATACCTCGATTGAAAGGTCTTTCGATTCTCTATACAACCTCAGAATCTCAGACGAAAATATTTATCCAAAACAAAATGGCGGATGATAACGTTTGAAATTTCACACCAGAATTCATTCGACTAGATGGCTATTGAAGTGCTCGCATGTGATCTTCAAATCTCTATTGGCGTATTAGAAGAGTTCTCTATCTATGAAGATATCAATAGGAAGCCATTTTGAAGAGAATAACATGGTAGTCAATTATTACCTTTGCTCGATTGTCTTTCCAAATTCTGCAAAATTTCAGAAATATTTATTCAACATAAAGAACAATGTTTATTCCACGTTAATGAATAAAAATCAAATCAAATGTTCGAAATGTCCACCATTCACTTCTTGACACATGAAGAGGCGATTTTGGAATTCACGTCTTACATTTCCAAATATTTCAGGCGTAGTAATTCTACATGCATCTGTTATGCGTTGCTCCAATTCATCTATCGTTACTGGTGTTCTGTACACTTGAGATTTGAGATGACCCCATAAAAAAAATCTAAAGGGGTCAAATCAGGTGAGCGAGCTGGCCATTCAATAGGACCCATCCTACCGATCCATCTTTCAGGAAAATTTTCATTGAGAAATGATGTTACTGGCCTATAGAAATGAGAAGGCGCTCCATCTTGTTGAAAAAAAATATTCTGCATATTATTTCCAGCGATCTCTCTGGATGAATATCTTCTTGCAGCATCCTCAGCAGGTATCCAACTCCTTTCAGATTTTCATGATAGAGAACTCTTCTATACGCCAATAGAGATTTGAAGATCACATGCGAGCACTTTAATAGCCATCTAGTCGAAAGAATTCTGGTGTGAGATTTCAAACGTTATCATCCGCCATTTTGTTTTGGATGAATATTTTCGTCTGAGATTCTGAGGTTGTATAGAGAATCAAAAGACCTTTCAATCGAGGTATCATTCGACCCCCCACTCCATTTAAAAAAATCTTCCAAAATGGCGCCCAGGCGCCATTTTGGAGGATACATATTTTTTTTTTAGAAAAATATGTAGCACTGAAACTACCATCGAAGCAAAAAAAAATTGAAAAAAAAAATCCTATCCGTTCAATAGTTAACCAGGGGGGGGGTGACTTTATGGACACAGTGTATATATACCATATATATATGATTTTATCCAGGAACACATATATTTGAGAGCGTCGTTCTCAAAATTGTGCTTCAAGCGGTCTATCTCTCGAGTCTCGATCCAAATCAATGTGTTACATGATCTAAGATTTTACATGATCTAAGGTTACAGAACGAAAATCAATTTGACATTGACACTTCTGTCACATTGAATTAGTTTATTGTGATGGAATTATTGCATTTTATATTGTATTTAGAGTTTCGATTGAGTGTTATATGAGGAAGTGTATGAGATCATTGAAAAATAAAATTGTTATTTGTTTTATAGCAGTGGACACACTGATAAGGTACTTGAGTAGCACAAATCTTATGTGTATATCTCTACCAAGTAAGCATGCTGAAGCCAATTGGCTCCCGTGGGAGTAAATTGACAGGTTTTTGTCCTCAAATGAGGGAGCAAACGCTAACTTTCTATGCTATCTAATAAAACAATTGGACAAAGACATTCCGCGTGATATTGAAGAAGTCAAATCCTTTTATTGCTACGAAACTAGAATAAAAAGCTGGATAATAGTCTCTTCAAGGAGTTTATTTTCTTCTCTGTTAAATATTTAAACGAAATTTGAAACAGTACTGAATTGTAATTGCGATACAAATTAAAATTGAGTGCCCATCACGATTTTGTCTGAAGTTTAGTGTTGTGTTATTTATTCCTGAATATGAGAATATCAAGAAATCCATGTCTATGACAGACTGCTTCATGTAAGTAATTTTGTTTTATATTTGATCAAACTACCAATGAGGAAGAGAAAAACAAAATCGAAAACACAACATGTAGGTATCCAATTTCCAATCAATTTCGATTATCAACACAGATGTTCCAACTAATCAAAAAGGTGTATTTTGAAATGAGTTGAATAATCGTGAACACTGATACATTGTGATTCAAAGATTCTTCAACATGCTGATGATATTTCATCGATCATAGTAGCGAAAAAAAATTGAAATCAACAATAGTACAAGGATGATGCTCAACTTTTCGAACACAGCAGAGCGGCAGCGATAATCTCCAACTGCATGTGACATTCATCTGTCAGACATTCATGAAAGAAAATATCTTGATGCGCACCACTATGAATTTTCTCTTGAATGAATGATAATGTGAAACAATGCTAGACACGTTAATTTTAATGACTTGAGGGACACACTATAGTGATAATCTCTAAATGTAAACTAACTGGAATATTTAACTAGAACTGAAATGAATCAGTTAACATGTGCTTTATAAAATACACATTCGATAGAATGGATGTTGATTCCATTCAGTTCAAGTAAAATATTTCAGTTAGTGAAGAACGAAAGATATTGACATGAGTTAATATCCTGTTATTGTAGAACTGCAGATATCTTTTGACCATTATTTCGGTATATTGTAGGTTGGTAGGTTGAAGAATTAAGCAAGGTTGACGCCAAAAATTATCCATTTTCGTGGGAGTTCAAAATTTGCTCATCCATCAATTTTAAAAACAGATGGAAGAATTTTTGATGATATTTAAGTTAATTGTTTCAATGTAGGAATTTATTTTTTATAAATCTAAGAATTATTTGTGTTCCTTAATAACATGTGGAAAGAATGAAGGACGAAGAATAAAAATGAAATCACTCACATCACTATCCTGATCAAAGTCTTTGGCAGCTCCATTGTTTATACTGTCATACCCTGCTATGTTACAATCAGTTTCAGCAATTCTCCACCTGTAATGCAAGCATTATTACATACAATTATTATTTTGAACAAAGGACTGAGGAAAGCTATTGCTAAGTTACTTAATTATATTGAAGCAAATATACAAAATAATCAACTGGTACTTGTCAAATAAAATTTCACATGTCCAATAACGGGTACTTTAGCGATTTTAACCAATAGCAATAATTCGGTATTTTAATGACTATTCCAGTCATATACTCGAGAACCAATCAGAATCTTTAATTTTCACAGTTTTCTGTATTGCAGCAATATCTTTTGTTTACTGAAAGTGATCGAACTTGCTATACCAATACTTTTTTATTTGAGGCGAAATCATTTAAAAAATCGAATTAGATAAAACCACTCGTTCTATGGGCTCGTGATTTAATCAATCGGTTTGTTTTCATTATTTATGCCAAATAAAAAAGTTTTCGTATAAAATTAAAGAAGTTATCGATAATATTTGAAGCACTCGTGGTATTACCTTTGATAAAACTGCTCCTCTTCGATAAAACCTTGTTTGAATATCGAACTATCAAAATTAGATTTACCTGTGAATGACATCTATCTTGGTTCTCTCGACATATCTTATATGTAACAATTGACAATCAAATCAAGCATGGAGTGAAAAACTTCACAAACGATAACAAATCATGACAACCAAAATTGTTATAGTAGGTATATTACCTAAAAAGTGTGGAAAGTGTTATATTTCACGCGACTGGACGTGTAGCACAAGACACAGAGCGGCGAGTTCGGAATGGAAACGCGCAGGAAACGCAATTTCCAACGAGTTTTGAACACTATTTTTCCTATGACCACAAATATTTATATTGACCTTACCAATAAAATCAAAAATTTTAATATTCCTCCCAATGCTATCTTATTGTCTTTTGATGTAGTAAATCTCTTCCCCAGTGTCCCCCCAGAGGATTGTATCAGATTAGTTTGCAGCCTACTATTTGAATCAGGGATCCCCACTCACCATTGCTTAAACTTATGCTCTGTTAGATATAGTTTTGAAACAGAATTTTTTCCAATTTGATCAGTCCTTTTAAGCACAACTTTCTGGTTTGGCCATGGGCAGCAACCTTTCCCCTCTCCTAGCAGAAATTTTTCTACAAGACTTAGAAAATAGATTGAAGGAATTTCATTTGTTCCATAAGGTTTGCTTTTGGAATAGATATGTTGTGACTGCCTAGTCCTCTTTGACGGTTCTATTCAGGAAGTCAATCTTCTTTTGGAATTTTTGAACTCCCTTCACCAATCTATTCAATTCACCATGGAAGTTGCTCAGAATAATTCTCTACCCTTTCTAGACCTACTCATGAATATTTAAAATTCAACCTTTAATTTTTCAATCCATAGAAAACCAACACACACAGATCCTTTTTCTTCTTGCCATCCTATTTCCCACAAATTTGCTGCCTTTCATTCACTCTTCAACATACTTTTCAGCATACCTATGAACCCTGAGAATTTCAATATTGAATTGAATACTATAAAACAGATAGGCCATAACGACGGTTTTCCCAAATACCTTATTGACAGACTATACCACCACCATTCCCTCAAATCTCTGAATCAAAATTTAACACTAGTCACAGAAGCTAAATCTCGCTTTGCCTCCATACCCTTTCTTGGTAAGGTTTCATATATCAGAAACATTTTTCAACGTTTTGGTGTAGACATCAACATCTCATACCATATATCGAAGACTGGAACCTTTGGCACGATAATACACTACACTGTTTTACCACTGACCAAACCGATTTTTTAACACCTCGACACGTGTTTCGCTAACTATGTTAGCATCTTCAGGAGAAGATTAAAACTAAATATCCTATTTTAGTGTGCTGCTTATATACTAGGTACTTATATGTTCACCCAACTGTGAAAAATACTAACCGTCAAGTTAATGTTTGTCATGGTTGAGTTCACATGTTAATCTTAATTTTTATTTCACTAAACTATATAGAGGGCTATATGGAATAGGTCCATTATCCTTATTCATTACTCTATTACTATTCTTAAATATCTCCAAGCTTTCATATGCGTCTAGTTTTCTAATGTTATTAACTTGCTTAACTAATTTGTGTGTTATGATTGTGATTGAACATATGTTCGGCTACACAAGATTTATCTAACCTGCCATATTTTAAATGGGCTATGTGTTCTTTGAACCTTGTTTTTATGGGTCGCCTGGTTTGGCCTATATATGTTTTATCACAATCATTACAACTTATTTCGTATATTCCCGACTTTTCAAGTGTGTCTACTTTATCTTTCGGATTGCCTAATAAATTGCCTAATTTTGACCCAGACTGATAAACGCTTTCAAAACCTAAGTCTTTGAAAACCTTATCATGTCCCTTCGTATACTTGGGATTGAACGGGATTGGGATTCTTCTAGAGTTCTTTTTATCCACTTGAAAAGTCGTAGAATTTCGAAGTGTTAACTTAAATTTATGTCTACGTATTAATTTATATACTATTTTGTAGTTGTTAAGCAAGTTAATAACATTAGAAAACTAGACGCACATGAAAGCTTGGAGATATTTAAGAATAGTAATAGAGTAATGAATAAGGATAATGGACCTATTCCATATAGTTCTATATAGTTTAGTGAAATAAAAATTAAGATTAACATGTGAACTCAACCATGACAAACATTAACTTGACGGTTAGTATTTTTCACAGTTGCGTTAACATATACCTAGTATATAAGCAGCACACTAAAATAGGATATTTAGTTTTAATCTTTTCCTGAAGATGCTAACATACTTAGCGAAACACGTGTCGAGGCGTTAAAAAATCGGTTTGGTCAGTGGTAAAACAGTGTAGTGTATCTCATACCATAACATGGACTCAATCGCACGCACTTTGGTCAACACCAAAGACAAAATTTCCCCTCTTCACAAATCAGGTGTTTATAAAGTCTCTTGCTTTGATTGTAATGCTCAATACATAGATCAGAGTGGTAGACGGATTCATACCAGAGTACTAGAACATGTGAAAATAATTGAGAAATCTGTGAACTCCCATATTGATGAATATAACACAAAAACTTCATTTGCAAATCATATCCTCAACCACCAACATTCTTTTGATACCAATAACGACCTGGAAATTTTACATATTTGCCAAAAAGGTGCTCTCCTCAACTTTTTGAAATTTTCGAAATTAACGCATCCTTAACCGACTCTAATGTTATCTCACTCAATGAACAAACTCATTTTGATAGGCGAGAACACGAGTTTCTGGAAAAAATACCATGGCCTTTAGTATGACGATAAAAGTCTCAGGTATTTTTTTCAGATTCTTATTCGAAGTAGTTTTTCCACAAAAAAATTGCAAAGTATTGATCCCGTTCAAACGAGTTGAAAAATCGCGCGTTAATGTGACATAACAAGTATTAGACGGTGATCCGGCAACGTCGCTTGATATCTTCTGGACTGTTGACTGTGTGGACAGTTGACGATTCGTTCATCTGTCACTACTGTCAGTTGTTATTTCATTTTATTTTTTATTTATTTTTGTCGACCAATATTATTTTTATTCGTGTCATCGAATTATTTATTTTTTCTCATCAACGTTGATTCACATTTCTGGGATGGCAGTGGCTGTAAGGAAATGCCACAAACTTGGTTCCATCCTGCATAATAAACACTGAACAAAGTGTATGGATAAACCGAGGGATAAACCATACCTGGAATCAAATGATATATTTTGCTGTGAGGATCGTTTTGATGTGAGTAGAATTTTTTCTTCAATATGGATTGATCATACTCATTTTGTTCTAGCTTGAATATGACATGTTTAACTGGGTGGAATTAAAACTCATTGGATCTAGAGTTTATATGCCTGAAGATGTGATTCCATATTCATTAAACGTCCAAAACTGAGAAACACCCATCAAAATCCAAACTTTCATCTTCAGCACGGAAAAGGAGATTTTTCAGACCTCTGAAAACGAGACGATGATGTGACGTCAAAACCCTAATACTGAAACAAGACTATTCCAGGCAGAGATGAATGATACATGATTTCTGACAGAGTGAATTAGCGCGAGATCACAGTTGAAAGAATTAATAAATCAGTTGCCTCAGTCTCCGTCGGGCGTTTGGTATTTACTTTTGACTATGGCGAGATGAGGTTTCTACGTCATAAGAGGGTCCGTTTTCAAAAGGTACTATGAATTATGTCGTCAATCATTATTTATGTATTAAAGGATCATTATAAACATGGTTTGAGTTAAAAGTTCTACTAAGGTGTACACGCCCATTGAAGTAAGAAAGTTAAAAGTTGGCCAACTTCTTACTTGTTACTTGATAATTGTTGAATGTATGCAAAAACAGCTTCATTGAAAACTAGAGGTTCAACTTGTAATTGCTACTTGTTGAATGATGCTGCATAAATCCACCTTTAGTCTGAGGTCGCATCACTTACTTGGGTGTCAAAATTTCCTTGTACTGCAACTTTTCCACCCGAGTGGAGGCCGCCACACTGTACGGTATCACGATATTATCGATATCGTACGACTGCCCCCCCTTGTTCTTCTTCCCGGCGATGGAGTGCATATGCAACAAGGGCGACGAACAGGGTGAGTCCATCGACCTTAGGCAATAGTTGCTGTTGGTGCCGATCGATTCCACTTCTTCGTCGACGCAGTCCGGGAGGGCGGGATGAGAAATGGTATGCGCCTCCTGTTCTTTGTTGGCGTGCCTCTTGAGGTGGACGCGGTTGAAGAAGGAAGGCCTGCCGGGTTTGCGGCCACGGATTTTGTTCCGAATTTCTTAAAAAAAAAAAAAATTAGAACTCAGATACCTCGAGGGTGTCTCTGTTGAACATAAATCAACGAACACTGCCATTACGGAGCTGTGATCGCATATTTATGATTCTTTGAACTCGAAAAGGACTTTGGTCACACTATTTTTTTATCCAAGTAAAGCATTCAATAAAGTAGACCACTATATCACAAGGTTCCAAGATGGCGCGCATCGAGTAGTGGCTAGTCGGAACGTCGGCAATAAAATTTCAAATATTGCTCGTATTTGTGCGTAAAAGTTTTTCATTCGAAGTCGGTAGTGTGTACCATTCATTGTTAACATAGTGTTGATCGACATGGGCCCTAAACGAGACACAAAAACCGGCAATACCGATAATTCGACGGATGTTGAGGTTATCAACCAAAAAGTTAGTCAAATGGAGTCTGATTTCACAAGTAAGCTTGCTGAATTCAAGAAATCATTCAGAAAGCACTTGGACAGTACTAGTGATTCCACGCTTGACGAGCTGTGGAAAAAAGTCGAGGAATTTGAAAAAGACGTGAAAACTACTATTTCTCAGTTTAAAACAGATATCAACACCAAATTTCGTCAGATGGAGGCCACTGTTGATAACCACTTGCAGAAATCAAATAATAAATCTTTAATTGTGCATGGTATTCCAGAAAACGACAATAATGGCAGTGTCTTAGTAATCGTGATGGAATTATTACAATCTAAATTCAAGATTCAAGTTGAAAAAAGGGATTTCTCAGATTGTTATCGGCTTGGTAAAAAGTCGATTGATCGCAAAAAACCTCGACCTATTGCTGTTCAATTTGTAAACAAGTGGAAGAGAGATGAAGTATATTTCAAGAAGCGCATGTTAAAAGGATCTCAGCTGCTCGTGACAGAGCTCCTTACTAAGCCGCGCTTGCAATTACTACAAGACTGTCAGAGATTGGGGGAACGCGCATTCAGCTTGAATGGCAATATTTTCGTCCAACGGGACGACGAAAAGCAACTCATTCGAAGTACGGAAGACCTTCGCAGAAGAACTTAGGATGTCTGTCTATCGTGAATTCGAATATTTTCATACTATGTCCGTTCAACTTCATTTTATGTTGATTATTATTCACAGGGTGTGTAATTACTTTCATTCAGCACTTTTACTTGCATACCTACAAATATTGTTTATTTGTGCAGAACCTTTAAATTTTTTTTTTCTTGTCACCTTTAAATAGGAACTTATAAATGTTTTTCACTTATGCTTTTTATTTGTCGTTCGTTCTAACTTACCACAGGACAAGTGTTATTCACTTGCTCTTCAAACTAGTTTTTGAATTTGTAATTAATACTGTATTACCCTAGAAATATTATTCACATTTCACTTTCGTTATAAATTCTTCTTTTTTTTTCTTTTCATGAAAAAAGAACTCAAGTTAGCATTCTTTAATGTAAGATCTCTAACCAACAATTTTGCAGATTTCGTAAGTTCAGTTGTTGATGAAAATTTTGACATTATAGGCGTTTCTGAAACTTGGCTCAGCGACAGCATCTCAGATGAAGCAGTTAGCATTGATGGGTACAACTTTATCAGGAAGGATAGAGGTTCCAGAGGAGGCGGAGTGGGTATTTTCATTAGAGATTCTTTTCAGTTTGAGATTCTCAATATTGCTTCATATGACTTTTTCGAACAATTATGGCTCAGGGTTTGTATTCAAAATCAAGCTTATATTATCGGTTCTATTTACAGACCTCCGAACTAAAGTATTCCTGATTTTCTGGAGAAATTTGAGATTATGTTGTCAGATTTTATAACGGATTGTAATGAAATTATATGTGGAGGGGATTTTAATATTGATCTATTGGACACTGAGGAATTAAATACTCAAAATCTTCTAAACTGCACCGAATTATTCAATTTGAAACAAGTCATAGAATCTCCAACAAGATTAACTAAAAGTAAAGCCTCTTTGTTAGATCTCATTTTTGTATTTGATCATCATGAATGCCTCAGTTGTGGTACTATGGATGTATATAACGTATCTGATAATCTATTAGTATATTGTAATATCGGTCTGGAAGCGAAACCTGATAATAATCAAAAACTCGAATTTAGAAACCTCAAGCGCATTGACTATGACCTGCTTCAAAATTTTCTTGCAGAATGTCCTTTTGACAACATACTTTTTTTTTACGATGTGAATGCAAAAATTGAATATTTCAATCAATTGATTTTGAATATTTTTGATACGTTAGCGCCTTTGAAAAAGATCACATTAAAAAAACAGAAACCCCCTTGGCTAACTGACAATGTAAGACTGATGATGTCTATGAGAGACAAAGCATTAAAAAAGTACCAGAAATCAAAAAATCCTGATCATTGGGAAGATTACAAACGGTGGAAAAATCTTACGACCAACTCCATACGCAATGAAAAAAAAAAGTTATTTGGAATTCTGTACAGCTAATAGTAGTAGTAAAACTTTATGGAAAAAACTTAGAGACTTAAATGTTCACGTTAAAACTCGCAATAAACTTGATAATAGTCTGCCTGATAATTTAAATGATCCGAATTTGATAAATAACCATTTCCTTATTCCATCAAATACTATTGGAACGCCGAATGTTGATTTAGTTCAATATTATAGTAATAATTTTAAAGATAACTTTGATGCTTTATTTTCCTTCACACCTGTTCATGAGAACATAGTATATAAATATCTTTTAGATATAAAATCTAAAGCTACTGGTCCCGATGACATTAATATTGAAATGCTTTTGTTATGCTGCCCTCAAATCTTACCTGCCGTCACACATATTATGAATACATGTCTTTCTGCTAGTATATTTCCTTCTTTGTGGAAAATTTCCAAAGTAATTCCACTTCCCAAAAAGAAAAATGTCGAAAATCTCAATGAACTACGTCCAATCTCAATATTATCTACCCTATCGAAAGTCTTAGAGAAAATCATGAAACATCAAATTACTTTACATATTTATGCTTTTAATATATTACCAAAGAGGCAATCTGGGTTTCGCAGCGGGTTCAGCTGCACAACAGCATTACTCGATATAACCTGTCCACGGTTACCAGCCGAGTAGTGCTTCGGATGACACTTAAAAAGCTAAGGTCCCCGTCTTCTTAACTCACACAAGTCTCTGACTTTCGAGGGTTGCTTTGCAACTAAGCTGGCGGTTAAAAACACATTTTTTTTTTAAACTGATGACATTCTCAAAGATATAGATGATGGAAAAAACTCAGCCCTCATTCTAATTGATTATTCCAAGGCGTTTGATACAATCAACCATGAAATTTTATTTGCCATTTTACACTATGTGGGATTCTCTGAGAGTTCCATTGTAATAATTAAAAGTTATTTGTCAGATAGATTACAATTCGTTGCGGTTAATGATAAACATTCGAATTTGAAACCTATAAAGTGTGGTGTACCACAAGGTTCTATTTTGGGACCATTGCTATTCTCATTATATACATGTAATATAGTCAATGTTTTAGAACGTACTGAAGCTTATCTTTATGCTGACGATACACAAATAAAATATTCTTTTTTTTACTCTGATCTATATTTAGCTAATTTGGTTATCAACCAAGAACTTGAAAAACTTGTACAAATTTCCAAAAAGCATTTCCTCTCTATCAACTCCCTGAAATCCAATGTTCTTATATTCGGCAAAAATAAAAATAAAGTTGAGGATGTTATTGACATTATAATTGACGGAAATCATTTACCTTGCACTCATGTTGCAAGAAATCTTGGGCTTGAACTTGACACTGATCTGCGGTTCAAATCGCATGTTAGTAAATGTATAAAAAGGGCATATACTAATTTAAAATTGTTATATCCTCATAGACACATTATTTCTCAATCATTAAAACTTAAACTCACAGATTCTCTTGTATTGAGTCATTTTAATTTCTGTGATATAGTGTATGGTCCGTGTCTTGATAACACGGACATAAATCGTATCGAAAGAGTACAAAAATCTTGTTTGAGATTCACGTTTGGAATCAGAAAATTTGAACCAGTAAGTTACAAATTGAGTGAAGCGAATTGGATGTCCATGATTAAGCGACGGGAATTACATTCAGCATGTTTATTTCATAAAATTATTATAAATAAATCGCCTCCATATCTATATAACAAAATTACATATAGAAGCGACGTTCACAATCTTAATCTGAGACATCGAGGTATGTTATCTCCTCCTTTTCATCGCACTGCAATATTTCGTCGATCATTCACTTACAACATTTTTCGCCTGTACAATAATGTAAGTAATGATTGGAAGCGTCTGTCGTTGTCCGGTTTCAGATTCGCCTATAAGAATTTATTAATAAACTAATATTTATACATATATTTTTACAATGATTTACATGTCATGCTTGGATTTGATGTTAACTTTTTTCAAGATATTCTGTTTCTGGGTTTTATACAATAAAAGATGCTGCTATCTCGAACCTAAACGGGGATGGCACTAGATATCAGTTACGACTGCCTGTCATCTCCCTTTTGCAGTTCGCATTTTGTTGGAAATTTTATATTTAAGTAATGTACTAAATTGGCGAACTTCGAAATAAACTTTATTATTATTATTATTATTATTATTATTATTATTATTATATCCTTCTTGAATAGTTGTACCACATTGGTGTTCGAGAAACACGATTGAATTGAATAATTTCATATCTTCAAGATCGCAAACAAATAGTAATGCCAGAAAATACTAAATCGAAAGAAAACACTCTGAACGTTCATTATTTTTGCGAATGACATATTTTCAACATGCACGTAGACACACAATATAATGTATAAGGACGACACAACCATGAAGATTTCTGAATATCATCTTGTAACTGCATTGTATAATGCCAATTTTGTTGCAAATCAAATCAAGATGATTTCATGACGAAAACTTCAATAATTCCGCAGCAGAGTGGAGCAAGTATTTAATAAAAGAGTGTCTAGAAGAGTTTATAAAGGCGTAACATACCATACTTTTTCTACAAACTCATAATTCCACTCTTCGACAAGATCCCATAATTCCGAAAATTAAATTAACTTACCTGCTAACCTATAAGATTATTCGAAGGAAATGGGAATTGAGAACATAATACATGATACTATGCAACTGCATGCAACCTACGAGACACGTATATTGGTTGTAAATGTGCGTCCAGTCCATAGAAATGGCTTGTTTACTGACCTTTGTGAATAAATTCCATCTGACATAGTAGATAAAAACTCTTCGATTCGTTTCGCTGATGTGTCAAAGTTTTTGATTTATTAGGTTTATTGTATCCATATTAGGATTGCATAATTTTTTTCACATTAATATTGTGTTTTATGTTCATTGTCATGCTTAGCGTAGAATAAATTTCCCACAAAGATAAGAACTTCACTTTCACCTAGAGTTCTTGGAAATATGGAAGTACCTACCTAAAACATTCTCTTCGATTTCACTTTCATCTACATTTCGCATACATTTTTAATGAGGAATGCTGATGCAAACAGAAATTGTTTGAATAGTTTTGATTGCAACAAAATGGCCAAATGACAGTTACTACAATTGACTGGCCGGACAGGACTTGAACGACTGGGTATGTTTAAAAAACTCTGTTGCCATCGTAATGTGTTCAAGAAATTGTGTTGCCATGGTAATGAGTTTAATTTTTTGAATAAATCACAGATCACCAATCCGTGATTAATCGATCATTTAGCGTGGTACATATTCGTACGCTAAATGCCATTTTAGTTATGTGAGTAGAAAAAGAATTTAAAAACAAATTCTTCTGAAGTTGAGAATTCGCACTATCCTTCCGATAAAAATATGTATATGTCATTCTGAATATTCAACAGAAAACAACTACTTTCCTGGCTATTTGCGACGTCGAACATTGAATTATATCTGTTGAACATTCAAAAAAAGAGCATGAAAAATAAAAATCCTTGAAATTGAGAATTGACATTCTTTCTCAAATCGGATAAATACTATGATGTAAAAATATAACTTACCAATATGTTCAGTATTGAAATGCAAATTGAAATGTATAGGAGAAGTATACTTGTATAAACTTCTTGAAACTTCAAAAAAATCAATCGTATCAGTGATATGGGAATTATATCTCTCAGCAACAGGTTGTATATGTCTATCTATCTATTTATTCATCTATCTATAGAATATATCCCCCTTTATATCAAATGAGGATATAATGTTTGAAGGGCACTATTTGAAATATAACAACATATGATTCCTTGCTCGCACAAGACTTTCGAAGACTTTTGAGGGTTGCTCGTAAGGGGGCAACCGAATGACGGATAGAACAAATTTTAGAACAAATTTTTTTTTTTAGATGTTGCCTGAAGTTTTCAATACCTTGATTAGTTTACGAGATGTCGAGTGTTGCGTGAAATATATAGGCAATCACCCTAATTTAAGGATTAGGCTCCGGTTTCAAAGAACAATTGAATACTATCTATCTATCATTAAAATAATACGATGTTCTGTATAATAAGTGATTGTAGGAACTTTGCCATGAAACATTATTTGCTGACTAGGTCTAACATAAGTATGTTAAAATATTTGAATGAAAAATTTTTGAGACAATTAAAAAAAAGTCTATATGAACTTGTGTCCAGAAATGCTTTGTTTCGGAGATACTGGGTGTGGAAATATTTTTCTTTTCAAGAAATAAACCTTATTCCTGAACCTCTATCAAGTAAAAAGGGTACACTTCCTCAATAACGTTGAAGGTAATCGTTTTCGAAATATTTACAATGTTCTATATTGAAGCATGTTACTTAAGCTTCTAGGGCGCTGAGGGAAATTGCTGAGAACTACAAAAAATGAAAATGTTAGCGAAAAATTATTCATGGTTGGTTTTTGTTATTTTTCTCAAAAATTTTACAAGGGCTTTCTATTTCTTTGGTGGGAAAAAGGTTAAATGTGACACCATAATTGGTTAGGGATTATTATGACGAATTCGATGATACCGTGATTGATAGGGTTATTTCTAATGATCATGAAGATATTTGCGTTCGAAATTTCCATATGCTCAATGGGTGTGACTTCGCAATATCAAAAGCTTTTTTCCTGTCACACTAATTGAGCATATAGAAAATTCGAACGCGAATCTATTCTTAATAATCGTTTGAAATTTCCCTATTAAACTTGGTATCATTGAATTCGTTATGATAAGCCCTAACCGATTATGGAATAAAATACAGGGTGTCCCATTTGAAATTCAAGAGATATAAAAGATACAACAAAAATTGTTTTGTCAATTAATGAGCAATTTGGTATACTTGCTACCCACCAAATCCGATCTCGAATGATTCAGACGTTATATGCCGTTTATGTTCACTTCTCTGTAAACAATTGAAGGCTTGTGTTGTTGTGCCAGTTCCGAAAAATAAGGCAATAACACCGTCTCCTGTCTTTTTCAGTCTTGAATATCTAAGCGGTTTTTTACATTTTTAAACAACCACCAAGTTCGCAATTTTTAAAGCAAATCACAGAATTAAATTGACAGATATTACTTCAGAAGGTTTCCTTTGCGACGCTGGTCTAATTGCCACTATGTTGAAAACGAAAATGTCGCATTTTGACAGGTGAAAAAAATAATCAGGTAAATTTATGAGGAATCTCATAAGGATTCCAAAAATGACATAACATATGGAGTGTTCCATTTGAAATAACAAAGTAGCTACTAATTTCTGATAAAAGCAGCAACACTGTATTGATGAGATTATTTAAGACAGATAGAAAATGTCGCATTTTGACAGGTGAAAAAAATAATCAGGTAAATTTATGAGGAATCTCATAAGGATTCCAAAAATGACATAACATATGGAGTGTTCCATTTGAAATAACAAAGTAGCTACTAATTTCTGATAAAAGCAGCAACACTGTATTGATGAGATTATTTAAGACAGATAGAAAATGCTTGATTATCCAAGCCCACAAATTTATGAAATGATCTGTCGTTTGGTTCTTCAGATACTTCTAATGTTCCATCTACCAACACCTATAGTGTATTGTTATAGTTCCTGCATAGTCAACTCAATAATATAAATTTTTATTCACCACTTACGGGCATCTAGACATGACGTCAGAACCGAGAGCGATTATGAGATAGAATTCTCTTCCGATCCCAACCTCCGAGCAAGACAGACGGGTCAAAAATATGGAGAAGTTGCGAGCCGTTTGTGCTTGCCCGACCAAGTAAAATGTATTGTTTCTCCGTTTGGCAGCGAATATTAATTTTGCTGACACATATCAATCAGCAAAGTATTACTTTTCCTGTCTAGGCAGCAAAGTAATAATGACAGCATACACAGAGTCCCCTAGACGTTTTTTGCAAGACATTCCAAAAAATGAAAATCTAAATATTTTAACGTACTTATGTCACCCTGTAGATACGATTTTTTTTTAGTTATTGCAAATAAGTACTTACTTGCAGATAAAGCTGATATAGTACTAGGCTTCAATAATCTTCCATACTTCTTTCGATGCTCCAATTTCCTCGTTCGGTGATCGAGAGATTTCGATTCCAGCCTATCAGGTTTTGATAATTTGTACGTTTTCATCCGACTGCTCCTCTGTTGCCAATCCTGAGTTTTCATTAGAGCCTCCAGGTGGATACCTTGAGATGTATCTGTGGATTTTCAGTTGGAAAATTAGTATAATATTGACAATTCCAATTTCCACTCTTGTTCTTGAAAGCCAATCAGAAATCGCTCATTTTCTTGTATAACAGTGATATTTTTTGTTTCGCAGTGGTTGAGGCGCTGGACCAGTAATCAGAACATCGAAAGGTTACTAGGTTCGGATCCCCGGCAGAGCAGAAAATTTGTATTCATGAAACGAGTTATAAATTCGAATTTGCGTAGCCTCGACCAGAGATAATCCCGCACGATTTGCTGTTGCATTCCAATTAACAGTGCTGCTTCTAAGGTGGCGTATGGAGTTAATAACAAAGCCTACACAGAACACTGAAGCTGAAGGACCTCTCATAAGGTCGATGGCCAGTTGGTATGTACATACATACCAACGAAGTACATATACTACTACTACTACTACTATCGGACTTGCTATAAAAACACAAAAGCCGAATTGACCTACATATGACCAAACTACATTAAAAGCTTGAAATGGCCAGTGGGAAAAAAAGCACAGACACGTCGATGTCATTTTTCAGCTGGGCATTTTTGGTCTACTCATATTTTTGATGAATTTATCACTGTTCGGGTTATGCCGTCATTATCATTTTTTCATTGTATGGACGTCATATTTTTTCTTATGTTACATAAGACAAATGAAAAAGATGACAGTCGTAATAATGTAATTTATAATGATGTCATCAAAAATATGAGTTAGAACAACAAATGCGCATCAGAAAAAGTCCGTGTCTGAGCTTTTGTTTCCCAATCGCCATAATATGAAGCTATTGATGAATTTGTCCCAACCATAAAATATCCGCTGTGATTTTGTCAGTATGACAGCGAGAAAGTTTTCCTTTTTTCAGCGACGGATCATAACATTTGAAAGCATATCAACATGTGGTGTTCGAACTCAGATAATGAAAAACATGTATCAACTGCGAATATCATTTTATTCTTGTATCCGCATTTAATTACCGTGTCTGGATACTGACTGCTGGTGTCGTCCTTGATATTATATACCAGTTTGAAGGTTCATAAAAAAGGTATAACAAAAGTGGCCTACAAGGTGCGCCAAAATTATTGAGATAAACAGAAATATATTACAAACAACAACAGATTTTCTCAAACTCGCGTTGTCAGAAAAGTATCCAATTTGTTGTCGCGATTTGGCGAGTTTTTGAGTGGAGAAATTGAAAAAGCTTCATCAAAATAGGATTTACGGATTCACTCAATTCACAAGTTACACACACGCTTCTTTTGGGTCACGTAAATTTAATATTGATAATTCAAGTTCTGGTATCTTTGTGTCCAGTTTACTGACAAATAAAAGGTCTCGTGATAAGTGATAATATTTTTGACATTTATAACGTCGATTCCAATTAGTACATATTCAATTTTGACGGCACGGATCCGATGGAGGAAATCTTCAGTTTTGTTGAGCACAACATACAGCCTTTGTAAAAGTTCACAGTGAGATGCTATTCTCTCCCCACTTTTGCTGGTGATTGACCTAATTACTGTTCCCTAGCCGATCTAGAATGCCTAGCAGATCTGACGTTTAATGGTCTTTAAAAAGTTAGGATACATTTGTCATGCCTTGATACATCTGAAGAAATAGACACACAAATACTTTTTATTAGAGATGGAATGATTTTTTTGTACCCATTCATGGAACAAGTACAGACATATTTTTCACGGAAACCAAAACAGTAGCGTATCACTGAAGGCTCTTTGTTGTATTTACAATACTTGCCATTCATCAATAACTGACAAGATATTATCACATACATGTGTTCATGTTAAGGTACCTAAATAAGGAAAGTATTCTTTGCAGAAATAATTTACCTGGTTCTCGGTTTTGAACATAAGTAATTGTCACAAAGAGAGAAACTCAAAGTCATTACCACATACTAGTTCATAAATGAACGACAATGGTAGATAACGAGAAAAAACAACTACTTTCCTGGCTATATGCCACGCAGAACATTGCATTACATCCTGCCGAAATCTATGCGATAGTTCGTATAAACGAATAAAATCGCAATTGTTTCCTTCCTAAACGCTGAGCTGCGCTTAAGTGGTTCAGGAACGCTGACTACCTGCAGACCGGTTTCGAGCTCTTGGCTCTCATCAGTACAGGGCTGTCCCAGATAGCTTCTTGACCGCTATCTGGTGCGAACCTGACCCAACGTAAACGCATCTCAGCATTTATACCATACGAGGCGTTCGACGTCTGTGAAATGAAAATGCGAACGCCACCTGGCAAGGAAAGAAACACTCCAAAACAACATCCCATTTCAGGTGAAATGGGAGTTTCCCTAGTTGATAAGTAATTGTATTCGATTAATTCAAATAGACGCGAAAATAATAAAAACTCATATAAACACTGACTGAGAACTATCAAACATAAGTACCTACCTAGTTTTGCAATTCACAATACTTCAACAGCTGTTGTTTCATCCATATTTGAACCAAATTTGATCTTTTGGAGGAATCAAGAATATTCTCAAAAATTTCAATCAAACACCTAATCCTCAAAATTGTAGAAAAATACACAGGAACAGAACAAAACAAAAAGAGATATCAAATTGAAACCCGCGAGACCTTTGGCGGTATCGGATAAATTCAATCTAGAAATTGACAGATTTCAATAACAAATTACAATATGAATTGATCATCTCGTTTCTGTGAACCTAAGATTTCCTGAAATGTTTTATTTGTTTTCCTGTAGGTATGTTTAATTTATTTTATTATTACTATGTACTTTTCCATACATGTCTGTATATATTTGCATATTTTATAATGAGATATTGTACATGTTTTTCTGTCGAGGGATGTCTTCGTATAGGTATTGTTTTTTACACTCTTTTTGACTTGTTACTGAGACCAACCAGTGTTTTTTCTTACATGTTTATCTCTTGATGGATTTCTTTGTAAGAGGCATTGTAATCTCTAGTAGTGAATAAAGTTTCTTTCTTTCTATTTTTTTCACTGAATCTGCAATTGAAATATTTCTATGTAATTTCGGGACACCCTATGTAGTGATATAAATATTATTCATTATTTAATCAATATTCTTATCTTCAATTCAATTTATGTTTTGCTCTTGTACCCATGGTTTGATTTTTTTTGTTGAGAAAAACATTTTGCTTCACTTTAATTTCAGATTCTGCTTCACCAATCAGAATACAAAAGGTGAAAAGTGAAAAGAAACCCCAGTCTTTGGAACAGGGTTGGCACGAATTAATTCATATGTATCAAGTCAGTGATTTAATTCATGAATTAATTCAAATGACTTTTTTCAAATAAGTCGTGAATTAATTCAAAATTTATCAAATGGGAACAAATCGCATTATTACCTTCAATTTAAACTAGTTTAAAATGAAATATCCGATGGCATCTGACAACGGAGAACCGTGAAGCAAAACACGCGGGAAACAAAATTTTTTAAGAGCCGCTTTACAGTTTACAATATTTCATTGCATGTAATTGATTGCTCCAATTCATATTTCCGTCAAAAATAATATGTTGGCTTTTCAACAATGAATAGGAATTACCGGCTTGCAATGTCTTTAATCTGAATTACATGTTATGCATTCTAAATTACAATTGACTAATCTGAATTACAATTGACGCTTTCTGAATTACAATTAATTATTCTGAATTACAAATTACACTTTCTGACTTACATTTTACTGATCTGAATTACAAGTTACACTTTCTGAATTACAATTGAAAAAGGTGTAGAAGTTTTTGATCACATTGTGGCAATTCCACTGAGTCGAAAATGACAGTAACGCTGTGTCACTTCAACAATTACAAACTCATTTGAGGTTTGATTGGCATAACAACAATAATCGTTTCCCATCAGATCAATCCAAATCTATAGGGGGATTTTTATAATAATCAATTTTTGTTTCTCAATATTTCTTAATTTTCACAATAAAGAGTGCAATTTGATGGATGATTCTGAACATAGATACTTAATACTGCAAAAAACAAACTCAAACTCTCATATTACATCACCTACCACTTATACAGGGTGTTTCACAGATAAAGGGAAATATTTCAATGGTACATAGGGGTCACCAAGGTGGTTCTGAAAATACCATATTTGATAGGTCTTAGAGTCTTCATAAAGGAGATACAGGGCGATTTATCGATTTCGTCTATAAGTACTGAACTACCCAGTATATTTTTCTAAAATTTGGTATGGAGCTTATACTTGGGACGTTAAATTCAGTCACCTATCGGGCGAAGTGAAAATCCAGATTCGGCTTCAGGAAAAATTAATAATTGACAGAGTTCATCAAAGGAATCGTGAAGAAGAGGAAAAACTGAACTGGATTTGATGCTTTTTGTTTTCCCGCCACCAATTCTCATCGTAACAATCATAAACAGAAAGCTAAAATTATGTCAATTTCAAGAGTATTAAAATTATGAAACCACTTTCAATTATGATTATTTGATATATTCTTGTTAAATGATCCTTCGAAAGAACTTACTAAGTCTCACAGTCTTTATAACAGAGATAAAAGGTGAATTATCGGTTTGGAATAATTATTCACTTGTCCATAAGTATTAAATTACCCATTGCTGTAATATTTTCTCAAATTTGGTATTGAGCTTACTTGGGACGGTGGATTCATTGACTTATCAGGCAGAATGGAAATACAGGTTCAGCTTCAGGAGAAGTCCCATAGTCTTTATAACAGAGATACAGGGTGAATTATCGAATTATAATTATTTGGTATTATTTCCATTCCGCCTGATAGGTTGATGAATCCATCGTCCCAAGTAAGCTACATACCAAATTTGAGAAAATGTTACTGGTTAGTTTAATACTTATGGACGAGTGAATAATTATTCAAAACCGATAATTCACCCTGTATCTCCGTTATAAAGACTTACACACTTAGTAAGTTCTTTTGAGCGATTTTTTGACTAAAATATCGAATAATCATAATTGACACTGGTTTCATAATTTCAATACTCTTCACATTGACATACTTTCAACTTTCTGTTTATGATTGTTACGATGAGAAATGGTAGCGGGAAAACAAAAAGCATCAAATCCAGTTCAGTTTTTCCTCCTCTTCACAATTCTTTTGATGTACTGTGTTAATTATTAAATACAGTGTGTTATTTTGATATTTCGAATGAATGTAAATTTTTCCTGAAGCCGAAACTGGATTTTCACTTCGCCCGATAGGTGAATGAATTCAACGTCCTAGGTATAAGCTCCATACCAAATTTTAAAAAAATATACTGGGTAGTTCAATACTTATAGACGAATGAATAATTATTCAAAATCGATTAATCGCCCTATATCTCCGTTATGAAGACTCTAAAGACCTATCAAATATGGTATTTTCAGAACCACCTTGGTGGCCCCTATCTACCATTGGAATATTTCCCTTTACCTGTGAAACATCCTGTATTTTGCCATATTATCATATCTTTGTTTTTCCCGCACTAGTGTGGGAAAAAAATCCCTGAATGTTGCGGAAAATGACACGTTTTAACAAGAAGAAACATTTATTATTAAATACTTTTATGAAGATGAATTTCGTCAGGTGTTTCATTTATAAACTGGAATATTTCTTCTTTCAAGAAAATTTTTGCCTTTTTTGGCCTAAATCCAATGTTTTGTTTTTTATATATGCCGTGACCTTAAAAAACTTGCCCAAATCGAGGTTTTTTTAGTTTGATTACACTTTTTAACATTGAGTACCTGGACCAAAGAGTGTTTGGCTTGCATGTTTTGGAAATTCTTCTCGAAACTTCTGGTTCACAGACCGCTCTGACGATTTGACAGCTTTCAAAAACTATCTATCCACTCTTCAATTGTTCCTCACCTTCGGGCATCGAGAACACCGGATGGAACCCGGCATCCAGCAACGCCACTCTCTCCCTGCGGCTCATCGTGTCGGGCGGGTCGCGCGGGTGCTGCGGGTCCGTCCGGCCCGTGCATAAAGCGCACGGCGGCAGGGCGAGCGGCACGCATGCGCACCGCGTCGAACTCGGCCGGGCGGCCTTGCGCGACACCGCGTGCAGCCCGGCCACTTGCAGCAGCTTACGCTTCTTGAACTGGGCTAAGGGGCGGGTGCGCGCGCACTGGTAGTCGGGGGGCGAAGCTGCTTCCGGAGTGGCGCCTGGAAATTTTCATCATAAAATATTGTTGGTATTATTTTTGTCATCATATTTGTTAGCAAATTTAACAGGTGCCAAACAGCCTTTATGGCACAATTGTACTACATTTAAGGCTGAGAAACGTGACAAAACTCGCCTATACCTGAGGTCCGGGGGGGTTAGGAAGAGATAGCAGTGGGCGGTTACATAATAGTCATAAATCAACAAGCATCCTTTTTAGAAAAGAACAACTCACCCGGTTCGCCAATTAGTCAGGGTGATCACCGCGTCCGAATATATATTTATATTGCCAATAATCTGCCTAGCAGATTCCTAGCGAACAATATACTACCTATATTCATATGTTCAGTATTGAAATGAAAATTGAAATGTATAGGTGAAGTATACTTGTATGAACTCTGATCTTGATGAGCTTGGAATTTCCAAAAAAATCATTCGTATCAGTGATATGGGAATTATATCTCTCACAAACAGGTTATATGAATTCATTTCGGATATCATATCCCCATCAGTAACCTGAAGTTCAGTTATTCTGTTTGTGAGAGATATAATTCCCATATCACTGATACGAATGATTTTTTGGAAATTCCAAGCTCATCAAGATCAGAGTTCATACAAGTATAATAATAATAATAATAATAATAATGTTTATTTGCATACAAATATAAAAAATGACTTTACATTAAAAATAGGAATAGCCTACAAATAAACAAAGGGTGAACCACATAGCTATAAGCTGAGCGGGGTATATAAATTATACAATACAAAAGCATATGAATAAAAATAATTAAAATATATATATTTATGAAAAAGTTATATAATAATGATAACAACGAATAAATTGTGTATAAAAATAAAGATATTGGGCAGTGAGTATATCATTTGAAGTGAGGGAAAAAAGTGTTTTGGCATAATCAGATTATTCATGAGATTGATGTCTCTTAGTCAATAAGACTATGAATTGCTTTTCTTGGTATGGAATAAATGAACTTTTTTAGGTTTTGTTTGAATTCATGGACCTTTGTAATGTCTTTGATTTCAACTGGTAGAAATTGGTAAATTTTTGGACCTAGGTAAGAAAAACTTTTTTGACCCTTAGATGTACGCATAAGGGGAATTATGTAAGTGAGATTTTTGTTTCTGGTGTTGTACCGATGATCTGAAGTTTTCAGCTTAGATTTTGAAATATGTTGAGAGATATTGCCACGTAGGAAGAATAATTGTCTTGGATCGAGGATGCCAGATTCATGAAATAATAGATCCGAGGGGTAAGTGAAATCTTTATCGAATATAATTTTCATCAATCTTTTTTGGATTATCGTGAGTTTTTCCATATAGACTTTGCTGACGCCTCCCCAAGCTAGTATTCCGTATGTAAGATGTGGTTCAACTAATGACTTATATAATGTTCTCATTGACTCATATTCCAGAATATTTTTCAGAAATTTTAGTTTGTATATCAAGAATTGTATTTTTTTTTATAATAAAGTCGATATGTTTGTCCCATTTCAGATTACAATCTATCATTACCCCCAGATATTTAATGCAGGGACACAAACTTATTATGGTGTCATTGACGATACTAAGGTTATTATAGGGGGGAACATTTCTCTTATCAATATAAATAGGCATACAAAAAGTTTTATCGAAGTTAATCGTCAATAGTCGGTGCTTGAAAAAGCCATGGATGAGGCGAATATCCTCTTCGACTACACCTTTTCCAATAGTAATTCAGAAAGCGTCATATGCAATTCAGACAATATCATTTGTAATTCAGATTAGTTAATTGAAATTCAGAAAATATCAAATGTAATTCAGAATTGTCAATTGATATTCAGAATGCGTCGTTTGTAATTCAGATTAATCAACTGAAATTCAGAAAGCGTCAGTTAGAATTCAGAAAGCGTCAATTGAAATTCAGAAAGCGTCATTTATAATTCAGAATGTATCATTTGTAATTTAGAATGGGTCAATTGTAATTCAGACTTTGTCATTTGTAATTCAGAATAGTTGATTGAAATTCAGAAAGCATCATTTGTAATTCAGATTAGTCAATTGAATTTCAGAAAATATCAATTGTAATTCAGATTAGTCAATTGAAATTCAGAAAATATCAATTGTAATTCAGAAAACTCCATTTGTAATTCAGAAATATGGAACAGTGTTACCTTTGCATGCATACCTACCTACACTCCATCATTAATGTACCTACTTAATGTGTATAACCTATTGTCCTGGGAACGAATATTCTAACTTCAAATAATTATACATCATCTCATAGAATGAACTTCAAAGACAACTGTATGATTTATTGGAGGAGACTGTGCTCGAGCAGCACAGCATACCACGATTCACCATGCTGCTGCTTTGACTTTAGAAAATATGCCCGTAGGTCGCTGAATGATGGATATTTTTATTTTTTACCTGCTATGTCTCAATTCAATTCCAATATTGTTCGTTTTCATACAATACTCGCTTATATGTAGTTATTGTATTATGAATGAGTTTAATGAAAACAAACGTGTGTTGTTGTATATCCCACATAATATAATTACTTATTAGATTTCGCGGTGAACAACAACTACTGTCTGAATTCCAATCAACTGATCTGAATTACAATTGACGATATCTGAATTTCTATTGATGCTTTCTGAATTTCATTTGACAAATCTGAATTACAATTGAAGTTTTCTGAATTTCACTTGACTAATCTGAATTTCAATTGATTTTTTCTGAAATTCAAGTAACTTATCTGAATAACAAATTACGTAGGCTGAATTACAATTGACGCATTCTGAATTACAAATGACGATATCTGAATTTCAATTGATGCATTCTGAATTTCAATTGAAAAATCTGAATTACAAGTGATATTTTCTAAATTTCAGTTGACGAATCTGAATTACAATTGATATTTTCTGAATTTCAATTGACTAATCCGAATTACATCTGACGTTTTCTGAATTTCATTTGAGAAATCTGAATCACAATTGACGCTTTCTGAAATACATCTGGAAAAGGTGTAGAACTTTTAGTGTCTGCCAGTCTTCATGTGTGTAAAAGATCGCTGTGTCATCTGCATATGTAATTATTTTACCTTTGGTATCGATTTTGAAAAGATCATTCAAGTAAATGTTGAAAAGAAGTGGCCCAAGGACAGTTCCTTGAGGTATACTTCTCCTATACATTTCAATTTTCATTTCGATACTGAATATATCAGTAAGGTATATTTTTATATCATAATACATCATATTATTCTATTCAATTTGAGAGATGATGTTAATTCTCAATTTCAGAGGATTTTGATCTTTCAGCTCTCTTTCTGGATATTCAACAGATATAATTCAATGTTCGACGTGGCAAATAGCCAGGAAAGTGGTTGTTTTCTGTTGAATATTCAGAGTTATATTATATGCCTATGAAGGAAAATGCAAATTCTCTACTTCAAAATATTTTGTTTTCAAATTCTCATCGTGTATGTTCAATAGATGTAATTCAATATTCGTCATGGCATATAGCCAGGAAAGTAGTTGTTTTCTGTTGAATGAACCGTGAAAGGATTGATATTTTCATCACATGGAGAATGCAAATACTCAATGTATTTCTTTATATATATATATATATCCATTTTTTTGTGTTCATAAATATACCTGAGAATGTTCCTTATCAATATTATATTGTTGTTGACATCAAAAAGTGATTGAAATTGTTGCTATGGCGTTTGAGAAAAAATGGCAGCATTTACTATTAATCCCTGAGGGTCCAAAAGAGCTACCTCAGTCACTCAAATGGGGGATTGATAATAATAATAAATTAACTTTATTGTCCGTAGATCAAAAACTTGTTGACACAGCTTAGCATACATAGAACATGAATAAATTTAAAAAATTAAAACATTAAAACAGTTGGAAAAACAGACATTTAAAAAATCATAAGAAATATCTGGTCAATTACATAATAATATACTTGTTGGTATAGGGACAGAAAACACACAATAATAATATATGTATAAGTAATGAAACAATTAAATAAAACCATCATTCAACCACCAGATTATCATCATAAAATTCCTGCAAACAATAGTAGGGTCTACTACTTAGTAGTTTTTTAATTTTTTTCTGAAGCACTCAATATCTACTGGATTCTCTAGTTTTGATTGGCAAATGATTAAATATCTTAATTCCATTATAGATAAACGAATCCTTGATTTGGGAGGAGAAAGGTAAGGGTAATTTCAAATTCTTCCTTGAACTTTGTCTTGTGGAATATTGAGATGAACTCATTTCAAATTTCTGGATATGTTTTTTCACAAGACATAGAGTTTCCAAAATGAACAGAGCTACGATTAAAAGTACCCTTACTCACTGAAGTGCATAATAAATAGTAATGTCAATATTACTAGGTGCGCTCGATTTTCTGTTCAGTTAATTTTGGTTGGTAAATGAGAAAAAGTGCGGCACTCACCATCGGTAGTTGTCTTCGGGGTGGACGAACTGCCCGGCAATTGCCCCCGATAACCATTGATCGCCGTCTGAACGGAAGAGTTGGCAGGATGTTCAGGGCTGATGCCTCCCAGTTGGACAGCTTTCTTGTTGTTCTTGATTTGCTTGTGCAGATCCGTATGCTGACGAATGCGGTATTCCAGATCTGCTATCTGGGCCTGGAGCCATGTCCAACGAGCTGCTATCACCGCTCGGTCCGTGGAATATTTCCATAATGCACGTTTTTGTCTACAACATAAATGGTCACATGACATGTTGAATATAATAATAATAATGAATGTTCTTTTAGCCATTAACAATTTGATTTTTTTTTCATTACCTTCAACTTTTTTCAGGTTATGGTAGAAAATACAACTTCATGAAAAAAAAAAAATGAGATTTTATCTTAGATTTTGTGTCTTCAGTCTTGTTCTCGTTTGGTTAGGTTTGTTGAGGGGGTGTGCTATGCCCTTATCTCTTTATCACCTTCATTGCTGATATTCTTAAGAAGGTCCTCTGCCCTATTTGCCGATGTATCGAAGACTGGAACCTTTGGCATGATAATACACTACACTGTTTTATCACTAACCAAATCGATTTTTTAACGCCTCGACACGTGTTTCGCTAACTATGTTAGCATCTTCAGGAGAAGATTAAAACAGTTTTAATCTTCTCCTGAAGATGCTAACATAGTTAGCGAAACACGTGTCGAGGCGTTGAAAAATCGGTTTGGTTAGTGGTAAAACAGTGTAGTCTATTTGCCGATGATATGTCCACCTTTTTGAACTCTGATTGTATGAATAACCTTAGGTCCAGTGTGGGTGAATGTGCTAGACAGGCTTTTGAGTTTTGAATACAGCACTCAAAATGACTTAGTTCTCAATTTTTCGAAAACAGTGATGATGGTTTATGTACTAAAGGCAATGATCATGAAAATGACCATACAATCTAACAGCTATCAACTACCAAATTCGTTGGAATCAATATTGATGAAAAGTTATCATGGTCTTCACATTTTGATTTTATTCTGATGAAGCTTTGCTACCACAACTTTGCCACTTGGAAACTCAGAAGCTGTGTTGATAAACATATCCTAATATCATACTATTATGAATTTATTCTCTTTCAAGTTACGCAGCTGTGGTCTGGGGTAACTGCAGTAGATTTTACTGGCACAAAAAAGAATTGTCAGAAGTATGCTTGGTAAACCTCCTCATCAGTCTTTTCGGCCGTTGTTCCAGAACCTACAACTGTTGACTATGGCTTCAATTTATGTTTTACAGTGTACATTTCATGTCAAAAAACATATTGGAAATTTTCAGATTGTTGGCAATATGCAAAAATACTCTTTGAGACTCCGACAAACTGGTTATTCCCTAGCATAGGTCAACCTTGACTAATAACAGATGTTACATCATGCCACTAAGGATTTATAATCACTTACCCATGAATGTACGACAAATTGACAGTATTTACAAATTCAAAAGAGAGTTCAGGAGAATTCTTATAAAAAACATATTTTATGGGCTAGATGAATTATTTGGTCACTCCTTCTAGGTATAATTTTATATACATTTTATCTAGCATTTTATATTAATCTCTGTAGTTAGGATAAGGTACTATCATTATTAGTTGTAGTTCCATTCAATCTCGCTGTGCTCAAATGGACTAATCGCCTATTTCAGGGGAATATTCGGGAGGGGGGGGGGGGTATATCTGCATCTCTCAGAGAGGCCAAGATCATTACTACACATGTCAGCGTTTCAAAGTTGAATAAGAGGAAATTTTGGAATCCTATAGCTGCTGCAGTCACTCAACTTTACTGTAAAGAAAAAACAAATATGTGGATTTTTGAGGATCAATAATAAAAGCCGGACTGGAAACCTGACATGTTTTAACCGAACTGCTGCACATGGTACTTTTTTACATTATAGGGATTCCCTTTCGTGCGCTCCAAGCGATAAAAAAAATATATATGTGTCTGATGATGGCCAAGCGCCAAAACTAGTTACAAGTCTTATGTAATACATTTTTTAGAGTGACCTCTGGTGATAAACCTTCTTTGGAATAACTGATGAATAAAGAAGATTTTACAAATAGGCAATTGTCGAAATATGCGTCATTCACTTTACATTATGTACTTATTTCTATCAAAAGCATATTTTATGATGATTTCATGAGGCAAAGTGTTTGTATTGATTGTGAGCTTGATAACTATCACATTTTGGAATTTTTTGCTACATATTTTTAAAAAGAAACCTGTGGCTTTGCTGGCTTCGGGCGAACTCAGCAGAGCCATTTCTTAAAATAATATATTTTTCACTGATTTGATATATCCATATTGAAGACCTCTAATTTTAGGCTAATTAATTACCCTATTTTAGAATTCTTTGCTCCATGTTTCAAACTAAAAAAAAAACGAAACGATTCGTCGAAATATACGCGTTTATTCACTATACATCATGCATATTTATCAAAAGCATATTTTATGACAATTTTTCAAGACAAAGTGTTAGTATTGATTAGGAGCTCAATATCTATTGCATTTTGGAATTCTTTGCTGCATATTTTTTGAACAAACCTGTGGCTTTGCTGGCTTCGGGCGAACTCAGCAGAGCCATTATTGAAAATAAAATATTTTTCACCGATTTGATATATCGGTATTGAAAGGCTAATTTTAGACTAATTAATTACCCTATTTTCGAATTTTTTGCTCAACGTCAAACAGAAAAAATACAAGACAATTTGTCGAAATACGCGTCATTCACTGTACATCATGAATTTCTATCAGAGGCATATTTTATGACGATTTCATGAGGCAAAGGATGTGAAAGTGTCTCAGCTGATGAAGCTGCTGAATTTCGTCAAAGAAATCGGCATGCCCAGCTGATTCATAGGACAAGTGGGCGCACAATGGGCCCGACTGAAGAGGCCTGAGTGCAGGGGTCTACACACCCGCCCACCTGTGCAGAGAAGAAGAAGAAGAAGAAGAAGAAGGTACTTGATGATGTGTATATCTCACAATATTTTGTTGGGCAATAATTAATCCCACAGGCACCCTTTTTCAGAATTTCGAAAAAAAAATCAAAACTTTCAAAATATACATGGATGGGAGTTCTTTTCTATGAACGTGTTCCTCTAATGATACTTGATGATGTGTATATCTCACAATATTTTGTCGGGCAAGAATCAATTCCACAGGCCCCCTTAGTTGAAATTTCCTAAAAAAATCATAACTTTTTCAAAATACACGTGGATGGGAGTTTTTTTTTTCTATAAACGTGTTCCTCTAATGGTACTTGATGATGTGTATATCTCACAATATTTTGTCGGGCAAGAATTAATCCCATAGGCCCCCTTTTTTGGAATTTTGAAAAAAATCATAACGTTTTCAAAATACATGTGGATGGGGGTATTTTTCTATAAACGTGCTCCTCTAATGGTACTTGATGTGTATATCTCACAATATTTTGTTGGGCAAGAATTGACCCCATTGGCCCCCTTTTTTGGAATTTTGAAAAAAAATCATAAGTTTTTCAAAATACATGTGGATGGGGTTATTTTTCTATAAACGTGTTCCTCTAATGGTACTTGATGATGTGTATAACTCACAATATTTTGTTGGGCAAGAATCAATCCCACAGGCCCCCTTTTTTGAAATTTCGAAAAAAAATCACAACTTTTTCAAAATACATGTGGATGGGAGTTTTTTCTATAAACGTGTTCCCCTAATGGTATGCAATGATGTGTATATCTCACAATATTTTTTTGGACAAGAATTAACCCCACAGGCCCCCTTTTTCAGAATTTCAAAACAAAAACATAACTTTTTCAAAATAATCGTGGATGGGAGTTTTTTTCTTTAAACGTGTTCCTCTAATGGTACTTGATGATGTGTATATCTCACAATATATTGTCGGGCAAGAATTAACCCCATAGGCCCCCTTTTTTGGAATTTTGAAAAAAAAATCATAACTTTTTCAAAATACACATGGATGGGAGTTTTTTTCTATAAACGTGTTCCCCTAATGGTACGCGATGATGTATATATCTCACAATATTTTTTTGGACAAGAATTAACCCCACAGGCCCCCTTTTTCAGAATTTCAAAACAAAAACATAACTTTTTCAAAATAAACGTGGATGGGAGTTTTTTTCTTTAAATGTGTTCCTCTAATGGTACTTGATGATGTGTATATCTCACAATATTTTGTCGGGCAAGAATTAACCCCATAGGGCTCTTTTTTTGGAATTTCGAAAAAAAAATCGTAACTTTTTCGAAATACACGTGGATGGGAGGTATTTTCTATAAACGTGTTCCTCTAATGGTACTTGATGATGTGTATATATCACAATATTTTGTGGATGGCAGTTTTTTTTTTCTATAAACGTGTTCCTTTAATGGTACTTGATGATGTGTATATCTCACAATATTTTGTCAGGCAAGAATCAACCCCACAGGCCCCATTTTTTAGAATTTCAGAAAAAGGGGGCCTGAGGGGTTAATTCTTGCCCGACAAAATATTGTGACATATACACATATTAAGAACACATCCATAGAAGAAAACTCCCATCCAACATGTATTTTGAAAAAGGTATAATTTTTTTTCGAAATTCTGAAAAAGGGGGCCTATGGGGTTAATTCTTGCCTGACAAAATATTGTGAGATATACACATTATTAAGTACTATCAGAGGAACACATTCATAGGAAAAAACTCCCATCCAGGTATATTTTAAAAAAGTTGATGTTTTTTCCAAATTCCGAAAAAGGGGCCTGTGGGGTTGATTCTTGCCTGAGAAAATATTGTGAGATAAACATATTATTAAGTAATATCAGAGGATCACATTCACAGAAAAAAACTCCCATCCAAGTGTATTTTGAAAAAGTTATAGAATAGAATAGAAAAACATTTATTGTGTAAATATCTTACATCATATAAATATAATATAAATATACTACACAAAAGGTGGCATTCATTTAAACGTTCTACCATAACACCACTCGTTATGAGTAAAAAGCTCAAAATAATAAAATCTAGATGGTTAACATTCATAAAAACACTAACGAAAACAACAATGTCTTGAATATAAAAAAAATAAATAAATAAAATAGGGTTAATTAATTAATTAATATATACTTTTTATCACATTCTATGTCTGAATACTTAAAAGGTAGTCTCTCCATATTCTTCTAAAGCTAGCTACAGATCTGTTCTGGAGGATTTTTTGGAGGTTTTAGTAATTTCATGGCCAGCCATGAATATAAATTAATTAATGAAGGATCATTGGCTGGTTTCATACTGATGAGAATGTCAAGGTAAATTCATTTTTCAATGCTAATTTTATTTTTCAGAATGTCTTTAGTTTGTGTTGAATTATTTATATTTTTCTTCAATTTATTTCAACAAGTATTACACTAGGAATTCACTATTGTCATTCCCATGTCATTATCTGCCATTTCCCTGAAGTAAAATATCATTCCCGTGGAGAGAATTTTCTAAAAATGTCAAATATAATGAAAATTAAACCATTTTGGAAGAGGTTCTCATTTGTATGAATTTATTGTTATGAATATGAAGCTAATAATGAAGGTTGACAACTATTTGCACTATTTTGACAATGGAACAATTCTGTTGACATATAATTACTCATTTTCACTGCTCCTATAATGAATCAAATCAAATCAAATCAAAATGTACTTTAATGCCTGAAGAATATAAATTCTTATTGACAAAGCGTTTGAGAACTTAGGTACTAATCACATGAGTAAATTTACATAGCGGCCGAAGTCACACGACAAGTCTTATCAGTATGCTGAATATAAATGATAAATATAATATACAAAAATATAAATGAACATACACACATTTGTTGGTAACGGCAAAAGAGCTGCCTTATACCAATGTCAATGTCATACAGGTATATGATAATAATAAAAGTTATAAAATATAATATAATGATTCATTATGTAAATTTTGAAATCAAAGTGTGTACAAAGACTAAGGTCATAGCCTTTTCGGTAATCCCCCAATAAAGATTTTTCTCTTGCAAGCTACTATTTATTTCATGTTAAAAATATATCTGAGAAAATTTGCTTATATAGACCTCTAATCAAAGATTCATGATTAGGTTTTCTCAATTCAGAATTTTTCCAAGCCATGTATGATGAACATCAATTAATCATCCTACTAAAAACAAAAAATGCAGGCACCATACATGTTTTGTGATACACATACAATAGGAATTTTGAAATATTTGGGGGTGTTATTTAGGGGTTTTTAACCACTTGTGGATGCATATTTTGGATGTTTTAATATGTGAATCATCTGTAATAAAAGTCTAAGAAATTCTGGCACCCTTTCAAAAAATTCATTTTTCAAAATACAAAATGTGTGGTGCAGCTTGAATCAAAAGCTAGCTCACGCCACTTATGTGAAGTTGGCGCCGTTTTTTTCGAAAAACTCAATTTTTTTTTAGTTCTGAGTAGATTTGATAGAGTTCTAGAGTTCCTGACTGAAATTTTGAATAGTTCCAGCAAATCGTAGGTGTCATTGGAAAAAATAAATTTTGAGCGCTAACTTCACGCAGCGCCGTTTTTTTCGAGAAAATGAGTTCTGATATATTTTTTTGTTGTATTATAAAGAGTTCTGGAGTTCTACACCTATTTCATCAATAGTTCTGGTGAACTAAGGAAATTATCGAATAATTTAAGGAAATTAAATACGAAAATGTGTTTCTATAGCCAGCATTTCTTGGTGAAATACTATTCCGTTCTGTTTCGTATTGAAGAAAAAGCTATCCAGGAAAAAGGAGGAGGATCATTAGGAAATGTGAAATCTGAAAAAAACGAAGAAAAAAATCAGCTGTCATAAGGTGAAAAATTTATTCCAAAGAACAGGACAGTTCTGATGGGAGTTCTGAGTAGCGTTCGACGAGTTCTTCAAAATATTCTTATTCTGTAGTGACCAATCGATACTTCTTCATTCATCAGCTGTCATAAGGTGCTGACCTCAAAAAACTAGCATTTTCGATAAAAAATTCATTCCGTAAAACAGAACATTTCTGATGGGAGTTCTGAGTAGCGCTCGACGAGTTCTTCGAATTATTCTAATTGTGTTTCAGAGACAAATTGATACTTTTTCATTTATCAGCTGTCATAAGGTGCATATCTTAAAAAACTAACATTTTCGATAAAAAATTGGTACTCAAGAACAGAATAGTTCTGATGGGAGATCTAAGTAGCGCTCGACGAGTTCTTCAAAATATTCGCATTGTGTTTTAGTGACAAATCAATACTTTTTCTTTTATCAGCTGTCATAAGGTGCACATCTCAAAAAACTAACATTTTCGATAAAAAATCAGTACTCAGGAACAGAATAGTTTTGATGGGAGTTCTGAGTAGCGCTCGACGAGTTCTTCAAAATATTCAAATGGTGTTTCAGTGACAAATCGATACTTTTTCTTTCATCAGCTGTCATAAGGTGCATACCTCAAAAAACTAACATTTTCGATAAAAAATCAGTACTCAGGAACAAAATAGTTCTGATGGAAGTTCTGAGTAGCGCTCGACGAGTTTTTCAAAATATTCTCATGGTGTTTCAGTGACGAATCGATACTTTTTCTTTCATCAGCTGTCATAAGGTGCACATCTCAAAAAACTAACATTTTCGATAAAAAATCAGTACTCAGGAACAGAATAGTTCTGATGGGAGTTCTGAGTAGCGCTCGACGAGTTCTTCAAAATATTCAGATGGTGTTTTAATGACAGATCGATACTTTTTCTTTCATCAGCTGTAATAAGGTGTATACCTCAAAAAACTAAGTTTTGGTAAAAAAATGATACTTAAGAACAGAATAGTTCTGATGGGAGTTCTGATCGAGTAGCGCTCGACGAGTTCTTCAAAATATTATCTTGGTGTTTTGGTGACAAATCGATACTTTTTCATTTATCAGCTGTCATAAGGTGCATACCTTCAAAACCTATCATTTTCGATAAAAAATCAGCAGTTAAATACGAAACAGTTCAGCAGCTGATGAAAGAAAAAGTATCGAATTGTCACTAAAACACCATTTGAATATTTTGAAGAACTCGTCGAGCGCTACTCAGAACTCCCATCAGAACTATTCTGTTCTGTTTTATTGAAAATGTTAGTTTTTTAAGATGTGCACCTTATGACAGCTGATAAAAGAAAAAGTATCGATTTGTCACTAAAACACCATTTGAATATTTTGAAGAACTCGTCGAGCGCTACTCAGAACTCCCATCAGAACTATTCTGTTCTGTTTTATCGAAAATGTTAGTTTTTAAGATGTGCACCTTATGACAGCTGATCGATTTGTCACTAAAACACCATTGGAATATTTTGAAGAACTCGTCGAGCGCTACTCAGAACTTTCAAGGTATGCTCCTTATGACAGCTGATAAAAGAAAAAGTATCGATTTGTCACTAAAACACAATGCGAATATTTTGAAGAACTCGTCGAGCGCTACTTAGATCTCCCATCAGAACTATTCTGTTCTTGAGTACCAATTTTTTATCGAAAAAGTTAGTTTTTTAAGATATGCACCTTATGACAGCTGATAAATGAAAAAGTATAAATTTGTCTCTGAAACACAATTAGAATAATTCGAAGAACTCGTCGAGCGCTACTCAGAACTCCCATCAGAAATGTTCTGTTTTACGGAATGAATTTTTTATCGAAAATGCTAGTGTTTTGAGGTCAGCACCTTATGACAGCTGATGAATGAAGAAGTATCGATTGGTCACTAAAACAGAATAAGAATATTTTGAAGAACTCGTCGAGCGCTACTCAGAACTCCCATCAGAACTGTCCTGTTCTTTGGAATACATTTTTCACCTTATGACAGCTGATTTTTTTCTTCGTTTTTTTCAGATTTCACATTTCCTAATGATCCTCCTCCTTTTTCCTTGATAGCTTTTTCTTCAATAGGAAACAGAACGGTATACTATTTCACCAAGAAATGCTGGCTATAGAAACACATTATTTAATTTCATTAAATTATTCGATAATTTCCTTAGTTCACCAGAACTATTGATGAAATAGGTGTAGAACTCCAGAACTCTTTATAATACAACAAAAAAATATATCAGAACTCATTTTCTCGAAAAAAACGGCGCTCGGTGAAGTTAGTGCTCAAAATTTATTTTTTCCAATGACACCTACGATTTGCTGGAACTATTCAAAATTTCAGTCAGGAACTCTAGAACTCTATCAAATCTACTCAGAACTAAATAAAAAATTCACTTTTTCCAAAAAAACGGCGCCAACTTCACATGAGTGCTCACGACCATTTCCAGGAAAATAGGGACTGTAAATTTTTTTTCTTGGGATGCAAATTTGTAATAAATGTGTACAAAATTCTGAAGTAGTTTTTTTTGCATGTGCCATAAATGCTTTAGGGACATCAAAAAATCTTGTGGAGATTCATTAGTGAGCTCTAAGTTGTAATTTGATTTGTTTTGGTAAGAAGGTGGAAGAGGGGTGGAGTGGATGCTACAAAATCAGACAAATATCTGATGGTGATCAGGGAATTTTTTCCCATTCATTTCAGTAGAATTAATAATAAAATTCATAATTTGCTTTGAGCTAGTTTTATCCACATCCTGTCTCTGCGGCCTGCCTTTGGGGATCTCATTCATTGCTGGATGATGTCTTGTTGCTATTTTCACACTTTCATGTTCATGTTGGATTTTACTTTAGTGCAGAAAATGATCAACAAAAAATCCATAATATGTTCAATGAAGAACCTTTGGTTAGCATTAAATTATGATGTGGTTCTGCTAGCTCAAGTGCAAAAAAATCAGCAATGAGCACGGATGAGAGCCTTAAATTATGGTAAAATTAGTTTTGTAACTTTTTATTTACATAGAAGAGCAATAAATTTAGCAATAGGGTAATGAATTTGCCTTAAATTATGGCTGAAGAGATTGAAAAATCTATAGTGGTACTGCTAGCATAATGGGGGTCATGAAAATTAGAATTAATAATTCTTTTAATAAATAAAAATTCTTCTGATGTTCTAATCACATTGCACTATTCCACTGTCTAGAATTCATATTCATCATGAGGATTAAATTTTCTAATTATCTTATATATTAATAAAAATTAATTGAACACAGTAATACTTACATACTGAGATATTGTTGATGGGGATTATTATAACTTATCATTTCATCACAGCTTTCACCTCCTGAACTACTCTCAGTAGCTTCAGAATCAATGTCCCTCTGTGTCAAACTAGTTTGGGTTTTTAATTGTCCAACAACTCTTTGTAATTCACTTTTTGTTTCAATAGGCCATGGAGTTATGTTGACTGCACCAGAAGTTGTACTTCTAGGGATAGGTACTTCAATAGATCCAGATCCAAAGTACTTTGGAGCACTTTTCTGTCTGGCATTATTATTGGCTTGTAGAATTTTACTCATTTCCAACTTTTTCACCATGGTTTTTGCAGAGCTGTATGACATGGGCTTTAACTGCATCAAGTCTCTATTATGTAAAATTGACCCAGTAAATAAAGAATCTTCATAGGAATCCTTTGGTTTTTTAAGAGTTCTATTAACATTTTCAAAAACACCAGCAATTTCAGTAGCAACATGCTGGCCTAAGTATCGAGACTGTAATTTGCACACACGCCTTCTTAGGAAGTCCAGCCTTCTCTCTACCTTGGCATGTTTCTTCTGTAAAGCTACAAGCACTTCTTTAGCTTGAGATTCTTTTTGTATCACCACACTATCGAGCTCATCTTGCTGGTCTTCAATTGTCATATTCATCACATCAACATTTTCCAGTAATTCTTTTTCAAAAGATGACAAATTGTTAGTTAGGTCTGCTCCACCAATTGGAAATATTTCTTCCCCTTCACTGTTCAAATCATTGGCACTATTATTCAACTGCTCACTACCCTCAATAGATTTAATAACTTGCATTATGTCTTCAACATCTCCTGTCGTTACACCCTCTGCATCTGGTAAAACTGAATTCAAATTTTGCAATAATTGCTCCATATCATTGGAACTTTTATCTCTACTCATGAGAGAAATATTCAGGTCAGTGTTTTGGAGGCCCATTTTATTCCCTTGGTCACCCATAGAGGAAGGGCTCACATTCATATTAATATTTGAAGCAGGGAGGTTGTCAATTTCCGAGGCTGTAACTATTTTGTCCCAGTATTTTTCCAATAATTTGTCTTTGATAATTGAAGCAGTGTTATTTATTTCAGAACTGTTTAAAGGATACTCCTGCACATCTTCACCTCTATCTTTGGAAAACAGCTGTTTATTCACTTCAAATTTGTTTTTAGTAAAACTGTTTATTGGATATGCTGGTTCTAAACAGGATTTTGGTGGTAAATCAAAATTCTGTGTCTGTACAGTTTCGGTTAAAGCTGGGGCCATGACCACCACATGGGAATGCCTCACCGAGGCTGTACGCAATCCCATTCATCCAGTGTTTTCAGCATCAAAATAGATTAGGTCACAACTACACTCATCAGATATTCAGGGGTCCAATTTCAGCTCAAATCACATGAAAGATAGGAATTTCATGTTACATAAATGTTTTGGAATATGCTGAAAATGAAATCAATTGCCGGTTGATTCCATAACAAAAACAAACGCAAATTTATGACAATTATCAAAGGATATGTGTTAACAACGGAGATAAAACCCATCAACAAATAGGTGAAAAGTGATTACAATGGCTTTTTTGGTTTGGATTTGAACATGGATGAAACAAAAAGGCACACTCCCACGTGACGAAGGGAAGCTTATGAAACGTAATAGGTATTATGAAGCTTGCTATACAGAGAATACTGGTCCAACATTGCACCACTTTTAGCACTGATTTCAGTACGCGTCCATGTCTGTTCACTAGTCACAGTTTAGAACTTCACTATATTTTAACTAGAAGAACGATATAATATCGACAGGGTCACGAAAACCGAAGGAAATCACTTTTCCAATTATTTCCTCTAACAACAATGGCGACGAGACGACATTCCTAAAAACAGCAAAGCAATCACACATTCGGAGGCGGAGCGGAGGAGACGTATATAGAGACTAGAGAGCCGAGAGATAGAGAACGGTAAGTATCGATACTAAGTATCGATATATCGATACCATAGAGATGTTCTGCAATATTTGACAGCCAGAAAAAAAAATTAAATCGTTTTGCTCGGATTATTGATTCAGAGCTTTGATAGCTTTTTGTTGAATGACTGAAGACTGAAGTTCAGTTATTGGAATTGGAGTTTGAGCATTGGTTTCTGGTTTGGTTTGAGTTTGAATTAAGTTGCTCAGTTTAAGCAGCACAGTTTGCAGTAGTAGACCGAGGATTATTAACAGACCAGTAGACTAGACTCCCAAGAATCTCCCTTTCAGTCCTCTCACTCTGCTCTCAGATGCGGTTACTAGAAATATGGCCCATTGCCTATACGATATCTCAACAAAAATGGGACCAAAATGAGAGGTACTCCTTGAATCTATAAGGATGGAAAGTGAAGGATGGAAACAGCCATATTGGTTCAATTGGTTTGACAAGTTTCGTATCATTTTTTCCCTACGTTGGCAACGCAACGCCTATTGGTCGATTTCGATACCTATAGAGACAAAAGTTGGTCACAGATTAACCAATCTGTGAGTTGGTCCCGCTTTGAAGACAGCTATGCTTCATATATGAGTAGTATATACATGATCTTGCACGACGATTATCCAAGTATCGATACATTTTTATTTGGTTCCTATAAGTAATACTGATTTAGGCAAAATTGAATCTTCACAAGTACCACCATTTTCTTAACCTTATCAAATATGTACAAAATATTCAATAGTGGCAGAAAAGGTACAAATGAAGAAAACAAACCCTGTCATCTGTCATTCTATTCTATGCTTATTTCTTCGTCTCGAATATTTCAATGTTAATTCATATTCGTCTTCACAAATTCATGTGATCAAAATATCTGCAGAAAAACCCCTAGAAATCAAGTTGAAATGTCGCATTCACCTACCCTGAACACTCTAACACCATAGATTTAGCGACAAAACCGCTGAGATGGCAACCCTCTGCAGCCTACTTTACCGCAGCTCATGAATTAATAGTGAATAATAGAATGAGAAAGGAGGCTACTTGTTTTAAACAATTTAACCTTACTCCATCTAAATGATCCTTTCACCAGAAAAGTATATTTATCGAATAATCACTTGAGAAAACAATAAAAAGAGTAGACCGTCGCCGGCCTTGAACACGGGTCGCCAGGATGACGTTTGAACACACAATCAACTACGCCACGCACCTACACTAGAATCATACTATGAAGAATGTACCGCGCTGTGATGATTATTTGTTGTTTCCTGTCTCGGACGCTTCCCTGACATTGCTGTCCATGTCACGTCAATCATTGAGAAGTTGAGATTAAAATCGAATCTGAATCAAATCCTTGGGTGCTACGAGTGCCTAAAGTTTTCGAACCATTCCCAAATCTCATTGCCAGATTGATAACGGTATTCTATGTTCAGTGTTATTTAACGACAGCCTCGGGTTCACAACCAAACTTTTTACGTTTTGCTTTTTACGTTTCGTATTCTGATTGGTGAAGCAAAATCTGTAATTGAAATGACGCAAAAAGCTGAAAATATTCAGCTTTTTGCGTTGCAAGAAGCTATCGTCTGTGGAAATAGTGAAAATAGACGAATAATATGGAACATTCTGTAATAATATGGAAGTTATGATAATGTTTTCATGATTTTTTTGTGAATCCACAGAATAGTAGATAGGTAAACTGTTCAATTCATCATTTTCTTGTTGAAGATTGATTTTTCTCTTCAAGTATTGAATGAGAATCAATTTTCTTCACCGCCAGTTCTATGAATATTATTAATTATCTGATTAATATTATTGTTATGATTATTTAATTCATTTCAGGATGAAAAACAAATATCAAAACCAAGGCAACTGAGCCATAAAAAGTCACGTTGAGTTTTTGTTGTTGTGAATGATATTTGCATAGGTTTAGTTCACGTTTAATTTTAGATTCTGCTTCACCAATCAGAATACGAAACGTAAAAAGCAAAACGTAAAAAGTTTGGTTGTGAACGCCGTTTAATGAATCACTACACAAATGATAACAGTTGGCTGACGCCATGCTATTAGTGGACCAGAATGAAACTCTATGACCAAACATAGCCTCCACAATTTTATTGCGAAAAATAATCATCAAAAAAGTCGAATTATATCACGCGATGGGAATGGTTCGAAAGATTTAGGCACTTCTGCTCACACTGACAGAAATCTAAAACTCGACTTGTTCTGCGCCTGACGTCAACTAGTCAACTGCGATATAACTGTCATTGTCATTATTTGTTTTCCGTGACCGATATCTCGGAATTCAAATATTAAGTTCGAAAATTGAATGAAATAATTTCAAAATGCCTACTTGTGTCGTTTTTGGTTGTCTAAATTCCAACAAATATACAAAAGGCAAAGATATAAAATATTTCCGTTTTCCCAAAAATGAAGACCTCATAAAACAATGAGGAAGCTTGCTGCCGACCGAAAATTAACTTAAATAATGGTACGTACCTTATATTCCTTATATCCTTTTTCCTAAATGACCTATCCTCTGATCACATAATCACATTCTTTATATTGCAGCACGTAGTTGTTCCAAAGTTCCAAACGAGTTTGAAAATACAGCTGTTGATTGACATACCCCAAAAAAATCACAGATATTTGCAACAAGATGCCGTTTCTACAGAACATCTACCTTCTGATATCAGGTTCAAAATAATGGAAAATTAACCCACGTGAAAAAAAACGGCAAGTTCAAAAATTTTTAAAAAAATCTGGTATATCAAGGTTTTTAATTGAAAACTTCTGTGAGATTTTGATGAAAATCTATCGAACGAATTTTGAGAAAAAAAATTAAAACTCCTTTTTTTATAGGTTTTTTTTAGTTTTCACAAAAACTGTTCGATGAATTTTTGTCAAAATCTCACAGCAGTTCTTAACAAAGAATTAAAATATGCCTGATTTTTCTGAAAATTTTTGAACTTACAGTTTTCCTACAATAGTGAATTAATCATTGAAAGTTGCTGTAAAATCTATATTATTCGAAAAATATGATATATTTTGATTATTCATGTAAGATGTAACGAATACGGATTACTTGAATCCTATTTCAGTCATAAACGATGATTTATTCGATTTTAAAATAGGGTTTTCAAAACCCCTCACCAAATTCCTCTCAAATAGATTAATCGCTCCAGCAGGTGCTGCCTCTGCTGGTAATAGGCATAATCTAAAGTAGTTTCGCTACTGCCCACGAGTATCGCATAAAATGTCTGACCATCATAATATTTGTCGTACAGCGTTGCCAATACGCCTAGACAAAGACAACCGATAAATGCTGATTGTTTCTAGCAAATCCTTCAGAAAATCGTCTATGGATACATTTTCCCTTTTTGACTTGTGAATATTGAATACATTCGCGGGCCTAATGAAGGGGGGGATGGGTCGTGTTGAATTATTTCATATTCATATGAAGATTAAGTCAATTCAGTTGATTATTGTGATGAACAATGAATGCTTCGCAGATGAAATTTTTTATTAATAAAGAAAATGCCTTTCGAATTAGAAGTTTGCTTTTTCGGACATGCATCATGCACTTCATGTACCGGGAAGTGAAAATTTTATCCGAAATAATAATCTTCATCTTCATTGTGTCATCAACTGGCTCATGGAAGTGCCCCAAATGTTAGGGGCCTCTTCAGATTTTTATTATCCACCATAATGCCCATCTATTGAGGTTTTCATGGTTATTCCTCTAGAAAACAACTAACCATTTAACTTTCATGTTTCTCAATTCTCTATACGGTCATTATAAAAAAATTTCCATCTTCATGTAAGCTATCTCTATGGTAAGGATTCCTCTTGTTACTTAATTAATTTTTCTTATTGTATATAGGACTATGTAATTTCTTATTAGGCTGATGATGGACATAATTATGTATGCTCCCTTGATGTGATTATTCACAATGAGCATTAGGTTGAGCATTTTTCCCAAAAATATGTAATTTATGGTTTTAAGCCTAGCAGCACCTCGATTTCCTAGAAGTGGTTTGAATTCCACGTAGGTCTCGCTCACCATAACTCCGCACAAGTTTCGACTTCTGGGGTGTTGATTCCCATCGAAGTAGCGATATACAATTTTTATAAAATTATATAAAACACTAAAAATTAAAAATAAAACGAATATGTATTGAGAAGGTACAATATTTTCTGATCGATTTTCCTCGAAAATGATACATCTCTGATTGATTCGGAACAAGAGCAAATCTTGGAATGGTTTATTTTCACTGCATTGGGCATGGAAAGCTCGATGCGAGGCTCGATGGAAAGTTTAGTTCTTGTACCGAATTGCATTATTATATCACATGGCGTTTCGGAAATATTCAAGAAATATCATATTTAGGACCCCCCTTCCAGGGGGCTGTAGCTCCCTCATATAAGAGACATTTATGTTCATCTGAACCAATGATATATAATAGTGATGATATAAATATTTCCGAAATAAGGCGATTCTCATCAAGAACAGGATCTTTATTAAACCAGACCCCTCCTCTATTCTATAGGTATATAACTCAACTATTATAGTCTTGCGATTTTCACCAAATTCTGATCGGTATCAATAATCATCAATATGATCAGTTTTTCAGAGATGAACATCCTTTTGGACATTTGAACCTTTCAAAGGAAATGAAAAGAGGTTGATATTTTATGAAATTATATTAGGATTTTTTGCAGGTAAACTAACTTCATAGTATTGCTCCTCATGTTTTCTGCCTCGGAAAATACTGAGTTTGAATCAACTGCAAATTCTGAAACGTTCAATGATGATTTGAGACAAAAAAACAGGATATACTTTCATTTTTGTACTCTCTGTTTCCGAAACGTTCAAAAACCAAAAACAGTCTGTATATGTTTAGATCTGCCTGTTCCTTTGAAACCTTTTATAGAAATTATATGAAAATATTCATATGAAGGTTTGAAACCATTTTCATTTCAATAAAAATACACGGCACTGTCCAAAATGATGATTGTCTTAGAAAAATTGATCATATTGATGGTTATTCAGTATAGTTATTCATACCGGTCCAAATTTGGTAAAAATCGTAAGACTAATATAGCTGATATATAAAGCCGTTTGAAGTGGGAAAGGCTGTATAGAATCATCTTGTTACACCTCGTTGGCTGAGTAATGTAATCAGGAATTCATCAGCTATAATATACCTATGTAATTTTCAGGGCTGATTTATGACTTTTCGCGAAAGTTAGTCGAATATCATGAAGTGAATGACTCATCTTCTGAGGCCTCATTATAATTATTTTTATGCCCGTTACCACCGAACATAAACATACATAGTATGCTAAAAGGATAGGATTTTGATTCAAAGACATATGAGTTCTTAGAAAATTACTTTTATGTGTGCTTCTTTACATTTCTCGGGATGGAGTTGTATGGAATTGGCATACCTAAGTATCCCTTTTATGTCTATGAACTATCGACTAGTTCTACTGCGTAATGATTCAAGTAAAACTGTTTCGATGTCAATTTCGACATCATATTTTGTACAAAAAACCCTCAGATACAAATTTTGGATATATCATATAATTACAAAATTCATCTGCCATATTGAATCCGCCATCTTGAATTTCTTTATTTTGACTAAGGAATTATAATTTCCGATGCCGAAAATCCCCTGATATAAGGTTTGAATAGAATCGGATCATAATTACAAAACTCGTGTGTCACATTGGATCCGCCATCATAAATTTCCGAATTTTGATGGTAAAATCATGATTTCTGATCCAGGAAACCTCAGATATACAATATTTTTGAATTGGATCTTAATTACAAAACTCGTCAGCCATATTGGTTCCACCATCTTGAATTTCCAAATTTTGATGACACAATCATAATCTCCGACCTCGAAAACCCCCAGATACCAATTATGAATACAGTCGGGCCATAATTACAAAACTCGTCTGCCATACTGGCTCGCCATCTTGTATTCTCAAATTCTGACAGAATAATCATAATCTCCGTCGATCCCCGAAAACCCCTAGATACCTATACCAGTTTTGAATAGAATCTGATCATAATAAAATTATTACAAAATACACTAGTGTATAATCAAGGATGGAATAAGACACTCTTCGGATTTTTTGATATTCATTATCGTTCAGTCGTGACTTCGGCGACAGCCCGACAGGTCGGAACGGGTTCGGACGGACGGATCGGGACGGAAATTCAATGTTTTTTGGTTTTTCCTCACCCAACAAAGTGCTGAACGCGCCTAAAGTTTTCACTTGAAAAATTACAATAATGTCATCAAGAATGTATTCCCCCAGAAATACATCGGAAGGCAATTTTGGACCACCGTGTATACTATAAATATCATTCCATACCAATTCCATATATTCCATTCATATACAAACAAATAAGTATATGAGCCACACTAGGTGTTTCTCCATTCACCCCTGTAGCGAACGTTATCACTGAAATAGGAACGATTCATAATAATAATTAACCCTCGTAAAATCTCCTAAATACCCGATACCCGAAACAGAAGAGGCGGCCGACGCCGACCGCCGACGCTCATTAGCGCATCGCTTCGAACCTCAAAGTCAAAGCTTCCGCCTAGCCGCCTTGCGCCCGAGAAAATGACCTTGAAGGCGATTGCCGATCTTTTCATCTATGCGTTCGCGCTCCGACAACACATCGTCTCACTATGTATAGAAATTGTTATTATATTTATTGTGTGTTTATGTGTCGCCTTTTTTATTTGCATCGAATCGAATCCTCACGAAATATACATGTATATTCTCATAGATGCTTATATAAAATTCAATTCTACTCCATCACCCACCGGAGACAATAAAGATCAGATAATTATAATGTCGCGCAATATCAGTATATACCATGCAATTTGCAAAAAAATATCGCAAGTCTAAGACCTATTACCAGCTATGGCAACAATGGTATGTATTTTACAGAGACAACGAAGGAATCTGCATATTTCGGAAGGGTCCTGCAAAATTTTTACCCTATGAAACACAAAAGTAGGGCAATTATGGTTGCATACATCAAGTAACACCTGGAGCACTAGCGACATCTGACAGATCAGAAACGCGAAATTTGTCGCTTTACATGTACCTTAAAAAAAAACTCATATCCTCATCAAAAGTATTGCAGCAAATATTTGAACTCAACGTCAATGTCAACTTCTGAATTTGAATCTGTCAGAATTATTGAGACAGTGGCGCAACATTCGATGGGATTGGCAATGGCGGCAATGGATGATTCATATGTATAATTTATTGCTATTTGCGACTGAGAATTACCGCGATTAGATCACAAATCCCAAATCATCGAAGAGCAGATATTTGAATAGGTACCCACTTAGTACTTATATATAGAATAGAATAGAATAGAAAAATAGTTATTGTAATAATATAATTATTACAAGAGGGGTACTTCGCATAAACACGTTCTTCCACGCCCCCTTTATCAGGTACATTCAAGTTAAGATAATTACAAAAAAACAAAAATCTAATATCAAATACATAAAAACGATCTAAAATTAATGAAAAAAAAAAACAAATAATATATATACACATTAATATCATTCTAAAACTATCACAGATGGTTTGATTCATTGCTCATTGGATTGTCTTGCTAGTATAAACTATCCCTGAAGAATGTTTTGAAAGAAACAAATGACCTAGGTACCTTGCAACTCTCACTTGCAACATATCAAAATTATCGATATTATTCATAAAACTGACTGATAGATGAACAAAGCAATCTTCAAATTTTGATGTTTTGTGTTGGTGAATATCGTATCTCCACATATATGAATCGAATCATTTGCAGCAATGAACCAAAGAAGATTGTTGAATATATATTCAAATAAATTCATTACATCATATCTATCAGGATAACATCCAAGTATTTCGAACCACATCAATGCTGTCGAACCACTGACAATGGTCCTTCGAGCCGGATTTTGAACCTGTTTAGAAATGGTTATGACCTTATTTGTTTTTTGAAATTTTGAAATTTTATTTGCGCATTGATTCCAGGTATTTGTGGCTAACATGGCGATCCGATTGCATTTTTTGCTTCGCGTGGACTTTTTCCCTCTGAATTAATTCATGATAATATGCTGTGGTTTCATGGACCTCAATTGTTGCCCAATTCTCTCACTCCTTGGTTGGAACATCCTGCGTCATCACATTTGTAAGCCTCCTCACGACGAGGAACCCAAAATTTACTCTTTTCATTCTCTCGCCTCGAACCAATTTTATTGATGATTGGCGCACTAATTTTTCCTCATTCACAACTTTGCAGCGAATCCTCGCTTTTTTGCTGCGTTTCATTTTCAATTGAAGGGGTGAGAAGAGAAAGGGTATGAGTGTCATTTTCCACAATTTGTTGGTAAGTGCGTTTCACCAAAGTTAATACATATATTTGTAAGAATAAAATGGGTTCAAGTATTTATTGAGTCATTGTGCGCCATCTATCATCCGATAGAAAAACCGTATTATTGAAACTGGACATTTTTTTGGTATCGGCAGGGTACAGATGCACTTGTACCCTCTTTATTCTAGTATTTCTAGTATTTCTCATGCCCGGGTACAAGTACATTTTCTTGTCAAAAAATAAATAATTAATTTTTTTTATTGATATATTTATATCAATAAATTCAATGGGTTATTTGAAGTATGCGGTATTTGGACTTTTCTATGGTCTATTAACTTTGAGATCAAGTACATTTTTTGTCAAAAAATACTTAATTTTTCATTGAGAGATGAATTCAATGTTATTTGAAATTTGAGGCATTTGGACTTTTCTATGATCAATCAACTTTGAGATCAATTCAATGCTTTGCTCATTGTCGTCAAACGAACTCAGCAGTTACATTTTGCTGACGAACTTCAAAGTAACATGTTTTTCAAACCTCTCCAAAAATAACATGTTTTCAAAAATGAAAAATCTCAACTACTAAGGGTCAGTGGTCGACTAAGATATTCTTCTTTGTCACATGATGCAAAGTTTCCAATTTTACTACCCCGCAATAGTCGTTTGACTACCCCGTTGATTGAGTTTTACCACACACCTTCATGCTGGATTCCGTACCACTCATTTATTTTTATCCCAACAAATCTGGATTTTGTCTTCAAAACGAGCGATCAATTCTGTTCTGACTAAATGTGTGCGCTGCTGGAAGACAAAACCCATTGCATTCCAACCCCCTATGGGCGACCTACCCGCTTCACGAATATCTCAGATGAAACCTTTTAATCATGTGGGGGTGGATTACGGCGGCCCATTTTTGTTAACCATGACCCGCCATAGGGGCGTGAAAACTTGTGAAGGGTATCTGTGCGCGTTTGTTTGTTTGTTTCATCACGAAAGCGCTCCATCTGGATCTTGCGAGTGATTTAACCATATACACCTTTCTAGCCGCATTATTACAAAGATTTATCGCACGGAGGGGAAGGGTTTTTCACATGTATAGTGAAGGATCCAGTCGAGAGCTGAATAATTTGATGAAAAACGCCTTGCCGCATTGGGGTGGTCTGTGAGAGACTGGGGTGAAATCGGTCAGAGGACATCTTTCGCGAGTAATTTTGCAGCAACTCCTTACCTTCGAGGAATTTCACACAGTTTTAACTTTGATTGAATATACTCTGAATTCATGCTCTCTCAGCTCTTTGACTCACGATATTGAGGATATCAGCGCGCTAACCCATCATTTTTTAACACTGGAACCGGTCTCTGTGCATTGCTTTACCCGACTTCGCCCCCCTCAATTTGAATCGTTTGTCCCGTTGGCAAATGATTCAACGACTTCATCAGAACTTCTGGAAATGCTGGCATGGAGAATATTTGCACATAGGATCTATGGTGCTAATCAAGGTTGAAAATATTCCGTCATGTCAGTGGGTTCTGGGACGAATACTGACTCTTCATTTCGGTCGGGACGGTGTTTCCAGGGTGGCCGTTGTCAGGACTGCTACTGCTACTGGTACTGGTACATTGACGCCCCCACTGGTCATACTGAGCCAACTTCCGATTTCTGAGTGTCACGATATTCATATACTTGGTTCAAACTTCAAATTCGCTCTGAACCAAGATATAGATTCATTCATTTCAAGATTAGGTATATTTTGTAAGAAAAAACAATAAAAGTCTCAAAGTCTGTCGACCACGAAAAAATATTAATAATAGTAGTGTAACTAGTTTCGGCCACAGGCCATCATCAGACACAAAATTGATGTATTAAAGTACCTCAGTGAAACATATCAGAAGCAAATATATTATAACATTATCAAAAAGCCAAGGTCGAAAAATCAAATTAACAGTCCTGAATGTGAAATAGTTTTGGTTTTGAATCTGGAAAAAGTCCAGTAAAATCAGATCAACATAATATTAATGAAGAGATACATCGAAAACAGTTTCAAAAAATTCTCTCACATGAGATTCATCTGATTATGCAAATTGCAAATCAATCAATCATTTGAGAAATATGGATGATTTCCATGATTTGATATTATATTTTGTTGTGCATGTATTTAAAATAGTTATATTTGCTTTATTCAACTACATTTTGCTTGATTCATCTATTCCGTTTTTTTTTTCATGTAGGTATCCTATGGACTGGACACATCGTCAACCAAAATCACTTATTCGTGCCTTGTTGGTTACATGGTAATGTCCCGAGACCATGACAAATTGCCGACTATTATTTTCGTCATAATTCTATCGAGAGTACCTTGTATTTTGACAATTTGATGAGACCATATGAGCATTAATAATCTTCTAAATGCTAGTCTCTATTTGTCATGGTCGAGTGATTCAGGAAGAATATTTCATGAACAGTACAAAAACTCGTTTATATAAGTGTCAACATTTTATTCAAATTATATATTTACAATGTTGAACTACTTCCAAATAACAAGAACATAAATTAATAATGATAACTGATCATTTGAAATTGAAAATGCAATTATTGTGAGTGATATTCGCACCAGCACCATGGATAATTCCTGTTGGTGACGCTTCATGTATCTTTTCTTGTATCACCTGTGTTGTTGAAGTTGGAGCCTGCGTTTCTTGTATTTGTCGCATTCTATTTATAATTTTATTGTGGTGCTTCCCATCGAGCTGTAGGATTTGATAGACGATACGTTACTATGGCCCGTTATTTTAATCAGTTCCTGTTCTTGCACGCCGACCTTTGCTAATTGTGAAACTGCCGTAGAGCGACTTGGAATGATTCGTGATTTTTCTTTTCTTCACATCCAAACCAATACGTTCTGCGTCTGCTTTCATCTATTTCGAATATTAATTTTTCCCGATATGACAGTTTTTATACCATGCTGATCCCTGTTTTCTCCAATAAGGATTTGGAGCCAAGAAAAAAGGATCGCTGGTTATGTGGCTACCTCTCTCGCTAAGAAGTTTCAAGAAAATATGTACAGGATAACGATTCATATTTTGACTGTTAGCTGTAAGCCATTTACTGTCTGCACATTTTCGATTTCCTCCTTGACAAGTTTTTGTAAACACGACAGGATTAAATTCAATCCTGCCAGAATAAGTACCATCATTTCTCATATCCTTCTTAAAATAATCGATTTTACAATAGATACCTTCTCCTCCTCGCTAGGCCAACTCTACAGAAACAATTTGAAAAAATTTCTTCTGAAGGCCGTCTTGGACATTTCCATCATAGCTATATATAATAGCATTCGATTCATCCGAAGTGAGTGCTTCTGAATTTCGCTTTCTTTTTCGAGGACAATTTTGTTGGTTCCGCCTTTTTGCATTACGCGCATCTCTGGCTCCGTTAAATTCTATATCTTCGAATGGATTTATCTTTCGATTGTGTTCTTTGAAAATAATTTCCTGTATGATTTTCGCCGTAGAATTGATTTTACTGTGTACTCTTTATATTCCTTATATTCTTCACCATTCTCCTTACGCATATTCCGTGCCCAATCTTTCAGAATTTCGGGGATCACGAGAGTTGGAGTATTCGCGCATAATTCATAATTTTTCTGTGGGCAAAAAACCATAAATTATTTCCAGACAGTCTCCTTACTTTTTTGTATTTTTTGGGATTGATTCACATACATATTCACTGATTTTCGTAGTATAAGCCGACTCAAAACGCGACGTTTCAAATTTTAGTAACTGATATATCAAACTTTAACAATCGAAGACTTATTGGGCCTAGCCATAACACCACTATCTGGGAAATATATTTCCCCGGCGGCTAGTGTACAGCGTATGACTTGCTTCGAACTTTATCTTAGCAGAAGCGTGTTGGTCAATTGAGCAGCGTACTTGTACTGATGGAAAGGTCACTGGTTTGAGTACGTGCTCCAGCTACTTTTTTTTTCTAATTAGACTACGTTGCGATAGGTGGAAATATTACCTCATATCGGTGCTATGGCTAGACGCTAGTCAATCGAGGCACTCTTATGGCGCGTTCACATGCTGGTTTTTTCGCCTTTCGACTTACAACGTATCCTCATCTCATTGGCCGATTCATCAGAAAGCGCTTATCAAGGTCATAAGCTAGAAAGTCGGTTTCAGTCCGACTTTTGCGGAAAAAAGCTCAGATCGTTTGACAGAACCACACAAATATTGACAAAATGAATACATATTGGTGCTATATCATCATATTATGCAGTGTGGGAAACAGTAGTGGAAGAACACTCCTTAAAATGTGATATATTATGTTGTTTCTGGAGGACGTACATCTGAAATTTGACCAAATATGTGGCAGTCACTGTCACTTTTCCAACTTTTTCATGTGAACAGTGCGCCCGTTTTATTCAAGCTTTCTGCTGTAGGCATAAGCTGGCATGTGAACTCGCACTTATGCTGTCGAACAGAATACCAGCACATATCATGTTTGTTTACCTAAATAGCCGCTGATATCGCATATCATGTGACATCAATCATGAAATTTCATAGGTGCAGCCAGGTTGTGAATGAAATAATCGAATGAATCACCCATAATTTACAATTAATAGTATAATATACATCTTTATGTTAACCCCGAATTATGATAGTAAAGTGGCATTTTAGCGCCCTAGGGCGATGAAGAATTACAGCAAGCGGAAAAGTAGTCGGCCGGGCGGTGAAGTAGGTGATCAAGTGGTAGTAGTAGTAGTACTATTGTGGGGAGGCTGTAGCCAGGCAAGTAGGCCCCCATGGGCCCTTTTTGCCAACCCCTGCTCTCCACATATCTACACATCCCTCTTTTAGTTGTCCTTTTCGAGCCTTCCCGTCCTTCTGATGAAGGTCAGGATGTCCGTCCACTCTAATTCGACCAAATCTTCCTGTTGTAGTTTATCTACTCCAAAGATTTCGAATCTCATCCTTCCATACGCCTCACACTCTCTGAGGAAGTGAAGTGATGTCTCCTCATCTTCTCCGCATTCACGGCAAGTGGGACTATCTTCCACACCTATGAGTGATAGGTGTCTGCGTAACCTATTATGCCCTGTCAGTATCCCTATAAGAAGGCGCAGGACTTGACGATACTTGCCCAGCAACCAAGCCGTCCTTGGCTTGCTTGGACCGGCCACCAGGTCTCTCGATTGCCTGCAGCCGCCTATACGCCTCCAATATACTTCTAGTGCCTCGTCCGCCCATTTGTTAAGGGCAGACGAAGTTTGGCTTCTTGTTATGCCCAGTGCAGGCTCCGGTCCCCAGAACGGTGTCGCGGATCCAATTCTAGCAAGCTCGTCGGCCACCTCGTTCCCGGGCACCCCCCTGTGCCCCGGAACCCATACTAGTTCGACTTCCTTCTGTTCAGCTAGTTTCTCAAGAGCATCGCCACATTCCTGCACCAAAGCTGAGCTTGGTTTAGGATGGCAGACAGCCCTGAGAGCCGCCTGACTATCCGAGCAGATGTAAATCTTCTGCTCTGCTCCCTCTTTCACCTCATGCCTCTCCGCTACTGCCAGAACGGCAAAGACCTCGGCCTGGAAAACTGTGGTATACTTTCCAAGAGCGTAGCTCTCCCTTCTGCCTAATCCTTCTAGGTAAATTCCTGCGCCTGAGTCCTGTTTGTCAGTTAGGCGCGATCCGTCCGTATAACATACTAGACTCCCCGGGCGGAATTCCACTCTGTTCTCTTCCCATTGTTCCCTGCTTGGAATAGTGAGGGTGAACCTTCTATTCCATCTCAGCCTATTTTGGGCATTCTTCACTCTTAGGGTGGAGATAGGGATCTCCTGCTCCACCCATGTCGCAATTTCCGCGTGACCTGTCACTGCTCCTCCGTTAGCCCAACTCCCAGAGTCCCGCATCCTCAGATAGGCCGCCATTGCTTCCCTCTTAATCCAGATTGGAAGCGGCGGCAGCCCCAGCAGTACCTCTAGCGTTGCAGTTGGCGTCGTCTTCATTGCTCCTGTGATCGCCAGGCAGGCCATCCTCTGAACTTTACTGAGCTTCCGACTGATTGTGCTGGTTTCTGCACCTGGCCACCACACAGCTGATCCATACTGAATCTTTGGTCTTACGACCGCTGTGTATAGCCAGCGCATGATCTCGGGGTCAATACCCCAAGTTCTCCCAACGACCCTCCTTAGTTGCCAAAGAATTGCCACCGACTTTTGCACGATCCTATCTACGTGTTGCCTCCATGAGAGTCTTGGGTCCAAGACGACACCTAGGTATTTGACCTGTTGGACTAACTCCAACTCTTGGCCAAACATAATAGGTGGTTTAAACCCGTCCTTTTTCCTTCGGTTGGTGAATAGGATCATCTCTGTTTTTGTCGGATTGACTGAGAGCCCCGCTTCATCACACCATCTTTCGATTATCCTGCAGGCTACCTGCATACGCTCACAGACAACCCCTAGGAATCGGCCGCTCACCAGAACCAATCCGTCGTCTGCGTATGCCTGCGCCTCGAAACCTTCTTAGGTGAGCCTGCACAGGAGTTCATCCATGACCAAGCACCATAGGTGGGGAGAGAGGCAACTTCCCTGAGGACAGCCCCCATCAACCACCGTACTCAGTCTACGGTCTCCCTAAACTACTTCTACCTTTCTACTAGTCAGTGACGACACTACCCAGCTGACCATTGCCAGAGGAGTTCCTCTGGCCTATAATGCTGCCTGTATAGTGTCTGTCCTTGCCTTATCGAAGGCCCCCTCTATGTCGAAGAACACCCCCAGCGTTACCTCTTTGGATTCTAATGTCCTTTCGATCCTTCGCACTACAGCATGGAGGGCCGTTTCAGTCGACCTCCCCTCTCTGTATGCATGTTGGTTCCTGTGGAAGGGGCTCGCCATCAGGAGCCCCTCTAGCAGGAACCTGTCCAAGGTTGTTGCGGTACCTTCTACCTCGTTGCTCAGAATACTAATGAGTCTGGCTGATTCCGTTAGGGAGTTAATTTCTCCAGAGTAGGTTCTCTTACTTTTTCTCAACTCCTTTTTAAACTCCCTTCTCGCGGATTTATAGTCACACCACGCCCCTTCATCACCTGTCTTAGTCGCTTTGTTGTGCGCTTTCCTGGTCGCTTTCCTTAGTTCCTTTAGAGCTTGGTTCCACCACCGCGCATGCTTCTTCGAATGCCTTGGTCAATGTATTGCCAAGTGTGTCTACCTCCTGATCCAGTTGTTCCTTTGAGCGGATCTCCACATATTCTCCTGCGTTCCTCGAGAGAACATCTAGGAAGGTCTCCCAATTGGTCGCTCTAGGGTTTCGGCGTAGTGGAGCCTCCCTTACCACAGCGTGGATGCTGAACCTGATCATTCGGTGATCTGACATCGAAATGTCTTCCGATACCCTCCAGTCCTTGATGTTCCTGAAGATACCTCTCGTCGCCAGCGTGACGTCAATCACTTCCTGTCGAATGCGATTGACGAATGTTGGTTCCGTTCCTCTATTCAGAATCTCTAAATTGGTAGTCGCTAGATATTCAAGTAGGGCTTCACCACGCGCATTCACATTTGTGCTGCCCCACATCGTGTTATGCGCGTTCGCATCACACCCCAATATCAGTTGTATACCATTAGTCCTACTATACCTTACTATATTCAATAATTCCTCCGTTGGAGGTAAGTGCGCATTATCATATGGTAAATACACACTTCCTACCATCACCTTATGTTTAGTCCCTCCTACCTTAATTTCCAAGACGACGACAGTAGCATCCCTGCTCCCTAGTTGCGGCACATGAACAACTTCGAGATCCCTGGATGCCAGGATCGCCGTCCTTGGTGCTTCCTCCTCTGCCTCCTTGCCTACCAGAAGACGATGGCCGCTGCCTCCCAGTCCTCTGACTTTCCCCCTGTAAACATATGGCTCCTGGATTAAGACTATTTCAGACTTACCAGTGAGGATGCTTGCCAGTTCCCCGGTCGCATCCTTGCTGTGCTGCAGATTAATCTGACTCACCTTTACCTTCCCCTCCATTGCTGCCTCATTTGGGTGGAGTTGGTCATTTTCCGGTCTTGTCCGGGGGACCGCCGCCTTGCTTGGCGGAGCCTGGCATGGGCCCCGGCGGCACTCTCCGCACCGCCAGAGTGAACAGCTCATAATAGAGCCCCATGCCCTGCTCCTCCAAGGCCCGGGCAGTCTCCTGGCGGACCATGAAGGTCAGGAACCACCCTCCAGCCTCTCCTACTGTCTCCAGGTGCCTCCACCTCTCCACGTTCAATCAACGGTTCTGGAGGCTTAGCACTCTGGTGACTCTGGCAACGTCCACCTCCTGAGACTTGAGCCAGAAGCCGATCCTCACCGGCCACGGGGCATCTGCTGAGGGCACAGCCCTGAACTCGACGCCCTCCATGACCGGCGGGGTCCAGCCCTTCAGAAGCCACTCCAGCGACGTCTGATCCTGAGCGGTTATAAGAAACCACCCCGGTTCCACGACGCCGGAGTTCCTGAAGTGCAGCTCCGGGCCTCGGGGTCCCCTTTCGGGGCCCTCCATGGTCCGGAGTTGCTCTATCAGGTTGGCCCTGATGGCCTCGCTCTCAGCAGGAAGAACGGTGCCGTTCTCCCTATCACTCCTCACCACCACTTGCATCTCCCTCTTCACGGCTGCGCTGTAAGAGGTCGCGCGAGGGTTTCTGGTCCCCGCCTCCCGGCCAGCAGCTGCTGCCTCTCCCCTGAGTAGAGGTGAAACATTTGCCGCTTGGCCCGATGGCCGAGTCCTACCCTCTTTGCCTCTCTTGGCGGGCCGGTCAGGGGGAGTGTCCTTTTCCCTAGGCCTCTTTTTCGTGCCCCCGTACCCACGCCTAGGCGACACGGTTGGTCTGGACCTCGAGGTCCCTTCCTGTGGGTCCTCAGATCCGACGTTGGCGCAGTCGGTAGCACGATTGGAGGCCGCGCAAGGACCTTCCGTTGCCTCTTCTCTCTTCTGGCATCGGGTCCCCTCTTAGGCCTTGACCAGGATCCGGAGCCACGACGCCGGGCCTGGGAGTCCCTAGTGGGACTTCCTGTTCCGGCTCGCGATTCCGGTGCGCTCACTTGCTGGGTCTGGGGGTCCTTACAGGGACCTCCAGACCCGGCTTGCAGCGCTTCCTCTGTGGTCTCCGGAGTGCCCTCGGATGGTCTGTGTTCCCTTTCCTTTTCCTTGTCCTCTCGCCTCCTTCTTGCCCTCTGCCTATTTTTGTGGGCCTTTCTCTTTTTCTTCCGACAGGCATCCATTGCAGAGCTGTCTGTCGAGTGATACGATGATCCCTCGTCAGCAGCACCGCTCTCGAAGCCCGGTGATCGGAGGAGTTCCTCTTCTCTCCGCGTTTCCGCTTCCTCTCTTTCAGAGCCAGGGCGCTCTCCCTCCACTTCCATCTGCACGTTGACGTTGATCAAGTGGTAAAGTAATTCCACTATTTTCTCAGCAATATCTATTAGACTGTCATTCAATCATTCTTCGCCAGTGGAATGCATGATTTAGGGAAGAAAATTCAGAATCATCATGTCTTAAACGGTCGTGAATAAAATGTTGTATTTATTTAAGGCATAACTTGGGTTTATATGGACCTATGCTATCGCTCGGGCTGTTACTTACACGATGCGGTCCATAAAGCCTACTTTACGCACTTGATACATAAATAACCATTTTTCAACAAACCTGCCTTTCGTGAACGAGACCTTGCTAGCAAAGATGAAAGTTCCTGAGATTCTGAACCTCGCCACCCTATCAGTTAAGATATTATTCTATCCTTCATTTGTGATGATGCATATTTTGTACAGAAAAAAAGTATCTCTATCATCGATATGATACTGATCCCAAGAGAAAGAGAAATAATTACAACAGTCTACCCGTGTTTCCTTACTTCGACATCCATTCCATTCATTTTTTATCTGAATATTCCCATTATATCCACCATTTTTCACATTCTTCATTTGTAAACAAATATTCAAGTTTAACTTTAACCGCCTTTACCAGCTATGGAGTTAATAAACCCTAGCTGGGCAGGTAGGGGAGGTGTGCCCAAACGGAAATGACGTCACGGTTGAACACAATAGGTATTGTTTCGCGAGTTCCCGTTGATCAGCCACCGGTAATAGAGCGGTTATACCCCCACCAAAAAATAATCCCTTCATCCTTTGATTTCTCACGAAAATAAACCGGTTAACCGTTCAGATTTCTATCAGCTGGGATTTTTATTTTTGATCATATATATGAACATAATAAATGGACAGTTGCATGTTCGTTGGCTCCGGCCGCTCCGGTGGCTCAACAAAAATCATCTCTAGATGTTCCCAACAGTACTGTCAATGATTGATGATTTTTTTGATTCAACTTCGATTGTACTTGTCTCATCCCATTCAATTTTTCAAAGTACAATTATAAAGCCACGATTTTCAGAAAGTTATTTTCATCCTAGAGTAAATCATATGGACTGGATAAATAAATATAATGAAGTGGTATTTTTTCAGCTATTTCGAATGAAAAGAACAACTTCTTCAACGTTATTGACTGGTGAAGTTGGTGTTCTTGTTGGTGTTCTTCCATTTCTTGATTTAAAAAGTGAGTAGTAGGTTTCTCAAAAATAGTTTGAATAATTATAAATATGTTCACTTCTAATGATGATATAATACTTTAAAAATCATGATACAATGTCACTTGTCAATTACTATAACCGCCAGTAACCATGTTCACAGATGCGGGAACTAAAATAGGTCCCGTTTTATAAATTGTGACGTCACTGATGACGTCATCATCATACTCCCCTATTACCGTTATGACGCGAAAATGCAACGGTATTCGAATATCAGTTCCCGGCAAATCAACGGGATCTCGCGAAAAAATACTTAATGAAATGGGATTATCAAGTCACTCTAGTGACTCACGAGCTAGTATTGGTGTTCATTTGGCGATATATCGTGAATTTGTGTTTGGCGTTGTCTGGCTTTGTTGTTCGAGAAATCAGATGGCGGAAGAAAATGAAGAACCCATCATATTGAGGAGAGTGAACCTATAATTTAATCCTAACAGTTCAGAAGTGGTATTAGTGACTCACGTGCTAGTGTTGGTGATTTGGTCGTGTTCATTTGGCGATATTTCGTGAATTTGTGTTTGCGTTGTCTCGCTTTGTTGTTCGAGAAAGTATAAGGTGGCGGAAAAAACAAATTCGATTTCTGCATTGACAATGATGTTTTGGTTTTTCAGAATGACTCGATGGGTGATGATTTGAGTCCAGGCAGGGTCAGTCCGGCGTATGATGTACGTCTTGTGCGATGGGTTGGCGAAAACGATTGAAGAAATCGTAGCAAAGCAAACGGCATTGGCGTTGCGTAAACTGATGGCGTACATGAGAGCAAATTCGGGCGAGGCCAAGGCGGATGACACAGGGGTGAGACAGGTAGAAAGAACCCGGCGTATTGAGGTGAGTGAACCGATCAGGGGAAATTTATCGGGTGATTTGGGTGAAGATAGTGGAGCGGCAGATAATAAAGATAACTTTGTAATGTAGAACGGCGACTGAATAAAATAGACCAATTGGGGGCGATCCACGAGGTGATATCAACAAAAATTCCAACATCTACCTTCTATCCTCCCTAGATACGCGCGATGTTCCACGAACATTATAGGAATTTTCTTTCTTTCGTGCCAAATCCAAATTGTGAGGTGCAGCTCGGGGGTGGTTTAGCCGGTTAAAAAATGTTGTCCTGCGTTGGGATGTGAGGAAGGCGGATCTGAGGAAGGCGTTCTCTCGGCAGTATGATTATGCTGAATTGCTGGTGGAGATGTTGGCGACCGTGAAATTACCAGGCAAAAGCATGAAGCACTATTTTCATGATAAGATGGTTTTATGTGAAAGGTGTGAATTTGTTGGCAAGAAGGCGATGACTTGCATCATCAGGTGACTGCAAGGTGAAGCGAGAGCATTCAAATGCACCCTGGCAAAATTCATGGCAGCTTTCTTGCAAAGGCGTAATTCAGGTACGGTGTCAGACAATGCGAAGGTGGCAGGGCAAACTTACAGGGCGAATGGAGAAAGTGGTCGAGAAAGTGTGGGCGAGACAGTGGCAAAGTAAGGTGCTACAATGGGCGTGTACACCTTAGTAGAACTTTCAACTCAAACCATGTTTATAATGATCCTTTTATACATAAATAATGATTGACGACATAATTCGATCGAAAAATTAACTGGAATGTTTTATTTTTGGACATAAATAATAGTACCTTCTGAAAACGGACCCTCTTATGACGTAGGAACCTCATGTCGCCATAGTTAAAAGAAAATACCAAACGCACGACGGAGACTGAGGCAACTGATATATTAATTCTTTCAACTGTGATCTCGCGCTAATTCACTCTGTCAGAAATCATGTATCATTTATCTCTGTCTGGAATAGTCAGTGTTTCAGTATTAGGGTTTTGACGTCACATCATCGCCTCGTTTTCAGAGGTCCCAAAAATCGGGGATTTCAATAAATTTTTATAAAACGTAGGGAGCTCACAGCAAGAAACGGTTTGCGGTGGTGAGCTAGTTTGGGTGAGTTCAATCGAATTAAGAAATAAATTTATTTTGTGATATAAGCACTGTCCCAAGACGAATTCGGAAAGGTGCATAATATGTGGCCAGGCAGGCCATGAGCGAACATCGTCTCCCCGTAATAAATATACCAAGGCAAGGCAGAACATACAGGTGAGATTGGTCGATACTGACCGAAATATTTTCAAAAAAAAGGTAATCAGCTGATGGCGATCAGCTGAAGGCGTACTTAGATACTGGAAGTCATCAATTTTGTGTCGCCCTCAGCTGTGATTCTCTAGGGATTTGGCGGTGGTAAATGTACAACAATTCGCGAAACGAGTTTGACCTTTACAATGGATGACGTTGATCTCAAGGTCAGGGCTTTAATTGCTGATTGTGATTTGGTGAGTGCTGATTTACTCTCAGGGCCACCGGCGTTAAATAGCGAAGGCCTCATTTTCACAGTCAAGGACAGCAAGGCGAGGATATCCAGGGCTGCGGAAAAAGTTAGATCGAGGCGATCACTTAGGAAGAAAGTGATGTGGCGACGATCCAATTTTATGGCGAAAGAGCGATCAATTGTGATGGTTGATAGAACTAGGAAAAGTAAGCATAAATCAGGTGAGCGTAGATGACAAAAGATTAGATTTTATTCATGTTGGTATGGGCGAGCTGAGCGATGGCGAGAAAGAGTGTTTGAATGAACTTTTACAAAAAATGGCGGCATGTTTTTCCGTCTCAGATAATGATTTGGATTCAACAGATTTAGGCAACATGCGAATCGTACTCAAGTTGATAAACTTGTATTATATCGACCATATAGGTTGTCTCATGCAGAAAGGGCGATTGTTCGAGGCAAGGGAGCAGCAACTTTTGGATGGCGGAAATTCGAGAGAGTGATTCTGAATATGCCAGTCCTATTGTCTTGATACCTAAGAAAAATGGCGATATACGAATGTGTGTTAAATGCAATCACGGTGAAAGATCGATATCCTCTTCCTCTTTCAGGCGACCAGCTGAGCAGATTGGCGGGGAAATCCTGATTCAGTGCACGAGACGGTTTTCATCACTCCAGATGGCCTTTACGAGTATCTGTGAGTACTATTTGGTTTTCAGCGAGTTATGAACAAGATTGGCGTATTTGGATGATTTGCTCATACCATCACGAACGGCGAAAGAGGGTTTGGAGCTGTTGGAAAAAGTGTTACAATTAATTCGAGAGGCGGGTGTTAAATCTGGCGAAGTATTCATTTTTGAAGAACAAACTTGAATATTTGGGGCATGAGGTGAGACGGTGTTCGAAAAGTTCAGGCGGCGGAGAATTTCCCAGTTCTTACAAATGTTCTTCAGTCATTTTGCTATTTATTGCGAGGCCGTTGACGAATCTTACCGAGAAAAATGCTGTTTGGTGTTGGGACCAACCACAGGAGATGGCGACCAGTGGGCAGTGTTGACATTGTATGATGGCAAGGCAGAAACGATGCAAGTCAGATTAGATTAGGTGTAATTATTCTACAAAAACAGGCAAATGGCGAGCACAAGGTGGTTGAATACTATAGCAGGGCGACAATAGGAGCAGAACAGGCGTACCATAGATACCATCAGCGAAACGATTTCGGGTTTATTTGGTGGGCATAGATTTCAAGGTGATCACTGATTGTTCGGCGGTAAGGGCGACTAGGGTCCCTTGATGCAAACTGACGTATTTGTCATCTTAACAGGGTACGGACAGATCCTCGTCTCCTCTCACTCTAAAGTGTTTGTGAAACAGATGTATAGTTCCATCCTTATTCAATTCTGGGGATAAACACTAGATTTTTTAGGTCATACTGAGGTCATTGGCGTATCATACGTAATTTCCATATGGAATTTCTGATTCAACTATACCAAGATATAGATGAACAATCCTCTAGTTTTAGAGTGTACTACTCCAGCATAATCTTTGCAAGGTAGGGAAATTGTACTGAAAGCTTAATATATTTTACCAAAAGAGACTGTTCCTAGACTGTATACCAGGGTTGACTGAATGAATTCTGATTTCAAGCTGAGCAGTAGTTTTTCTATGAGCTGAATGTGCTAAGAGTTATGATTGAGAAATGGTGAAAACCTCGATGTGAGTATCTAAACTACTACTGTACTCATGTCATGTGTGCTGAATATATTTTCGGAAATCCAACTTGGAGAAGAATTTATGGAGAAACTAATATTACACTATATATAAAACTGTCTAGGACGAAAATTAGGCTGATGAAAAGTAATACGTAAAATGTGCAGGAAACTAAAGAATAGAATATACCATGTTATACATATGATTTTTCCGTCTCCCTTAACTAAAAAGTCATTTCCAAATATTGATGAAAGTAACAAAGAAGTAGGTATACAGTATAGCTTATAGGCACGTTATATTCACTCTTGCATCCTACATATTTTCAATTTGTGGTAGAGTAATAAATATGTAAAGTTATGTTAAAAGTGCAGTTCTGAGCAGTGGTTATTTGAATACCACTAGAAGTTAGATCTAGAGCCAATGCAGTTTTCGTGATATTTTCATAAAAAACATTATTATACAGAATTCGTACTTGGCTGATTACGATCTATTTCATTAACTCCAGTGACCCACAATTTGGTTCGAAATGTTTTGCTATTTTGTGAGAGATTGCTGCACATACCCTTCAGCGATATTCGCAGACTTCCAAGCAAGAATGTCTCCTCCAGAATTTGCAAGTAAACTTGCCGAGGTTCTTCTGAAACTATGCTCGGTATAATTTAAAACATCAGGCAGTTTTAAAAATTCTGCAATTTTTTTATGAATTTTAGCAATAGAGTTCTTTCCAACCATTTGGTGGATACATTTTCCTGCTTTATAGCAGATACTAATTTCAGTTCTTGAATAGAATCGGATCATAATTACAAAATTCGTTCGCCATATTGGATCCGCTATCTTGAATTTCCCAATTTTGACCAAAAACCATAAAGTTCGACCCCGAAAACCCTCAGATACCAATCTTAAATAGAATCAGATCATAAGATCAAGTTTGATGAAATAATCTATATCTCCAACCCCGGAAAACCCCAGATATACCTTCCAATTTTATATAGAATCGGATCATAATCACGAAACTCGTTCCCCATATGATCTTCCTCAACAATAGTCTAAGATCCGAACCTAAGTCGACCTTCACCGAGCTGATAATAGAACGAAATATATTTTATCATGAATTTAGTATATTAGAAAACATATTAAAAATGGGTTGCCTAAAAAAATCCTGGGCAGACTATTTTTAATTATTTTTCGAAAAATTATTTTTAATTAAATGTTGCAACATCAGGATAATAAAAAAATTGTGTCCTGACTGAAAGTATGAAACGTATAGAATGTGCAGCCGTTGGGGTGTCTACTATTTACCTGGGCGAACTACTGGGTTGTCAGGTAAACACAGGTATATCGATGCCAGTTACTTTCACTGGATTGGATAATTTAAAAAAATGTATATCATCATAAGCGCTGTTTAATTGCGAACACGTTGATATAGGGTTGTCTGCGAAAATTCCGGTCCGATTAGGGGTTTTTAATTTCAACGCGCGTGGAAGTGTGTGACAGAGAGATCCGAGGTAAGTATACTGTGTGATAATAAAGGACCCAACATCGCAGTCGCTTGTGATGGGACCCTGAATAGTAGAAAGTGCGCATGCTCGGTGTGTAAACTATGGAGGGTAGAGGTACCTCTACTACCCTTCATATAGTAAACAGTGCGTGTTATTTTGGAGCAACTGATATTTCAGTAGCAAAAAAAAAAAATTAATTAATTACATAATAATTAAATATATTTAATATAATACTAATATATAAAAACAATATAATATCAGTATATTGCGTTATAACCATAATGATATATCTATAATCTATAATAGACAATAAAAATATCAAATACTTACTTTGAAATTTTTTTGCTCTTTCTGGAAATAGAAACAAAGTGGACCGCCAAAAATTTAAATTAAGAAATAACAAAAAAGATAGACTAGACATCTTGTATTACGATTTGAAATTTTATTAAAAAACAGTATAAATACAAAAATAATATTAATGAAAAATAAATTCTAATAAATATTTTCTATTCAATATCTGATTCATCAGAAGTATCATTTTGACTCTCGAATTCGTCTGATTCATTAGATTCTTCCTCATTTGCTTCCATTTCGACAATGTCCTGGATTTTCAAAGGAGTTTGATCTCCGATAAAACCTGTTGGTTTTAAGAAATCATCAAAATGCCAACCATAGTTTTCAGGATTTGACTTCGCACACTTTCTACTATTCAGGGTCCCATCACAAGCGACTGCGATGTTGGGTCCTTTATTATCACACAGTATACTTACCTCGGATCTCTCTGTCACACACTTCCACGCGCGTTGAAATTAAAAACCCCTAATCGGACCGGAATTTTCGCAGACAACCCTATATCAACGTGTTCGCAATTAAACAGCGCTTATGATGATATACATTTTTTTTTCTACATTTATGCAAAAAACAGAACTTTATTGAACTATATTTAGTGGAAAAAGAAGTTCTTTATTGCACTTAGTGCAATAAAGTTTTTATTGCACTCATCTGTCATTCTACTTCAACGTGCTGTCATCATGACAAACATTTTCTATAATGCAACTGTGGTTATAGAAACGTCAGTCAAAAATTAATTCTGACAATTAACAGAATTGTACCTAGTGCCGCACCTCAATAAATCATTTTCTGCTTTTTGCATGAACGTAGAAAAAATGTTGTATGCAACTCGTGCAAAAATTGTTTATTGCACTCGACGTGTTGTCCAACTCGGCCTAACGGCCTCGTCGGACAATTTCACGTCGAATGCAATAAACATTCACTTTTTGCACTTGTTGCATAAATAACTATTAAATTATCCAATCCAGTGAAAGTAACTGGCATCGATATACCTGTGTTTACCTGACAACCCAGTAGTTCGCCCAGGTAAATAGTAGACACCCCAACGGCTGCACATTCTATACGTTTCATACTTTCAGTCAGGACACAATTTTTTTATTATCCTGATGTTGCAACATTTAATTAAAAATAATTTTTCGAAAAATAATTAAAAATAGTCTGCCCAGGATTTTTTTAGGCAACCCATTTTTAATATGTTTTCTAATATACTAAATTCATGATAAAATATATTTCGTTCTATTATCAGCTCGGTGAAGGTCGACTTAGGTTCGGATCTTCTACTACAAGTAAATACCCTGTATATACATACCTATTATTAAAATTATGAATGATTTTCTGTAGTGCCCATGGATTTGACGTGTCAACAATGTCAGGGATGCCAGTAGACAAAAATAAAGTCTCTAGATCATTAAAAAAGAATGCAGCTATGATCTGTCCGTACCCTGTTAAGATGACTTTAACGTCAATTTCTATCTAGGGACCCTAAGGGCGACTATACTTAAACGAGATTTGGTGCCTGGAATCGCTCGTTATTGGTGGATGGCGTTGTAGGAGTATGACATTGAGATGGAATATCGGCTTGGGGAAAAATGATGCATTGAGCCGAAATCCTGTTGAGGTATCTGATGAAATTGACTGAGGATGATTGGTTCCTGGCAGCGGCGCAGGCAATACAGCGTTGTCACAAGGAGTTGCTGATAAGGGTGTGAAGGCGGTGTTTGGGGTGGTAAATGGGCGATTGTACAGGAGAACCTTACTTGGTAAGCGTTTGTATGTACCGGCGATGGCGAGGTTCAATTTGGTGCGCGTGCATCATGATGATATTGGACATCCAGGATTGGAGCGATGCTTGGATTTAATGCAGCAAAAGTATGAGTTTCATAAAATGGGGCGTTTTGTCAAAAAGTATATGCAGGAGTGCTTGAAATGTGCTTCTGGCAAATGGCAAAGTCGATACTGGTAGAGTAGCAGGTATGCTGCATCCCATTGAGAAGGTGGCTATACCTTTTGATACAGTGCATCTTGGCCACTTGGGGCCTCTTTGTCCTAAACCAATGGCAACTCGTATCGTTTGTTGGCGGTGGATGCATTTACGAAATTCGTGGTGGTGAGACCTACAAGGTCGCCCAGATCTTCAGAAACAAACTCCGACCGGAGACTGGCGTTTACCAGCAAGGCGTTCGCTGAGTTTATGGCGGAAGCATATGTTCAAAACGCTATTGCAATACCTCGGGTGAATGGTCAGGTAGAACGGGGTGAATCGTACTATACTTGGCGCTATTGAATCCAGTTCAGAGAGTGAGGTGAGATTGAACGATAATCTCTCCGAAATTATTTGGGATCCTAATCACACATTGAATAAAAGCACACGATTCTCACATGCACAACTCATATTTACTCAACAACATAGTGCTAAAATTTGATAGCAGGTGTTCACAAAGGCGAATGTGGTGATTGAAAAAGGCGAAACACTTGAAGAGGTACGAGACCAAGTACTTCTCAGGCGTGATAAGGCGAAGAAAACCTGACCAAGGCGAACAGGAAACCAGTAAAGGTTACAAACGATACATATATACGGTGGGCGATTTTGTGCTTTGTACGTATATGGATGATGGTCCCTGTAGAATTGCTAAAATATTGGATCATGATTGATACTTATAATTACAGCATTGAAAGGCGTAAGAGTTTACAAAAACTTCAGAGCAGTAGTGGCGGTGAATTTACTCAGGTGATACTGTGGTACTACATGATAAGGTTACCGGTTGACCTACTTGAAAATTGAGAGAATCTTCTTCTTCGAAGCACTGGTGGGCGGGTGAACACCCCTGCACGTAGGCCTCCTTATCGGGCCCATTGTGCGCCCATATGTTCCGACATTCAGCTGGTTTTGCCGACTCCCTTGGAGAAGTTCAGCTGCTTCCTCAGCTGAATCTCTTTCACGTCCTCGGGCCTCAAAATTATGTTGCCAAGGACAGCCCTAATCTGCTGTGTCAGTGCTGGGCACTCAGTGAGGACTTCAGCGATGACGTTGCGTCATCTTCCAGGCACCATCTGCAAAGGGGATCATCTTTGATCCCAATAAGCTCTTTGTGCCTATTGAGGTGGTAGAACCCCACTACTATTTTAAGGTCTCGCCTGTTGAGGGATAAAACCTCTTTTGTCAGCCTCGTCAAAGGTTCCTTTATGTGGAGCTTCGATTGTCTCATTTCTGGTGTGTTCTGCCATATTTTGAGGAATTGCTTTTGCAGCTGCCCCTCTATGGAAGACATTGCCAGACTCTTTGGTATTCCCAATATTGGTTCCGGTCCGACAGGGGTCCGTCCTGAACCGACTTTGGCCAGTCTGTCTGCCTCCTCGTTTCCGGGTATCCCCGAATGTCCCGGGACCCACATGAGGCTGACTTTCCTTGATTTTTCCAGGTTTTCCAAGGCCTTTCTGCACTAGGATATCAAATTGGTTGTGGATTGCAAAGCCAGTATTGCAGCTTTGCACCTGAACTGCCCCCAAATTTAGAGCCATCCGTGTACCAGATTGACTCACTGGGAGGAGGCACGCCAGGTGCTGTTTCATTCCATTGTTCTCTCGTAGGGATGACAATGTTTGGGGCTTTGTTGAATTTCAGAATCGTCAAGGTACTGTCCCTTCTCATCGTGAGGACGGGATATTTTTCCTTTGTCTTATTCCATGATGTGAGGGAGTGTCCATCATGATCTGCTTCTGTTCCGGTTTGCACCGTTGAATCGGAAGCAGTTCTCATGGCTTCGTGTTGTATGAATAACAGGAGTAGATGCGGCAGATCTAACAGAGCTTCGAGAGCCCTGGTAGGCGTCGTTCTCAGTGCACCTGATGTCATTCCCAGGCAGGCCAGTCTTTGGACTTTATCTAGTTCTCTTATGGTCTTGCCCTTATTTGTACTTCCCCGAGAGAAATATCTCCGGAAGTGTTCCTATTTTGCGTTTCTTGGTGAATAATACCAAGTTCGCCTTTTCTGGATTGACACTCAATCCACTGGTGGATCACCACTGTTCCATTATTATACCAATAGTCATCTGCATATGCTTATTGCGCATATAGCCCTGGCTTATTTGAATCTATGAGGAGCTCGTCCACTACCATACACCATAGCAGTGGTGATAAAACCCCTTCTTGAGGACATCCTCTTGATAACTTGGCAGCAAATCTGACCTCCCACATAATTCTGCTTTCAGCACTCGCTGCGATAGCATGGCCTGGTCAAGGTTTGATGGACCACATGTCTATCTGCGGCATGACATATCGATTCAAATGACGTATTGTCAAATGCTCCTATGTCAAAGAAGACTCATGGCTGAGCGTCCACCAGCTAGCACTCCTATCTTATGGACAATATGGTGGAGAGCCGCATCTAAGGACTTCCCAGTCTAATAGGCCTATTGTTGTGCGTGCAGCGGGTTTATCTGCAGTGGCACATCTCTACTTTATCGATCTATCAGCCTCTCCAGTGTTTTCATGAGGAAAGACGTGAGGCTGATGGGTCTATATGCTTTGGCATCGGAATAATCTGTTTTCGATGATTTCTGGATAAATACGAACCTAACAGATCTCCATTCCACTGGTATGTGGCCCAGAGCCAGACAGGACCGAAATATCTTCAGAAGCAGGGAAATGATAGGATCCTCTGTCCCTCTTGTAGGAGGGCCGGAAATTTTCCATTTTCCCCTGGGTGGATTTAATGGTGCGAATGACGCCGTTTGATAGTCCATGTGAGTTCTTTTCACTGGGCTCGTCCTCCAAGGTGGTTCGTTGGATATTTCTGAATCCGGAAAGTGTGTGGAAATGTGGTGCTGCAATGTTTCCTCTGCCGTTGTGGTTTCTCGACAGAGACAGCACACCCACCCCTCTTTCCGGTTCTTTGGAGAGAACTTTGCATATCCTTGCCGCTGAAGGAATTGTTTTTATTTCTTCGCAGTAGGCACGCCAACTGTCCCTTTTTGCTCGCCGAATGGCTTTTTTGTACGCTTTCTGGGCAGCCTTATATTCTTCCCAGTGTTGCGGTACGTTGGCTGTGTTTAGAAGCTTTCTTGTAAGCCTACGGTGATTTTCTATTTCTGAATTCCACCATGGCGTTATGACGTTGGTATTCCTGATGTCTTGAAGTGGACAGCTGTTTTCGTAAGAGGAGGTGATGGCCTTGTTGAGATACGATACTGTTGTATCTATTTCAGCCTCACTCCCGTACTTTGATGGCAAACCCACAAGCCCTCCTTTGAGTTCCTTCCGAAAGAGGTCCCACTTGGTGGCACGAGGATTCCTGTATGTTTCCTTTCCTGGAGCGCTTATTCCGCCCAGCGTAAACAGAATGTGTCGATGATCTGATAGAGATTCATCTTGTGACACCTTCCATGAATGAACCTGGGTCAGCATACCTCGGGTACATAGAGTAAGATCTATTATGGATTGTCGTTTAGGCGTGAAAAAAGTAGGTCATTTATGATTTCCAGGTTGCTGGAGCTGAGGAATTAGTGTAGAGCATTTCCCCTGGGGTTCGTGTCCCACAGAATATGATGGGCATTCCAGTCACAACCGATGAGAAGGCTCTTTCCAGATTCCTCGTAATATCGTACTAACGATCTCCCGAGGCGGAGCAACTGTCTCGTAGGAAAGTGCGCTAAGCAGACTTCTACCTCCTGGGTGCGATCGTTTACCGCAGGGGTCGCTGTCCACAGGATTGGAAGTAACTTTCATGAACGCGAAACGGCGGATAAATTCAAAAAGTGATTCTTCATGCACCATATATACAGGGTGATTCACATAACAACCGACATAGGGCAGGGGCCCAAAATATGGCAATTTATCGCAACTTACCTCTATACCAAGTTGCTTCCCTAAGTAGTAATAGGCATAGCACTAACAGCATGTCAACTTGCTCGTTGAAAGAAAAAACTTCCCGTTCATTTTAAAAACACTCAAACAACCAACTCACTTGCCTCATTGTCAAGTTTGACGTTTAATTTCATAGCCAACTTTTGAATTTTCGATGATTTTAAATAACACACCTAGAGCGCGATTTTTCAGTTATTCGAGTTTTTGATGAAAATGATGAGGTTTTTCGAAAAATTACTAGAGTAAGAAAAGTTTAAGAATTTAATTGCCCACAAAACAAAGCAAAGATTTCTGAAATCCATCAAGTGTTAACAAAATTATGTTGAATATTAATGATGCGCCACCCGGTATACCTTCTTTACAAATTTCAATTGAACTCTAGTAACTGTCAAGTAACGCTCTAAATACATCCACAAAGTGTACCAAATTTAGTTGCTTTAAGTTCAAGAATAACGGAGACATTGATTTTTTTCAAAATTTATAACTTCACTTTCAAAGTCTATATCTCCTTAGGGAAGCAACTTGGTATAGAGGTAAGTTGCGTTAAATTGCCATATTTTGGGACCCCCTACATGCCCCTGCTCTATGTCGGTTCTTATGTGAATCACCCTGTATGTATATATATCAACTAACTATATTATGAATACTCCCTAACAACACAGGGATGTCTTAGGTACGTCCCGTTTTTGTCCCGCTGTACAAGGACATGATTGGGGCATCCAGGGGATGTCCCGCCGCAGTGATTGTCCAGTGGACATCCCGCCCGGTACATCCCTAGGTTATCCCATTCGTGTCCCTGGAATATCTGATATCCATTCACATCAGAGTCATTGAATTTCATCAAAGTATTGAGTTGAATTTTTTTGAAAATGTTTTGTTTTTCTTCCGGAAAATAAATGTAATGAAAATAAAGAAGTTTCCTGTTTATAACTCTGTTTATTACATAAATCTTCAGGAGACTCAATAGTCAATGGAGTAAGATGCGTGCCTGATAAGCCAAAGGTCCCGAGTTCAATCCCTACTCGACCTACATTTTTTTTCTTTTGTCGAAGGGATGTCCCTGGGATATCCTTGGGACGTCGTAGGGATATTCTTTCTTCGTACTTGGTACATCCCAGGGACGCACCAGAAGGACATCCCTAGGATGTCTCTTTTTGTGGAAAGCGGATGTCCCTGGGACGTCCCTAGTATGTACCATGTCCCGACACAGGATATCCCAGGGACGTCCCCGTATAAAATGAAGGACGTCCCTGGGACGTACTCGTGTTGTTAGGGCTATACAAACTTAAACTAGTCGAAAAGAAGGGTGAAAACGTTCTTAACACGGAAGTAATGATTAAAATTTAATTTTCGATTGAAGGTTTCGAATCTTGACCAGTTCATTTTTATTTCTCCCAAAATTACGAGTTCATACAGGGTGACTCAATAGTGTGCTCTCCTACGATATTAGCCAAACCGTCAGATATATGTATACAGGGTGGGTCACTGTCGGGTACCTTGGACTTACACGGAGAACAGGACATAATAGGATCATTCTGAAAATGTTTTTACTCAAGTGCTCAAAGAATTAAGTGGATGATAGTTGTTGTCACGAGCTTGGCAGTTCTTTCATAATGGGATGTTATATTGAGTGTTGGAATGATTGAAATGTAATCACTTGCTTACAGTCGTCTTTTCACGGGCACTTTTCTCAAGTGATGAAGGAAAGTGCACTATAGAGTGCCAACTAAGGAATGTCTGGAAATCACCGTTTCCTCAATATTTCATGTAAAGTACTGAATAATGCAAAGGTGCACCCTTGCGGCCCCCGGAATTGACTTATCTAATAAAATCAAAATATAACAGTGCAGTGCGGTTTTAATATCGCCTGAACTTTTTTAAATCCACAGAAATGCATAAAAATACAGAATATCGAAAAATATCTATATTTCACATCCTGTATAAGGAAGGTCAGAAATTCCAAAATCATCTCGAGATATTGACTTGAAGATTTGAGGATGTTGATTTGCAGAAGGATGAAAAAATTCCTGGGGAATACGGGAGCTCCCTAAACTTTTTCGCTTATCAAACATACTTTTTGACTATTTGGTATGTCATAACTAGAAAACTTCGAAAAGTTTCGAACAATTAATCCTAAACAGGAAGGAGGCATTTTTTGAACACTGCATTCTGATTGAAAATCGGTTTATTTGTAAAAAGTTATCGCAGTATAAAAAAACGTCGAAATTCGAGTGGTCCACTTAATTCTTATGTTGCTCTTGGTCTATCGATCTGGAATATTTTCAGAAATGCAGCGTTGCGCTTATACTAGAAAGTAGTAGCAACTTGATTTTTTCGTGTCAAAACTATTCAATATCGGTCAAAACGGCTTATATGTCACTATCTTATAACTTCTGATTTTCTGTCACTGACATTTGATTGAAACAGATACAGGGTGATCAGAATTCTGAATCTTACACCACCAGGTACAACAATATTCATGAAGGAATTATTCATATCACATTTTTTGTATCATCATTTGATTTGTATTGTGATGCATTGCCAAATAATAAGAATACGTATTTCATTTTGTTGAAAGTGAAATTTTTCAAATTTAATGCACAAATGACGATTTTTTTCATCAAGCCACCAATTATTTGCTAACAAATCGATTTATATCCAAAACGGCAATATTTCGGTATAGAAACTACTTATAAAAATTGAAGGTAATTTGGATCTAAAACCGTTGAAATGAAAAAATATAGGGTGTTCCATTTGAAATAATGTCTTGAAATCTTCGATTTCGTCAAGTTTTGACGTCTATCATTGACAGAGTGTTCAATATTTGGAACTGTTTTTGTAGGATCACATCTTGAACTCCACTCATGTGTATTTATTTGTTTTCAATGTCCAAAAGAAAATTATAATACATTTTTATAGACAAAATCATTTTCGCGAAAAAAATTAAATAACTTGGCAACCATGGAGTCAAATACAGGAAACAACAGTTGTGTAGCAAATTTGATGGTGCATTCGAAAATTCAATTGAAAACACCCTATAGATTTAAACATAAGTTTAGGTGATAGTTTTCATGAAACCCTATAACTTGCAGAGCTGGGCATTATTTGTATTTACAAATACTTTTTAGTTAAATACTTTTCGGTATTTAAATACCGAGTATTTAAATACTTTTTGGTTCAGGTATTTATATTTATACTTACAAATATTCGTTGAAATATATTTATAAATTAGTATTTGCAAATAGTTTCGAAAAGTATTCAAATATATCTGAAGTATTTAAATACTTTCGGAGTATTTAAATACCCAAAAATATTTAAATATTTCAGAAGTATTTGAAACACTCAATATTCAAATACTGTGGAAGTATTTAAATACTTAGAAGTATCTGGGCTCCGTGGCCGAGTTTGTCTATGCGCTGAAATTCGCTAGATAGCTGTTCACGATGCAGAGGTACTGTCGGTTCGAATCCGGCTATCGGCTGAGCATTTTTCTTTAAAAATGTGTGATTCATGGTTGTAATCCTGGCAGCACCTCGATGCCCTAGAAGTGGTTCGGATTCCACTATAAGCTGTAGGTCCCGCTCTTCCTAACCCCGCACAAGTTTCGACTTCTGGGGAGTTGGTTCCCAACTTTGAAGTAGCGATATACAAAATATATACAAAAACAAAAAATATATCTAAATACTCCGAGAATAATTGAATATTTAGATTCTGAATTTGGCCCATCACGTCTATGATATCATCTTCTTAAATGGAACACCTTGTGGATTTAAGCTTTTCTGAATCTGAGCTGATTTCAGGGACCTCCACATACAACATCCAATATAGTGAATGGTGAATTTATTTCATCAATCTGACAATGATAATTCATACATTTTCAGAGACGAGGATCGAAAACCCAAAGAAATCGAGTAGAAATAAATGGTAATTCTGTTTAAAAATCATAGGTAATTGAGTAAGTCACTAATCCAGACATCATCCTTTTCTATTGATGTCGGGTTTTGACAAATTGACGCCTTCCTAGTGCAGTACAAAGAATTATTCATTACATCTACATGACACAAGGTGATTAAAGGCGTCATGAATATATTCAAATCCTCGAGGATATTTGAAAACTTCGGATGTATTAAACTCTGGAAGTATTTAAATACTTTGGAAGTACTCAAATACTTTGGAAATATTCAAATACTTTCAGCGTATTTAAATACTTTGCAAATAATCAAGTCTTTTGAAAGTATTTAAATACTTTGGAAATACTCAAATACTTTGAAAGTATTTAAATACCCACTGTGAACTATTCAAATACTTTTGTATTTGTTATTCAAATACTTTTTGGCCTTTGGAAATATTTAATATTTAAATATTTTCAATATCCGAAAGTATTTAATACTTAATATTTAAATACTTTTCTCAGAGTATTTGCCCAGCTCTGATAACTATTGTATTTGAATTTTTTCTATATATATCTGACGATTTGGCTTATATCGAAAAAAATACACTATTGACTCACCCGGTAGATCTAATCTCTAGATCTTCAGAATGTTCTTAATGCAAAAAAAATCAATCTGAAATTATTAGTTTATTAAAAATACAAAAAGCAAATTATCAGGATACTAAACTATGCACTTGCAAGATACTTGGCCCAGTTTTCATTAGCACTTGAGTCTGGGAGAACCCAACCAATTGGTATTTTCGATCCCATCTCATTAGTTGGAGACACCAAGAAAGTATCCCAGCTCTTCCTGAAAAAAATACGATAAAAATTATAACGTCAATAGGGCATACTCATCAAAATAAGAAAAATAAAGTCCAACAAACATAGGGCTAAAAACGCTCAGTTCTTCTGTTGAATTTGAAAAAAAATCAAATTTTTCTTCCATTTTAAAAATCCATATTTCGATTTTCTTGAAATACAGTGGGCTTGTCTGTAGTAGTCAAAGAATTTATGTGGAATCATACGATTTAATGAGGAAGCAAAAAAGTGATTTCCACAACACACCAGGCATTTGTGTTCTTGCCTATAGTATATGTCGGGAGATAAATAACTACCTACTTTCCTTACATTGGATTATATCCTCCCAAAATCTAAGCAACATCCCTTAAAACCGAATATTGATTGCAAGTGTTTCTTTCCTAAAGTACGATATCCGACTGCAAGATTACCACGTTCATGAAGTATTCAATGAAAATCTAATTTGAACATATAGTTATGAATAGGGGAATATATTTTTACCGGGCGACTATCGAAATTTTTAATTAAAATGATATCAAATGATCAGCATTAGATGATGACGTTGTTTAGAAGTGCGTAATAGACAGCATTTTTATTGTTGGTTATGTAAAGCATATTTGAGATAATGAAGAAGTGCCTTCTGTGTCTATAAAGGCTATAATGTGCTCGAATTCAATGATGCATCATTATGCACCTTTTTCAATTGTAATTTAGAAAGCGTCAATTGTAGAGTTATCAAATGAAATTCAGGAAGTGTCAATTAAAATTCAGATTAGTCAATTGAACTTCAGAAAATATCAATTGCAATTCAGATTAGTCAAGTGAAATTGGGGAAACTTAAAATTGTAAATCGGATTTTTCGTCAATTGAATTTCAGATATCGTCATTTGTAATTCAGAGAAGTAACTTGAAATTCAATATATCAATTGTAATTCGGATTAGACAAGTAAAATTCAGAAACTTCAATTGTAATTCATATTAGTCAAATGAAAATCAGAAAGCCAATTGAAATTCAGATATTGTCAATCAATTGTAATTGAGAATGTGTCAATTGTAATTCAGACTGATGGATTGTAGGTAGGTATTAGAACCAGCGACTTGAGAATTATGAATCATTTTTATTGATGATAAGTTAAAATTAATTTTAATAGGTCAAATACAGAAGTTATGAAAGAAACCGCAATTTCCGAAAAAAATATTGCTTGGTACTTCATTCGTTATAGTCCGAGAGTCGGCTGCAAATTTCCACCGTCATCTGATAACGAAATTATATATGTCCCAATGGCATGTAAAAACTCTGTATTTTATCAAACTGCACCTGTGCCAATCACTATCCTGAGCAAAATGGTTGAAAAATGGCACTTTCCTGTGCGGTAATTTGCACTCTATTTCGCGATTTGATAACGAGATGAGACTCATACCATCCGATACAAATTCAATGGTAGATCTCAAAAATCTACCTATGCCACTCCTAAATCTGAGCCAAATCCACGGCACAGCGATTTGTTTGCTGCTATTATTCCGGATATACCTTCGTCATGTAATAACGAGTTGAAACAAAAGACAAACGAAAGGGGATAATGTCCCCTTTGCGAATATCCAAACCTGCCGCGATTCAAAATGATTTAAGTTAGTGGCAGAGCGTCAATATTTCCGAGAATATTTCGCCCCTCTGTAGATAATATCCGATGGACCAGTGTTAAACTAAACATGTAGATTGGAATACTCCTAATCAGGTAGCGGAGCTGACCGAGCGTCAGCTGATGACCCAAGAAAGTGTTTGGGATCACACGTCAAAAGGTAAGGCCCTCATCATTCCTTGCTCGCAAAAGTCTCTGGAAGAGTTCTTTGGGTTGCTCGTAAGGGGGCAACCGAATGACGAATAGAACCATTTTTTCAGAACACTATTGTTATTTTATTTTCAACTTGTTTTTAGTTTGGCTATCTATGAAAGCCACATTGGATCAGTCATCTTGAATTTCCTTATTTTGACGAAGGAATCATAATCCTCGATCACAGAAACCCCTATAGGTACAAATTTTGAATAGAATAGGATTATAATTACAAAACACGTCCGTCATATTGGTTCCGCCATCTCGAATTTCCAAAATTAGTGAAAACCGCCAGATTCCCATTTTGAATAAAGTCGAATCATAATTACAAAACTCGTCCGCCATATTGAATCCGATATCTTGAATTTCCTAATAGTACCGGGATAAAAAGTATCCTATGTCTGTCTCCTGGTTCTAAGCTACCTCCCTACCATTTTTCAGCCAAATCGGTCCAGTAGTTTCGGAGCCTATTCAATACAAATAAATAAACAAACATACAAATATTTTCTCTTTATAATATTTGTATAGATGAAAAAAATACTCATGTAATACTCGGTATGTGAATACCGATTTGGCTACACATATCAGTATCCAATTGAGTTCAATATTAAAACTGAAGAAATACTAAAAATATTTCTGTTCAATCATATTTGTCCAAGTGGAGTGTAGTGATCGCACCAGAGTTCAACCCATCTTATTCCATCTTGTAACCATGGCAATGCCGAATATGCGCATACAAATTCGGTTCTAGTGGGAGTCCTATGCTTCGTATCTTAGAGTTCCTTAATGTACTTGACACTTCTGTTTTGACGTTTTTGTATATTCAGAGTGCGGACACTATGACAACCACTGACAGTACACAAACGTCCATTACATCAACTTCAGAGGTTTGTCAAAATAAGAAAATTTGGAAAATATGATGCAAGTTTGTGCTTTTTTCAACTGTAAAAATACTGAAAATTGTGTGGAACACAGTTACTTTGTGGAACTCTGATATACCTATCTTAGAGATGGATTGTTTGTGTATCGCTTCCTCTAATGTTTTAAATACCAAGTCTGAACTTGTGCATAGTTGATGAGAAGTGCGGGACCTGTACAGCTTATAGTGGATTTTGAAAAACTTTTGTGGTGCCAAAAGATGCTGACAGGACAAGAACACTCAACACGTGCACCATATATTTTTATTGAAAATGATCTTTGGCGGTCCATAGTGAGACGAGCAGTCTGTACAGCCAACGCTGGTACTAGTGGTATTATGGTTTCCTGTTCCGTATTTCTTGGAAAATCTTTATTATTCATCTTAACTGAACTATCACGAATCCATCGTATTATTCCTTCATTTTAATATGTATCTGTTATCCTATTGTTGCCATATGATTTGTCCATTCAACTAAACTAAACACGAATTTCGTCGCCCCTGTTATAATGTGAATAAGTTTTTTCAGTTTAGAACAATTTGAATTTGGTTCACACTGTTCGATAGCCCAGTCCTTCAGCTATAATCTGGTACTTCATTGAAACATAAGGGTACTCACATAAAATCTCTACATGGTGTTTTCCGACACTGTGCAAAATTTCGGAATATTCAAAAGGCTCCCAAATGATGAAAAATTTTTTTTTCTCAACTTCGACAACAGAGTCATGAAGATGATCTCATTACCTCGAGAGATTTCGCGAATCAACTTCCTATCTCTCTTATTTACAGAGTGATCTCAAAAAATCAACTTTTTGGTTTTGCAGCCATAACTTTTTTCCACGTCTACCGATTTTGGAAATCTTAGCCTCATTTTGAAGATAAAACTTCAGATGAAGAGATCTGAATAACAGAATTGACTCAAGATGGCTATCAAAGATCTAGAGTTTTCTTGAAAGTGACCCAAATCTGGAACGCCCTCCGAATCTCGGTTGGGAGGAGAATTGAATGAAAATCAACTTGTTCTCGGAAGAACAATTCATTCTGGATGCGTCCATATTTTCCTCGCTCTCAGTAGTCAAGAATTGTGCATGAGAAAACACAATTGAAACATGTTCTTGCAAAAACATTAGATCATTTCTCCTCTGTAATGCATGGCCCGCCGTAACCAACGTTACAAGAATCACAATGAGTGACTGACAAACTCGACCAGCTGAGGCTCATCATAAATGGTGTACCAACAAGAGCAACGGATTTTGATTTTTTCAATAAAGTGATTTTTTTAACAGTTGTCACGTACATAACATGCGATTTAAGAATATGGAGAAGTATTCAAGCAAACAACGTTTATTTATTGTAAAAACGCATTTCAAAAATGGTGAAAGTTTCACGAAAACAGTTTGCCAATTACGTAAAGTTTTCAGTCGCAATAAAGCGCCGAACGAATCGACAGTAATAACCAAACAATTCGTGTCGGAGATAAGCCCTTTGAATGGATCGGACTGTCGTGTTCAGCAGATCCGCGATTTGGAGGGAAGATAACCCTTGTTCCCTCATTTGTGGAATCAGTTCCAACTGGTCGGGCGTTAGAATCGGCATCGAAACTATCAAAATCTGTTTATGATTCGAAAACGACGTCTAACCTGACTTGTCAGTCACTTACTGTGATTCTTGTAACGTTGGTTACGGGCCATGCATTACAGAGGAGAAATGGTCTGATGTTTTTGCAAGAACATGTTTCAATTGTGTTTTCTCACGCACATTCTTGAGTACTGAGAGCGAGAGAAATATGGACGCATCTAGAATGAATTGTTTTCCTGATAACAAGTTGATTTTCATTCAATTCTCCTCCCAACCGAGATTCGAAGGGCGTTCCAGATTTGGGCCACTATCAAGAAAACTCTAGATCTTTGATAGCCATCTTGAGTCAATTCTGATATTCAGATCTCTTTATCTGAAGTTTTATCTTCAAAATGAGCCTAAGATTTCCAAAATCGGTTGACGTGGAAAAAAGTTATGGCTGCAAAACCAAAAAGTTGATTTTATGAGATCACTCTGTTAATAAGAGAGATAGGAAGTTGATTCGCGAAATATCTCGAGGTAATGAGATCATCTTCATGCCTCTGTTGTCGAAGTTGAGAAAAAAAAATTTTTCATCATTTGAGAGCCTTTTGAATATTCCGAAATTTTGCACAGTGTCGGAAAACACCATGTAGAGATTTTATGTGAATACCCTTATGTTTCAATGAAGTACCAGATTATAGCCGAAGGACTGGGCTATCGAACAGTGTGAACCAAATTCAAATTGTTCTAAACTGAAAAAAGTTATTCACATTATAACAGGGGCGACATTTTGGTGTGCGACGAAATTAGTGTTGAGTAGTTTATGTATTACCTACTACTCTTGTATAAGAGAAAATGTTCAATCTGAAATAAAAGTATCTATCGTTGGTTTTAATTTATCGATTTTTCCCCCCTTCTGAATTGTATGACTACAAAAATTGTTCAACTGAACGTATAGATACTTTTGTAGTTGACTTTCCTGTCACTTTATTATCATTTCGAAGTAATTGGCAAGGTGATCGACCGTTGGGGGCGCTGTTCCAAAACAAGATGGCGGCAAAGAGTGTGTTGTTTGTTTACAAAATTTCTTGAGATTTGCATACATTTTCTTCTTGATATTTCATCGTGTTATTTGTGTTTATTGTTGAACTTTTTACTGAAATCATAATATTTTTTGTTGGATCATACTGTTTAATCGTGATGTGAGGAAAATAACTGTTACCTACTGACTGAATCGTGGACCAAATAGTCTGAGCTTTCTTCAAACCAGTGCATTTCTGTGGGACAGCTTTATGGGATATCAAAAATCACAAGCATATCCACTATCATCAGAAGCTGATATATTCACCATCATACCTCTATAACTCCACTCTTCAAGCAAAAGGATCCAACAGACCACAAATGGTGATACCAGGAGTGGAGTTTTTCAACAGTGAATTAATTTTGTGATTTGATTTTGTAATCCTAAATTCATCTAATTGAAAATATCTATCTTATCAATCTGTATAGTTCATTATCTTTTGTATATTTTGGAACTGAATTAATAATAATTTTCGAAAATGAAAGTACATTGACATGACATGTGTTTTTCTGTACTTATGCCACTCCAAAGAAGTCCAGAAAGAAGTACCTACAAATAGATGGATCTTCCAGTATACTCCTTCCCTCAGTGCTCATGTATAATGTTTTTCCCTGAATTATTTTACAAGATACCTTCATAAAAATTTACAATTATAAATGAATTTGAAATCCAGGACTTTCATATATGTAGAAATAAATTAACAATGAGCAAAAGTAAGTATCTACCTGGTAGGTACCTATTTTAAAAGGAATCAGTAAAGTGAGTGAAGATTATAAAGTGAAACTTTGAAATTGCATCAAAAAAGAATGAGGTGTTGATTGAGGTAGTTGTGGAATTGAAATATGAATTTTGAAAACCTACAATAAAACATTACAAAACAGAAAAAAAAGTAGAACTTTTACATTATGAATAAATACAGTTTAATAATAACATACAAGCAGTAAAATTATGAATACATTTTTCCAAGATACAATTTGGAATGTCATGGACATGTTCAAGTACCCAAATAATCAGTGATATCTCCTTAAAATCTTGAATTCAACTTCAACTTCAAGGAATCTGGGTTTTGGTTTCAATTTGTATAACTATTTGCACTCAATTGTAAGATACCCTGGATGGCAACTCCTCTCCTGCTGAAAAATTGAAGAAATGTTAGTAATTAGCTATTACACCATCTGAATATTCAAATAGAAATAGATTGTGTCACTTCAATGTATGTTCAAAGATTCAATTCAAGCTATGAAGTAAGCTACCTACAATGACCTGCTTGTACCAGGGTTATTATTATATATCTATAAAATATGCTACTGTTTTTGCTCATATGAATGTAATTGGGAGCTGTATGTTAACTTAATCATTTTGGAAGTACATGAAATCTGCATTGGCTATTTTACTACAGAGATGATACTACAAAATAGGAATCTATGGAGGCCTAGGCATCCTGCCTAGGCCTAGTCCTCCTAGTCATGAACAAGATTTTTATGAGTCGAGCATTACAAATAAAACCATAAATTACCCACCTGCACATGTTCATAATGTCTTTTTTCTTGCCCAGCTTTGTGTATTGCAGTTCAAAAGTAAAAGGCATTGAATTCGCTTCTTTATCCATACTTATTTTTCCAAGTCCTGGATACATTTACCAATAAACAAAATAGGTATGAACTGTTGATCATTTCAATCATGTTCTCTCTCAGATAGGCACTGCAAATAAGAGTTATTCATCAGTAATAAATATATCAATGAATCACAAATTCACCTTATTGTTATCATTATTCGACCAATGAATTGAAGAAAGTTAGGAAGTTTTTGTTGGAGCTGCATACATCCAGTTTTCAAACTCATATTGGATTCTCAACGTTTATCCATTTTTTCCATTCAACTGAACTGATTTTTCATTATCAGGAAAGACTTCTTGAGTGCAGGAAATTCATATTAGAGGACATATTATAGGTCCTACATTCATCCATTGGAACCTTCTACTAGTTCAACCAGCAACCAAACAGTCGATTTCGCATATCATCAGAGATTTGTTGATACTAATTTATAAAATAATATAGAATTGATTAGGCAATTGATATAAAGTTCATGTCTTGTACTCAAGATACGCAAGAAGAGAAAATTAACGTAATTTGTTGAATGGAATTCATAAAATATGAAACCCACTGCACACAATAACAAACATGACCTTGAATTACGTCCTAAACTGGTTCAAATTTGCCCACCAGGTGCCGTATCGGAATCGTCACCTTGCCAATAGTATATGTACTTCGTTGTACATACTAACTGGCCATCGACCTCCATCGATATCCATCAGCCCTATAATTCTATGTTTCGAGAAAAAATAATTTTCTAATTGGTTTATCGTACCCTAATTCCAGCTCTCATTCAAAAATGTATTCATTTATTTATTTATTGACAGGCGAACCCAGTGTAAAAGAAAAAAACATAAATATATAGCCTATACAACAGATTCCTAGACATAAGGGGGCCAGGTAGCCGTGCGGACAGAGTGTCTATATTCTAATTAGCAGAAATTTTTCTGATGGCCCAAGAAAGTGTTTGGGATCACACGTTAAAAGGTAAGGCCCCTGTCAATCCTGCTCGCACAAGACTTTCAAAGACTTCTGAGGGTTGCTCGTAAGGGGGCAACCGAATGACGGATATAGAACAATTTTAGAACAATTTAGAACAATATCACAGGACATTAATGAAGATACATTTATACATATATACACATTAAATACAATGTACATTAAATATAAAGACATTATATTAGGGCAAGAATGCGTTTGGCTCTTTCAGTGCCAGTGTTAAAAATGTCCCAGTTCACTCTGTTACTCAGCGTCATCATCCTGTTTATCGGGTTATTGTTTGCATGTTTGCATATACCGGGTGGCACAGGGTATCGGGCCATCCCTGTAACTTCTGCATTCGTCAACGAATTTTTCTGAAATTCGGTGCAGTTATATAAGCAATTATTTCGGATTTGATCACATCACAATCCAATATGGCGGACTTCCGGTATTTCTGGAAATGCCAGCAACTTTGTTTTTTCGAATGAAACACCCTGTATATTTTTACATATTCAAGTTCAACAGGTCGAAACAAGTACAATCTCTATATCAAATGTAATTTTTTCGAAAAAATTTAAATTAAAATTGTTTTTTCATTTTACCTCGTGGATAAATGAGATGTGGTCAAGAATATTCACAATGAGTCACACATAACAGAAGAACATATTTTTTTCTGAAAAATTTTTATTTGTGTCACTTATCCAGGAATCAATTCAGCCACATCACTTTTTGATCAAAAATAATTTTTTTTTCAAATGGAACCCCTATGGGCCACCTACCCGTCTCTCTAGAACATACATTAAGGAACAAAATGACATATCATTATTGTTTTTCGGTGCAGTAACAAATTGTATACATTCAAAAATCAACAACTAGTTTATGAAGTTCCTTGCAGTTAGAATAATTTTTCAACTAGGTAGGCTGTGGAATAAATGACATTTGACATCAAGATTGCACTTGTTTTGACCTGTTGAACTTGAATATGTAAAAATATACAGGGTGTTCATTTGAAAAAACAAAATTGCTGGCATTTCCAGAAAAACCGGAAGTCCGCCATATTGGATTTTAATGTGATCAAATCCGAAATAGTTGCTTATATAACTGTACCGAATTTCAGAAAAATCCGTTGACGAATGCATAAGTTACAGGGGTGGCCCAATAACCTGTGTCACCCGGTATAGTTCTATGAGTTTCTAAATTGAATGTGCTGCTATAACGTAATCGTTTTTGAGGAACATGAAATTTGAGGGAGGGCAATAATTCAGGACTATCAATCTGATCATTACATATTTTTTGAATAGTGATGATATCAGTGTTGCTTCTACGCTCTTCTAGGCTTTTCATGTTCAGGCAATTCAAAATATTGTCATAATTAAATTCCTCCATAGGAATACCGAGCTTGAAGCCAATATAACGCAAAAAACGTTTCTGAACTCTTTCTATTTTCATGATATGAGTTTGGAAGGCAGGACACCACACAGAGCTGCTGTTTGGGACTTAAATATTGTTTTATTTCTATTCCAGCCTTTCAAGTAAACCAGAGGTTGTAAATCTCTGTCTTTTTATGCTGAAGCAATTGTACAAAAAATGTTCCCTTTTTATATTTTATCAACAACTGAACTGTCTTTTTATTTACATTCCACCATAACAACATCAACCATATAGTGAGTGTACAAATCAAAATATTATTAAAACAATCTTCATCAACATTCTCCCCCCAGTAATGAACCCTTCATTACTTAATCTTCTGTGGTCTTCTCCACTTCTAGACGACAAATTTTCACAACCGGTCGTCGATAGGTGCTTAGTTTAGTTTTCACATCCACGCTTCTTACTTGGCCATCTGTTCCGGGATAAATTGTTCCCTTTTTATATTTTATTAACAACTGAACTGTCTTTTTATTTACATTCCACCATAACAACATCAACCATATAGTGAGTGTACAAATCAAAATATTATTAAAACAATCTTCATCAACAGCTGCTATTTTCAAGTTGAGAGCGTACAAATGAAAAGTAAAGGGATTTCAACGCAACAATATTATGAAAGTCCTCTGTTGATCGTTTGATAAACCCTAGCATCTTCAGAGCTTTGTTACAGATAAATGCAATATGAGGAATAAAGCTAAGTTTAGAGTCAAAAAGTATACCTAGATCTTTAATAATGTCTACATTTGCAATGACCACATCATTTAATTAGTACTCATTATTGTTAATCATGCTGTGATTTTTGCTGAAACGAATGTATTTACATTTCGAAATACAGGTATTGGCATAAGTCAGGCAACGCTCTCGAAATTTCAACATATGTCGGGCACGCTTCAAGATAGAATTTTTATTGTAACCTCGTATCTGCGTACGAACGCGGATTACGACACTATGTTTACCGAATTTCAACAACAATTTCCGAACTCGTTTTGTATTTTTTTTTTAATAAATATATTTTGACGCAGCATTTATTTATCTTAATGAAAATTGGTTGCCTGATGCAAATTGGTTGCCTGATGCAAATTGGTTGCCTGACTTATGCCGACCCCTGTATTCAGAACTAGTTTTTTTGTGGCACCACACACAGAACATGTCCAAGTCCTCTTGAAGATGAGTTGAGAAGGGATATATTTTCATATCGTCAGCATATAATAATATTGAACTGGATTTGAAGCAAGAAGAAACGTCATTAACAAATAAATTGAACAGTAAAGGTGCTAAATGAGCTCCTTGAGGAAATGAAATAAAAGACAAAGAAAGATATATGGATGTACTCTTTCCTGAACTTGTAGAAGCCTTTATCTAGAGTGACTTTATAAAACATAGTGGCGACAATAGTGATGCACTTTTTGATTGGCCAGACCTCTAATATGGAGGTGCATCCACCCGTCTTGTTTTCTCCATTCAGTTCTACGCATTCTATTTCACTTTGTCGACGCCTTCTCACTCTTTTTCGCCCTTTGAACACAAAACATCCAACAATCAGACATGAAACTCTATACGTCCGTACATTGGAAATTAACTATTAGAATCGCCGTCTTTTTGGACTTTGGATGATGAAATGAAAATAACAAATATCTGAATCTAACATTAGGTGGGCACTTCGAAGACGCAAATTCATTACTGCGTGTTAGATACCCTTCCAATTTTCAGCTATTCAGTGACTTGCCCACGATTGACATTTAGGAAACGTCGGCCATGTTGTGGCCACTCTATTTAATCTACTTACTCTAGCTTTATCTAAGCGAAAAACATATTCTTGCCCATTTCTGACAAAACATATGATTTACTTCAAAATCGTTTTTGGTTATGTCTCACTGTCACTTCTTGTCTAGTGTCCGCATTCTTAATACAAAAAATGCCAAAACATTAGTGTCAAGCCCATTAAGGAACTCTATCGTATCTGGACGTTGGGTGATCTGTGGATGTGTGAGAAATGGGACTGATTGCCCAGCTGGCGTTATTTCATATGATGACACAAGCGCCATGTTTGAACGTTCCAATTCCAATCAAATTTCGAGTTATAGAATGGTGTTTTTCGAAGTATTACAGCATATTTTATGAAAAAAATTGATGCATTCATTCTATGTTACTATTGTATTTCGCTGCTAAATCTCATAATTAAGAGATCCAGGATGAACAGAGTTGCCCCAATTGTCAGCAGGAGCGAGACAGTACTGTTTCGACCCACCAGGTCTCACCAGCCGCTCTCGGTCTGCTGACAACTGGGACAAGTATGTCAGGTAGTGCCATCTGTCAGCAGAGTGGTTTACTTGTAGTACCACTCTGTAGCGTATAGACATAGGGGTCTGTACGTGTGACTATAGATGGCAGCGCCATACAGTGTGTGTCGCGATCTCTGTATCCTACCTTAGAGCTTTGCCACTCGATGGCTACAACATGACTTCAACTTCATGTTATACCCTGCGTATTGTATTTCGGTTATATGCACATATAAAATTGAATTCACCCATTCGTGTTCTTGCCTATTTAAATAAATATTTCTTATGGTTAGTTACTTTTTATAGTACTAAATTTGACTTATCCGGATTACATTTTATCAAAGAAGAAGTCGGAATTTAATGAATAATGTAATGTTTCCATACACAAAAAAGATATAATTAAAAAAAAAAAGTGTTTAAAAGTGTTTTTAACCGCCAGCTTAGTTGCAAAGCAACCCTCGAAAGTCAGAGACTTGTGTGAGTTAAGAAGACGGGGACCTTAGCTTTTTAAGTGTCATCCGAAGCACTACTCGGCTGGTAACCGTGGACAGTCCAAAGGATTGATATCTAGGTACCAAGAATGTTGGGTTGGCCACCTATCTCCTCCCGCCCAACGAAACTACCGAAAATTAATTCAGTGCTCGCGCCGGGGATCGAACCCGGACCGCCTGGGCAACAGCCAGCGACTCTACGCTCACGGCCACCAGCCCAGTTATGGGCTTATCAGTTATCAGTTATCAATCTATCTATCATCTAAGTTCAGAAAAACGAATTGGATTGATTGAATTGATTGAATTCAAACTTCTTATCAAATGACTAATAACTGAAATAAAAAAGAAGGGACAGGAGGACCATTCAAAGTGGAAAAAATGTTCCTTATATAAGAGGATAACCAATCACTAACCTGATGGCAATAAATGTGTCAGTATCCCTTTCAGCAGCAGTTAAGGCCCAGTATGTGGTATTTTCCGGAGAAATCACTCGTCTTGGTCCAAAAAAAATTCCATGCCATTCTTCTAACAATTTTCTCTCCTTAGCCAGACGAGCTATCTTTGAGTCTTCAGAAGCAGTCTTCTCTAACATTAATTTCAAACCTTGCTCTTCAGTGGTGTATGTCTGCAGAGCCGATTCCCACATGAGCTTCAATTTTTCTAGAATACAATGAAACATCACAATGAACCTAAGAATTTTTATCTATCAATGAATCAACTTTATAGTGAAGTCATCCATATTAATACTCAAGCACGTAATGACTCATGATCAGCTTGAAAATATTCTTCCAGTGAGTAGAAGCAAGCAAGATACCTCGATCTTCATCGCATGTCTGGTGTCATGGTAATGACTATCACTATGCGTTCTGAGTATGTTGAATTGTTTGTGAACCTCTTGAAGTGTGTTATAGATAAACAAAGTTGGTAATCCCATGATACCATATGCGATGATTAGGGAGTTTACAGTGTTCTCTGTAAGATGCATTGGCCATTTTTTTTAATTGCTTTTTTCTGCTGAAATATGATGGGAGAATGAGAAGAGTTCCCCAATAATAAAACGCCATAATTTATTTGACAGTGAAATGAAGAAAATTAAACAGTTTTAAAGTTGCAGAACTTATCATACTCCTGAGCTGTCTGAGGAGAAATATTGTACTTTTGCAGTTTTCTCTGTAAATCATCAATATGATGGTGTCAATTTAGTTTCTCATCAAGCGTAATTCCTCGTATATTTACGCTATTACCTTTATAGCAACAGGGATGCGTTGACATTACATTTTTTTGAGTTTTATTGGTATAGTAGAAGATCCGAACCTACATCGACCTTCACCGAGCTGATAATAGAACGAAATATATTTTATCATGAATTTAGTATATTAGAAAACATATTAAAAATGGGTTGGCTAAAAAAATCCTGGGCTGACTATTTTCAATTAATTTTCGAAAAAAATTTTTTAATTAAATGTTGCAACATCAGGATAATAAAAAAATTGTGTCCTGACTGAAAGTATAAAACGTATAGAATGTGCAGCCGTTGGGTTGTCTACTATTTACCTGGGCGAACTACTGGGTTGTCAGGTAAACACAGGTATATCGATGCCAGTTACTTTCACTGGATTGGATAATTTAAAAAAAATTATATCATCATAAGCGCTGTTTAATTGCGAACACGTTGATATAGGGTTGTCTGCGAAAATTCCGGTCCTATTAGGGGTTTGCGAATTTTAAAGATTTTAATTTCAACGCGCGTGGAAGTGTGTGACAGAGAGATCCGAGGTAAGTATACTGTGTAATAATGAAGGACCCAACATCGCAGTCGCTTGTGATGGGACCCTGAATAGTAGAAAGTGCGCATGCTCGGTGTGTAAACTATGGAGGGTAGAGGTACCTCTACTACCCTTCATATAGTAAACAGTGCGTGTTATTTTGGAGCAACTGATATTTCAGTAGCAAAAAAAAATAATTAATTAATTACATAATAATTAAATATATTTATTATAATATAATAATATATAAAAACAATATAATATCAATATATTGCGTTATAACCATAATGATATATCTATAATCTATAATAGAAAAGAGAATATAAAAATATCAAATACTTACTTTGAAATTTTTTTGCTCTTTCTGGAAATAGAAACAAAGTGGACCGCCAAAAATTTAAATTAAGAAATAACAAAAAAGATAGACTAGACATCTTGTATTACGATTTAAAATTTTATTAAAAAACAGTATAAATACAAAAATTATATTAATGAAAAATAAATTCTAATAAATATTTTCTATTCAATATCTGATTCATCAGAAGTATCATTTTGACTCTCGAATTCGTCTGATTCATTAGATTCTTCCTCATTTGCTTCCATTTCGACAATGTCTTGGATTTTCAAAGGAGTTTGATCTCCGATAAAACCTGTTGGTTTTAAGAAATCATCAAAATGCCAAGCATAGTTTTCAGGATTTGACTTCGCACACTTCGCACACTTTCTACTATTCAGGGTCCCATCACAAGCGACTGCGATGTTGGGTCCTTCATTATTACACAGTATACTTACCTCGGATCTCTCTGTCACACACTTCCACGCGCGTTGAAATTAAAATCTTTAAAATTCGCAAACCCCTAATAGGACCGGAATTTTCGCAGACAACCAGATATCAACGTGTTCGCAATTAAACAGCGCTTATGATGATATACATTTTTTTAAATTATCCAATCCAGTGAAAGTAACTGGCATCGATATACCTGTGTTTACCTGACAACCCAGTAGTTCGCCCAGGTAAATAGTAGACAACCCAACGGCTGCACATTCTATACGTTTTATACTTTCAGTCAGGACACAATTTTTTTATTATCCTGATGTTGCAACATTTAATTAAAAATAATTTTTCGAAAAATAATTAAAAATAGTCTGCCCAGGATTTTTTTAGCCAACCCATTTTTAATATGTTTTCTAATATACTAAATTCATGATAAAATATATTTCGTTCTATTATCAGCTCGGTGAAGGTCGATTTAGGTTCGGATCTTAGACTAGTAGTATCGTCAGCAAACAAGACAGACTTCGTGGGTTGCATGAACTCAAATATATCATTTATATAAATGAACAGTTGTGGCCCGAGGACCGAGCCTTGGGGCACAGTATGTACAACAACATGAAGGTAATCTGATCAAGTGTTGTTGAAACTAACCTTCTGGAAACGTGTTTCTAAATATGATTTAATAAGTGATAAAACTACTCCTCTCAAACCTTTGGACGATAATTTTCACAGAAGAATACTATGAGAGACACAATCGAAAGCCTTGGTTAGGTCACACAAGATAGCACTATGATGTCCCATTTCAAGACCCTCGACTATCTCTCTCACAAAATTAATCACAATCCAAGTCGACTATTATTCAGAAAGAATTTCAACAATTTTAAAAAATATGCAGGTAATTGAAATCGGACGAAAATTATCCACTTCCGAAAATCGCTCATGCTATCAATACAGCCAAACACGAGGTGACAGGATTTTCACCCTGTTTTTTAAATTTTGCTAGGCACGTTCCATTATCGGGAGATTATTATGGGATAGTTCAATCAACAGAAGATACTGAAATTTTGCCAGGTGATAGAGACGCATCTTCCCAATTAAATTCATTGACTGAAATTTTCAGTGAGTCCGAAGTAAACTGCACAAGTCGTATGAGAAGAATGCGACACATAACAATCTCCAGAAGAGAGATATATCTTTTGAAGGAGGAGAGAAAGTGTGGCGCCGTAACAAAGTGCTCTCCGACGCCTCTTCGAAATTCACAGCTAAGTTAGCGCCAAAATATGTGCTTTGCACAATCGAAAAAAAGTTTCGAAAAATGCTGACGTTATTTGACGTGATTTGAAGTTATATGTTGGTTCTAATTCCGACATATCTGTAGGTTGAACTAATAACCTCCGTGTCTTTGTGTACATATCAACTGATATGTAAATTAGGTAATTATATTACCGACATTATTGAACCCATTTTTCATTTTGTTGGTGTAATTCTAGAAGTACGAGTATCCTTTTTTTAGTCTGTGGTGAGATATACCGATTTTGAACCTACCCGTTTGTGACATTTTCCCTGATTGCCGACTCTACTCATTTTTGTCCCCAATTTTTTCATTGGCGTGTGGTACGCGAAGTTACTAAAACGCAGGACTGTATATATGTGGGATTAATTACTTCTAGAATAGTTTGAATTCCATTTATGATATAGGGCCATTGTTTGTGTATTAGGTGTAGTGAGGTTCTATTAAAATGAGCCAGTACTTAATTCTACTCATAGGTTGTTAAAAAAAATAGCCAACTTCTTTGTCTATTTGTTTTACTATTGAAATGGGGTGGTGTAACATTTCAAAACTTCACTCAAAATAAGCTAGTACTTAATCGTAGTAGTTTTAGGTAGTGAATAGAAAAACAAATAGCCAACTTCTTTGTCTATTTTTTTTACTATAGAAAAGGGGTGATGTAACATTTCAAAATTGCAATCTCTGGTATACGAGTTTTGTGAGCGCGGAATGATCGAATGATCAAATTTACAACACCCTGTACATGAATCGCGACGCGCACCGATTTCAGGGCTTCAAAATAAAAATTCGGAAAAACACTGATTCGAGGGGAATCGACTAGTCTGCATTCTTCATCTCTGTAACTTCAACCCCCTACCAGAGAGAAGCATAACCCCCGGATTTTTAATAGGGATGAAGGGTGTTGCGATACCTCACTTTGAAGATTTCATCCAGTACTATCCGACCCTCCAATTTCGTGTCAAAATTATCATCGATAACGAAATGAGATAGAATAGAAGAAGAGGCAATGTCTAATTTACATTGAAAATATTATTCTTATTAGTGGAAAAATATACAACCCAAATATTATCAATTATCTTATTGAAAATTAAATACAGGAACGAACTCAATTTAGCATTTCCCAAGATGGCTTCTTCAATCATATCTCAAATAAAATACATTCAAAACGAAATTGAAAATGTCAAAATTTCTTTAAAATCCAACAATAATTTGAGTAGACACTTTGTAAACAGCAAAGATAAGATTGATAAACTTAAAAAAAGTGGTATCTACAAATTGAATTGTGAAGATTGTGAAGCTGTCTATATTGGTAGAATTGGTAGAATTTGTAGACCTCTGAAGGCTCGCATAGGTGAACATTTAAATAGTAAGAAAAAATCTGCATTTGGACAACACTTAAGATTCAATAACCACAATTTCAGCCTCGATAGGAATTCAAAAATTTTACATGAAACCAGTTCCAAAAATTTCAATAGACTATTATTTTCTTGAAGACTTACACATTGACAAAGAATTACAAAACAACTTTGACTATTGTTTGAATACCCAGATTGATTTGAACAGATCTTATATTCAACTTCATAGAAGGATAAAATAGCATAATCAAATTAATGTCATCAAAATATTTTTGTCACAGAATTATCAAGACTCCTTTTTCTCTATGATGATTTAATTAGATATCCAAAACAGCGATTTGAACAGTATCTTTCCAAGCAATTTTTCCAATAGCACTGAGAGAAATGATGGTTTCTTTTCCTTTTCCATTTCAGAGTTGGTACCTCAGGTTTCCGGTTTCGAGGGCTAGGGAAGTTCTCATTAGACTTTCACTTCCTTCGCGGTTGAAGACTTGAGCATTCAAAGATTTCTGAGAATAATTTTTGTCACAACCGAATTCTCAAATCTTTTTTGTGTCAAATAGTTGGTCAGACAGTTACATTTCTTGATTACATCTGGATTGACTTGAGTGAGCTCTCATTAGGCTAAACTGGGTTAGTTTAGTTCATTGTACCAGTGTATCACCTGAGGAAGCTACTGTGTTAGCGAAACATGTCGTGTGTTTAATAAATTTTGTGGAAATCTTATCGTTTGTGAAGTTTTTACATTTTAAACTGGGTTTCCCTGGTGTATTCACTTGTTGTCATCAATTATGCAGAAGTGAGTTGCTAGTCATGTTCTCAGTAGACCAGTACAATAATTGCTCCTTGGGAATCTGGTAGTCTTATCCCAATTTCCATATTGTTTATGTGTTTATGTTTTGCGTGGTCCACTGAGAATTTCAAGAGCGAACTTTTGTCGAGAAATTATTTCCACTGGCTTCCAAACTTGCTCGATGCTCGCTCAAAGCTCGAGTTTTCAGAACCGTGCTTGTGCAACTGTGCGATACACATAACCTTAAATATTCGAGTGGGGAAATATTCGAAATTCGAGTTTATTTCAATAATTTCAAAATTACATAAAAGTTATAGAGCTATTCCAAAGATCGCACCAACTTTCGATATATATGCCACTGTTCTGTGCTGGAACCGCACTACATGGAAAAACCGAGCAAGTGCCACTCGTACTCGCTCTGTGCTATTGCGCTCTGTAAATCGGTGAATGGAAAACGCTATAACATTAGTAATATTCTTTCAAAAAAAATTCCAATACCTACCTCCTGTCCCAATCCTCCCTAGGAACGCACGATGTTCTTTGAACATTATAGGGATTCCCTTTTGTGCGCTCCAATCGATAAAAAAAAAACTGAAATATTTCACTAGAACTGAACTGAATCGTTCTTTCGAATGACGTTCATTATGTGAAATGTGTCAGTTAGTTCAGAAAAGAGTCACTGGATGGTATTAGTTTGATAAGAGTTCGGACACAGCTGAACTTTTGTTCTCTTCTATTTTCTATAATACAATGGTTTGAGTGAATGAAAGAATAAGACATATATTCTGCTCTTTGTCTTTTTAATTTCCCTAGTAGCGCCTGTCTGTCAAATCAATCATAGCCGTAGATGGATAATGGAAATGGGGTACAAACACCGACTTCAATTTATAGTGATACACTTCTAGCAGAAAAACATTTATACAAATGAAAAGAATGCATGTAAGAACATTTTGATATTAGAAAATATACACATATGGATATACTTTTAGCTAATTCCTTATTGTATGTGAAACTGTACTCCAGTGATAAGTATAAAACATGAAGATATTGAAATATGAAATTAGAGGTCGGTATTCTCAATATACAGGAAGTAACATAAGTACGTTCAAGTGAAGTATTCCTAACACAATTTCAAGAAATAAAGTCCATGTAAAATTGTGTCCGGAAATGCTTCATTTCGGAAATACAGGGTGTTGAGAATACAGAGAACAAATCATTTTTTGATAAACATTTCATAGGAAAAAATTAGTTTAATTTGACGAGACCTACCACATACTTGGTTTTGTAAAGTTCTCAACAACTTCACTTAGCGCCCTAGGAGCTAAGTAACATGGATCAATATAGAAAATTTAAATATCTCCAAAACGATAACCTCCAGCGTAATTAGGACCCTTGTAATAATTCCCTTGATACATAAATAACTATTCTCATTGGTTTCATGTTCACATAAATACCCACGTATAGGTACAATAGATATGTGAGAACATAATATACCTATTCAAACTGTGAAAACTGAAAACATGAGTTTTGCATTTGTAATAAGAAATTCACTAATTTCTTAATCCCATACTTCGACTTGCTTTTGAATTCCTTAATATTCTTCTGCTTTGCTGTAAATTGATAGAACAGCAGATTCTCACAAACAGATTTTGTAATCTTCTGTTTGAAAAATGGGCCGGAAATATAGTTTCATTCTAATCAGGTGCTGTTATAAGAAGTGCATTTTAATGAGTACCTCACAAATTTTGCTCGTCTTCAAATTGATTTTCCACCTAGGCCATTACATATCTTCCTTCCATAAGGGAATGGTTGATATTTGTTTTGGAAAATTGAATAAATGATATCCATTTTCTTCAAAATTGGCACAATTCATCACACAACAAATAATTTCCAAAACTGCTTTTGTCTCGAAAGTATAATTATGAAATTATATTTCAATTCTGACGTCTATAAAATTTCTTGTCAAATTCAAACAATTTTGAATGAAACAGCGCGGGACGACTATGGTGCTCTTGTTACAATGCAAGGTGTGTAACTTAATAAATCTAAACATTCAAAAACCCTAACCGTTGTCATTTCTGTGTCCGAACTCTTATCAAACTAATACCATCCAGTGACTCTAGTTCAGAATGAAAGAATATCACTATTAATAAAATCATTTGACAATTTCTCTGACATATGCCATGTCTTATATGTCATGTCAAATGTCAACATCAAATTTGCTTTCATTATTCCAGTATTTTCTTTCACTTGTAAAGTTCACCTAGTATGCCGCAGCAAGGCTGTCCTTCCTGGCCGCAGCCATAATGGCTGTTTGAGAAAATGTAATCTGCATATTATTATCCCATTTTGGGAAACAAATTTCAATCTGTTTGTACCGTAAATAGCCATGATGTTAATATTACTCAACTGGACCAAATATATTTTTATGGATGATTTTCTTGTCAACCTGACGAGTAAGTAACCTCACTTTTACATATCTCTAAATTCACATTCAACATTATTCAATGTTATGATGATATCTTTTTCAATAGCTAAAAGTTGATTGACTCTCACTAATTTTCTAATTTAAATTTCTTCAAAAACATTTTTTTTTCAATTTTCCATGAGGTCTTTTCTAATAGCTAAAAGCTGATTACTTACTTACACTAACTTTTTGTACTATTTTGGTATATCTACATGTGCACACAGCTAAGTCACCCTCATTTCAATCTTATTAGTTGTTGAAATAGGCATTGTTTAATCTCTATAAGTTCATAACAAATAATCTAACATACCTGTGGTGATGTTGAAAGCATTTTTGTCTTCTAATGAACAATTATCACCTCTCTGAGTGGCAATGTGATCTCTAACAAGCCTCAATTTAATTAGAGATGAAACAAGAGTCAACTGTTTTCTTGCTTCAGACTTCCTCTTAGTCACCTCTGCTAAAACACAGTCAGCATCTTTTTTCATATCTTCTTCCTAAAAATATTGAAAATTTAAAGTAAGGAAACAATAATTTATTTTATGTTTCTTATTTCAACTCTTTCACTGATCTTTCTATGATCTAAAAACATACCATCTTGATGTTTTCAACTTCTTCTTTTTTACTGATCAACCATTGGTCAGCAATTTTATGCTGCTTATCTCTGTTATGAAATTTGAATTCCTGCTGCTGCTTCTTGAACTCTTTTTTCTTTTTTAGAGTCAATCGCTTTTTCTTCCTTTTTTCAATAGACTTTTTCAAGGTGAAAATTGATTCTCCACTCTCAAACTTTGAAATTAACTTAGTGAATTGGTCTTTTATCACACCAATTTCTATAGTTTTTTGTTTCCAATCATTTGATGACATTCTGTCAACTTTATCTTCTAGTTCTCGTTGAGTTTTTGTCAATTTATCCAAAAGAATGAGACATTCCTTCAAAGAAGTCTGAGCATCATTAATTGGAATAACATTTGCACCTAATAATGGAAATTATCGTATTACAAATAATACAAAATAAGTATCTACCTCTCAGGTTTAACTTGCCTAACTTTCAATTAATGTAATTTGTAATTTTTGATTTTCTAATATTTGAGGAAATGAAATTGTTTCAGTGATATGTCGTCATTACGTCGATTGATTATTAGTTCAATTTCTTGCCACTAATACATGAGTGATCAATAGTATGGTTGAAATATGTGAAGATACACTGGCGTATTCATCCACGAATTATAAATGCTGAAGATGACTATTCAATAGGATATCAGAACAAATTGTGGTAATTTTTGTTATGCGGGAAAACTCAAAACATTGCAATGCATAAAAGCTCAAATTCATTACTGAAAGAGCATGCGGGAAAATAAAAAGTACACCATTCGATTCAGCTTCTTGTGCACTTTTCGAATACGTGAGCGAATTTTGGGAATTCGAAAATACACGGTGTTCTTTTTGGAGTCCAGAAATATGATCAATTTTCGTTAATCCGGACCTGGAATTTTCTAGTGACTGATAGGTGCTTCGATCATTCAACATACTCGGAGGATAGGTGAGTCTATTTGGTAGAAGTTACATTCTGAGGAGGGTTTGATACCCGAAATGAGTTCAAATCAAATCAAAATATACTTTAATGTCTGAAGAATAAAATTCTCATTGACAAAGTCGAACATGCTTATATATATACATGCAAAGAAAAAAAGTACAGTATAAAAATGAAACCCTACATTGTATAAATAGAACTAACACAATATAGTGAACAATATAAAACACATTAAAATTACAGAAACTGTTGAAACCAAAGAATATAGTTAAAAGTTTTAAATCGAAAAACAACAGGATATCAGCAATGTGAATTATTTTAGGATTTTTTCTGAAAAGAATTCGTCTAAGGAGTAGCAAGCTTTTTCAATTAGAAGACTTTTGACCAATTTTTTAAACATTTTTGGGTTATTGATACATTTTACCTCATCAGGCAAATGGTTATACAATTTTCTGCCATTGTAAATGAAAGAGTTTATTATTAATGTAGAGCTAGGTATTGGTATATTTAAATTATGTGCCCGTCTTGTATTATAGTGTGTAGTAATATGATTTTCGTTTTTATATTTTCGGTGTATGAGACATACCGTTTCCAGAATGAAAATACATGGAAGAGGTAATATTTTGTGCTCTATGAATAATGGCTTGCAAGTATCCCTGAATCCAGCTCTACACATGTATCTCACGGCTCTTTTTTGTAGGATAAAAATCACATCAAACAAAGTTTTACTACATGAACCCCAGAAACAAATTCCATATCTCAAATGTGAATCAATGAGAGCAAAGTATACACTTTTGGCCATTTCTCTACCAAGTTCCCATGATGTTGTTCTGACTGCATAACAGTCAGATGACAACTTTTTCCTTAATTTGTCAATATGTTCACTAAACTTCAATTTATTATCAATGTGTAAACCCAGAAACTTCGTATCTGTTCTATTACTAATTACTTGATTACCTAACTGAAGTTCTCCCTGCAGGGTGCAATTGAAAGTTAGGACACTTGTTTTAGAGATGTTAAAGGACAACATATTAGAATCGCACCACTTTTTCACCTTAGCAATATCGTTACTAATTGTTTGTTGTAAGTCATAACTATTTCTATTGTGCCAAAATAGTGTGGTGTCATCTGCAAATTGGGTAAATTTTCCTATAATATCGATCGACGCTAGGTCATTGATGTATAACAAAAAGAGGATAGGTCCAAGCACAGATCCTTGAGGCACTCCCCAACTAACCTCCAATCTACATGATATATTACCTTGAAGGGACACACTTTGGGTTCTTTCGAATAAGTAAGAACTGAACCATTGCAAAACTAAATCCCTGAAACCATCTTTCTAATTTTTGAAGCAGAAATTTGTGGTTGACACAGTCGAAAGCCTTAGTCTGGAAACCAAACTGGGCAGAATTGATGCTGTTATGCTTATTTAAAAAAATCATCATTCTCTTTTTTACAAGTTTTTCAACTATTTTCGACAGTGTGGGTAGCATTGAGATAGGTCTAAAGTTTGCGGGATAATTTGTATCACCACCTTTGTATAAAGGAATGACGATTGCGTTTTTGAGGCACCGAGGAAAAACTCCTGTAGTGAACGAAATATTAATGGCATCCACTAATGCCTCAAGAGCGGTGTCCGGTTGGTTCAGAAATATTTTTATTGACAAATCATCCCATCCAGACGCGTTTTTATTTTTGTGATCAAAAGTTTGTTTCAATTCAAGAATGTCTGTGGGAGCAAAATAAAATGATTCAGAAATAGAAATATTATTCATGTAAGATAATGGATCTGTAGTGGGGTGAATATCTTTTGAAAGGATGTCTGCCACTGAACAATAATAGCCATTAATATCACTTCCAAGATCCGTCTTTATAGTAATTGACTGATTTTTTCTTCCCCCTCGTAGTTCCTTAATAATGGCCCAGCTCCCTTTCTGCCTATCTCCAGATTTCTCTATTTTTTGTCTATAATGTATCTGTTTAGCAATTTTGAGAGTTCTCCTGTAAATTGATCGATATTTGTTATAATATGAGTTGAAGGCTTCATTACCGATGGCAAATTTTCTTACCGAGTGTAAGAATCGCAGATTTTGTGCTGATACTCTAATACCTCTAGTTATCCACGGTTTTCTAGGTTTACTCTTGATATTTCTGATTGGGAATGCCCTGTTTAATACATACGACAACATCGAAGTTCATTCGAATAAAGTCATATAACCCGTTTGTGAAAGATAATATTCTCTTTTCCTACGACTACTACTGTAAGTGATGAATATTGTACAAAAAACAATGGCAGTAAGCTTCTCCTTACACACGTGTGCGTAAAGAGAGCGATCGCACGGTTTCCATAGGTATGTTGATAGATGACTTTGTTTTTTTGCTTAGGCGATGTGTCAATAACAATTAACTATTTCATTAATGTCAATATTTCTACACCACGTGAAATGTTGGAAAAAGCTAGAATGGCTGAAAATGAGTTGCTACCCGCTAAGTCTATACCTGGACTAGAGAATTAGAAAAATAATACCGTGCCGTTTTCGGAACATAACTTTTTAGTATATTATTCTCAAGATATATCAAATTCGATGAAATCATCATCACTCTGGTCGATATATTCCATGTTACGATCAACACTAAATATCAATCACAATATTAATATAGCAACATATCCCATTTCCTCGAAAGGAAATCGGATGGATTCCGAAGTAAAAAATCGAAAATACTTAATGCTGAACAGATCAATTATTTTCTGCAGATTGCTCCTGTTGATATCTATTCATGAAGGTAATTTTTCAAATAACATATATACTCAACATTGAATTGATGAATTCCTTTTACTTCAAATAACAGGAATAATTTCAGAAAAGATCAATTGTCGAAATCATATTTATAAAATATCTACTAATCCCAAGCAATGGTGATGGCTCAGTTGTTGGAAGCGCTGGCTCCGAGTCCAAAGGTCGGTGGATCGGAGCACAGTTGGAGAACTTTTTTTTATTATTTTCAATAACGATTACAGAATCTCTCGTTCTGCACTGTTACAATAAATAACCATTATGAATGTTAATCTCATATTTTCATATAATGTGTTTTTGGCTATTAATAAAGTTGTTTAGATATTAAAAACGGCTCCATTTCAGTTCGAATTGAGGAAAATGTCTCGGTATGCAATGTATCAATAAACAAATCCAAGAATTTTGATTTGTAACTCTTCATGCAGCTGGGTTAGTCACGGGAGACGTGTATATATAGGTATTCGTTATTTGTGCCTTAATGCAATATCTGCACTATCCGGGAGAAAATATAGTGTAGTCGTAGAAAAAGTATAGTACAATTCTCGAGTTGTAAAGCAATTACGCACTTGTGGAGTTACACACTCGCCGCTATGCGGCATCGTGTGTAACTCTCTCCACTTCGTGCGTAATATGCGTTTTACAACTCTTGTTATGTAATATACTATTATGTTCCCCTTTTGGATGTACAACAGATATAATGCAATATTCGACGTGGCAAGCAAATAGCCAGGAAAGTAGTTGTTTTCTCTTGAATAATCAGATTGATAATACGTGCATAATATATTTTTATTTGGAGCAGAATGCAGATTCTCAACTTCAGGAGATTTTATTTTCAAATTATTATCCTGTGTGTTCAAGATATAATTCAATGTTCTTCGTAGCATATAGCAAGGAAAGTAGTTGTTTTCTGTTGAATATACCGAAAATGAATTGATATATATATATCACATAGAGAATGCGAATTCTCAATGTATTTCTTTATATACAGGGTGATTCACGATTAAGAGATTGGAGTAGGTGTTCATTTGTGGATGAGAGCAGGTGTCATATGTTTAGATCGAATGGAAGAAATTTAGTATGGAGAAAATAAGGTGAGAGGTTTTTGAAAGAAAATATGGATAGCTATCGCGGGTGCGGGTGTTACGCTATGGGGCGGTATCATGATGAATCATCGCACCACGTTGGTTATTTTGATAAAGGATATGAATGTCGTTCGGTACAAAGACATGTGTGTTAGGGAAGTTGTTTTTCCAATTGCTCAAAACTTTGGTGACATTTTCGTACTGGATGATGATAATGCACGTCCACATCGTGCGATTGTCACTGATGGAATGGTCACCAGTCTTCAAACATGAATCCGATAGAGCAGCACGTATGGGCTAGGTTGAAGTTGAAATTAAAGAGAAGCTAAGATGAAATGATGAACTTGACTAATTAGAAGAGGCGATACTGGAAGAGTGGAATGCTTCCCCAAGATTTCATCAATGGTTTGATAACTTTTATGCCAAGAAGAATTAGGGCTGTTATTGCTGCTACTTTGAGGTACAACAAAATATCGACAATTGGTACAGTGATAGCGTTGAGGATACGCCAATCTAAAATTCTGTTGAGTTTATGGTTATATGGTGATTGAACATATAATCAGAATGCAATATGTTGTGAGTAATTCCATATATCAAAACATCCTGCATGAATCCACTTGAATCAAAAACCATTTCGAGACAACTCGTTATGCTTCATCTTATTGCCCTCGTATGGTGCAAATGAATGGAATAAATTCATTATTTTGTAATAAGGCGACCCTACCGAAAAATCCTGATACCCGTCGATTTTTATTATCGAACGCGCATTCTGTCAAATATTTTTGATACGCATGACGTCATTGGTGTGAGCGTGATGACGTCATCGATGATTTTTTTAAATGGAAATGTGGGTCATGTGATATGTCATTGGAGAGGTGTTTCATTTACCTATCCAACCATATCGAAAAATTTGTCTAATTGTTGTTGTATGCAGAAAAAAATTGATTTTGAAATTACAGATCACTCATTACAAAATTATTAAATTCTGTGTCCAATTAATGATTTTCGAATCTCTGATCTAATTTTGAAAAGGCCGTCCCTGGGAACGAAATGATAGCTTCTTACTTGATTTTTTGCCGGTTCACACATGTGGGTCTCATCGAAACTGCTACATTCGAATTAAACTCAATCGGCTTGTCGAATGTTAATGGTTATACCAGTAGAAATATTCAAAAATTATCAATATGAAGCTCACTGACACAGAAAGAATCGAAATTCTTATAATGATTGGTTGTGAAGACAAAACACGAACGCAAAAAGAAGTTTGTACTCTGTTCAATAATAAATATCCCAACCGAGAACCAATTTCACAATCCACGGTAAGCAAAATTGAAAAGAAATTCAGAGAAACGGGTCATGTGAAAGACCTACCCAAAGGTAGTAAGAAATAAATTCCAGGTGACAAGAAACTAGATGTTTTACTAGCTTTTCAAGATAATCCCCATACCAGTTCAAGGCAAGTAGCATTAGATAATGACATTGACCATTCAACAGTTCTTAGAACGCTAAAAAAGGAGAAGTGGCATCCCTACAAAGTTAGTTTAGTTCAGGAGCTTCTGGAAGGCGACTTTGATAGAAGAATTGAATTTTGCGAAATTATGATGGAGAAAAATAACACAGATCCGATGTTTTTCCGAAAAGTTCTTTTTTCTGATGAAGCTACATTTCTCCTAAACGGTCATGTCAATCGTCAGACGTGTCGGTATTGGGCTACTGAAAATCCACATTGGATGCAGGAATATCATACTCAATATCCAGAAAAATTGAATGTTTGGGCGGGAATTATAGTGAATATGATAATAGGACCATATTTCTTCGATGAGTCCTTGACAGGTCCTCGATATTTAGAATTTCTGCAAAACTTCTTGCTACCCGAACTGAATCGGCTGTTCCCAAACAGAACTGATTTGTGGCTGCAGCAAGATGGTGCGCCGCCACACTATGCTGTCGTGGTGAGACGCTACTTGAACAACGTCTTTCCAGATCGGTGGATAGGAAGAAGAGGAGCAATTGAATGGCCACCTAGGTCGCCAGATCTAACACCTCTGGATTTCTTTTTATGGGGATACTTGAAAAGTAAAGTTTACCAAAATAGACCACACAATATCCGTGATCTCAAAGACCGTATACGCATCGAGATGGGACGAATCACTCAGGACGTTATTGGCAGAGTTCGAGAAGAATTTACTGCTCGTCTATCCCACTGTCTTATAGCAGATGGTCGGCAGTTTGAACATTTGCTTTGAAGTTGTTTGTATTCATTGAATGGGAATTGAAACAATTGTTTGTTAGAATAAAAACCCAAATTACTTGAAATCATTAATATGATTGGATAGGTAAATGAAACACCTTTCCAATGACATATCACATGACCCACATTTCCATTTAAAAAAATCATCGATGACGTCATCACGCTCACACCAATGACGTCATGCGTATCAAAAATATTTGACAGAATGCGCGTTCGATAATAAAAATCGACGGGTATCAGGATTTTTCTGTAGGGTCGCCTTATTACAAAATAATGAATTTATTCCATTCATTTGCACCATACTGTATATAAAAAGCCCTGCCAAACGGGACGATCCCAAACTTTTCGAAAATTATCACATTTTCAGATGTCACCCTGTAGGTCATTATTTCGAAATGGTGGAATGACGAAAAAATACTGATGTACTCAATGAAATGCGCAGGTGCTCCATCTAATTGAATCATCATTCTTCTCCTTACGTTCAGAGAAACATTCGAAAGAAGATTCCAAACATGCTGTTTCAAGAACGTTAAAAAGATTCCACCATTCAAATGACATCCACAAAAAAAATGGCCCAATGACGTAATCATTGTATGGTGAATAATTTCGGGAATGTAAGTAATAAAACTATTTTTTTATTTGTACATGCTTATTTACAGAACGCCTCAGCGTGTTCAAATCCAAGTGTCAAAAACGCGTGATTTTTAAAAAAATTACCACGGCAAGACACGACAACATAAACGACTCGAGGAACGTGAAGTCTAAAAATGTGAATATTTCAATTATCGTTATGACAGGAGTACCATTTTACATTATCAGTTGTTAATTTCATATTCATGATCTCAAAGTGCACCAATAAAAATGACGTAAAACACTCATGGATAACTGGTCTTTCAAACACTTGCTCTATTTCGGCTAGGCAGTCGTGCTCGCAAAATCGCGTTAGAAATACCTCAATATCCACTATACTTTAATATACTATTCCAACACGATGATATCAATTTTTTAAGCAATGCATACTAAAGTTAATTCATTGTTAATTCATGACGAGAACATCTTCACCATTTATATGTTCTGATTGTTGTAGTGAATACTCCGTAGCGTTAGGGTTGGGGATAACAACATATTTCGTCATAATAAATTATGTAATGTTATGATTTGTTAAATAAAGTCTCATAACTGAATCGTATCCAATTTTATATTTAAATATCATAACATGGCGCCCGTACTCTTAGAGGTCACATACCGATTAATGAATCATTACTGAAGTTGTGTGATTCAGTAAATGTTCAACTTTAGCTCCTAGGAACTAAAAGTGTTGCCTCGCAACATACCTATGTTTGTGTCAGTAATAGAAATGTTAATTCAAGACCTAATTTTGGTATTAAAATGGACGACTTTTGTGTCGGTTGCAGAAAAATAGATCTTAGACACGACAAGGTCGAACCACGTGCTGTGCATATTGATATTTATCTACTCTAACGTATAACAGTTTCTTGATTATATCAGGTGATACAAGGGCCACCCCTGTAAATTCCGAAATTTGGTACAGTTATATGAGCAACCATTTTGGATTCGATCATATTACAATCCAATGTGGAGGACTTCCGATTCCTCTGGAATTTTTTTTACCGCTTGGAGCGCACGAAAGGAAATCCCTATAATTTTCAAAGAACATCGTGCGTTCCTAGGGAGGATAGGGACAGGAGGTAGGTATTGGATTTTTTTCAACTTCTGGAGATTATATGTTGTTGGGAATACTTCCTCAGGCAATGAATTCCAGAGCCTAGCTAGTAACTTTGTTTTTTCAAATGGAACACACTGTATATTTCAACATATTCAAGTTCAACAGGTAAAAATAAATGCAATCATCATGACAAATGAAATTTTTTCGAAATTTTTTTTTTCATTTTATTTCGTGGATTATTGAGATGAATCAATTCAGTCACATCACATTTTGATCTAATATTCAGTTTTTTCAGATGGAACCCCTATGAGCCCCCTCCATGTCTCTCTAGAGCATACATTGAATTGAAAAAAATGACACATCATTTTTGTATTTCGGTGCAGTAACAAATTGTATACATTCGATAATCAACATACTTGTGAAGAAACTATTTGTCTGTCATTTTTGCCATGCAGCCATGATATGATCATTCATTTGGATACATGGAACTGAAATTGTTGTAATAATTGATGTATCGTCCTAATACATCTGTTCATAAGTCTACATTAATGTATTTTCCTACAAGCGTGCGCAAAGTAGTACTTTTCCGCACTCATTTGCGTGCGCAAAGTAATACTTTTCCGCACTCAGTGCGGATATGGGTGTTATCCGCACGGCGTGCTGATAAGTAAAACTACCCAGAAATCTCACTGGTATGGAACATTTATATTCATTTTAATTGCTGTAGAATATTGTATGCACTATAAGAAGCCGCCCTTTTACTTTTCAACCGTTTTTCCCGATATTTGTATTTCACCTCAATATAAATATTAGGAACAAATGATTTAATTTTCTATCATTATATTTTATTGATATGTAATTTTTTGTTGTTTAGCTATTTCTATCAAGTTTAACTAAAAATTATTCAATAAACTGTAATTTAAGTTGAAATTTTTTTATTTTCGTTGTAATCTGATATTAAGGGCTGAAAGACTTCGGTCAATGGCCTTTTGGGGTATATCCCTAATAAAGATGTTCTCTCTCTCTCTCTCTCTCTCTCTGATATTAAGCTCATAGGGAAAATGTGATTTTCTATTATTATATTTCATTGTTATATGTGATTGGTGTAGTTACATTTTTCAATAATATTTTTTTTTATTTTCCTCCATCTGATATGAAGCTCGTAGGAAAAAAACTATTTCAGTATCATTTCGCTTAGTAGGCGGTTTACACAAAATGTCTAGTTTGACAGTTACAATTCACACCAACAAATTCAGTCCTTTTGCAGAAACAAAACGCCGAATTTAGGGATATTTCACATACCAAAAAATACTGAGGTTCTGTCTTCACTTTTTTGTCTGTTTAGATAAAAAAATATCCAATCATTGGATAAAAAAATCATACACCGCCATTAAACAACAGGAGTGTGAAAGAGACAGGTTACCGTAACACAAGCTATCTTTGTTGCTGCTGCCCCTTACACAACCTGTGCTCTTTGAGAAAATTCTCCCTTCCAGTTGTTTACATTGAGTTTAGTTAAATATCTTAGGAACCGCTACATTTAGACATTGAAGCATTGATTGATTTGACACCCTATATCTCAGATACGATGCATTTTAGTAAATACGTTGACAGGAACTTTTCACTTCAGAATGAGGTAAGGACTCTGCATACGAAGTTTGACGGTCTTATATACCACCCTACTACCCTGTATATAACGGTGGCCACTTTTTTAATGAGATTCCAAACCATCCTAGTTAGAAGGTCGGTTAAATGGAGAGAAAGTTGCTAGTCAAGGTTCATCTAGTTGTGAAAACTAATGGAAAATATCAGGACCGGTTCTTGAGATATGAGGAAAAAACCAAATTTGATTATTTCAGTTTTTGGTTATCCTTCATTTATTTTCAGAACTACCAACAATGTCTCAGAGGGATTTCATTTCATAGTAAATTCTCTTTGCTTGACGATTTCAGATTTTGCATCCAACGTTTAGTGTTCTCCAGACAACCCTCAATTTTCCAATAAAAATATGAATTGGCATATGAAAAATTCATGGAATGGGGAAAAATACAGAAATAAAATCTTTTTCCGGAAATGTACTTTTGATAATATATGAGCTGATATACTTTGAAGAGATGTTGAAAACTTCAATGGCTTTTATTATTTGATCACAATGTTCAATGTAGCGAAATACTATCAGCTGGACTATTGGTATAGAATGATCAAGTTTTATTAATTCTATTCTTTAAATTTGTGCAGTTGTAGAAAAAGTATAGTGTGCAACATGTGAGGAAAAGTACTTTTTCTACAACTGTCTTCAATATATCAATGAGGTACTTTGTTTGTCATCAATTTCATTTGGGTATTTGATATCACAATTTTCAAATTTCAAGCAATGACAGCTCTGTCTAATAGATGAGCATTACTTGACAGGAAATCAGATGGCTTCAAGACAAAGAAATCAAAAATGCTGTTGTTATCTATTATAGCCTTAGAAAATTTATAGTGTATAACTTTTTTTTTTATTGCTTGGAGCGCACGAAAGGGAATCCCTATAATGTTCAAAGAACATTGTGTGTTCCTAACCCTTTCGGTCACCATGGTCGTTAAAACGAACATGTACTTTTCGTGCCAATAGTAAATTGAGGCGACACCTATTATTCCATTCATACACCACATCAGACGCGAGGGACCTTTTTATTCAATGACTGATATAGGTAGCACTAGGGTCCCTTGATGGAAATTGACGTTAAAGTCATCCTAACCGGGTACGGACAGATCCTCGTCTCCTCTCACTCTAAAGTGTTTGTGAAACAGTTATATAGTTCCATCCTTATTCAATTCTAGGGAAAAACACTAGATTTTTGACATTCCTTGTTTTTTAGGTTATATTGAGGTCACTGGCGTATCATACGTAATTTCCATATGGAATTCCCGATTCAACTATACCAAGATATAGATGAACAGTCCTCTAGATTTAGAGTGTACTACTCCAGCATAATCTTTGCGAGGTAGGGAACATAAAAATTGTACTGAAAGCTTAATATATTTCACTAAGAGAGACTGTTCTTAGACTGTATACTAGGGTTGACTGAATTGACTGAATGAATTCTGATTTCAAGCTGAGCAGAAGTTTATCTATCAGCTTAATGAGCTGAGCCTTATGATTGAGAAATGATGGAAACCGAAACTACTGTACTTATTCATGTGTGCTCAATATATTTTTGGAAATCCAGCTCGGTGAGGAATTTATGGAGTGACTAATATCACGTATATCATGTATAAAACTTTGTCTAGGACGAAAAGTAGGCTGATAAAAAGTAATACGTAAAATATGCAGGAAAATAAAGAATAGAATATACTTTACCTCCATGTTATACATATAATTTTTCCGTCCCCCTCAAATTGAAAGTCATTTTCGAACAATTGATTGATAAAAGTAACAAAGATGTAGGTATACGCAGTATAACTTATAGTCACGTTATTTTCACTCTTGCATCCTACATATTTTCTATTTGTGGTAGAGTAATGATCATATAAACTAATGTCTTTCGCCATATCGAATCCGCCATCTTGAATTTCCCAATTTTGACGAAACGATCATTATCTCCTACCTCGGAAACCCCCAGATACCAATTTTGAATAGAATCGGATCATAATTACAAAACTCGTTCGCCATATGATCTTCAACAAGTAAACACCCTGTACATACCTATTATTGAAATTTGTAGCGCCCATGGATGTGACGTGACAGCAATGTCAGGGATGCCAGTAGACAAAACTAAAGTCTCTACATCATTAAAAAAGAATGCAGCTATGATCTGTCCATACCCTGTTAAGATGACTTTATTTGACTTTAACGTCAATTTTCATCAAGGGACCCTAGGTAGCACTATCTCTCGGGATATTATACAAGTTTCGCTTATTTACTTTCTGTATGTACAGTGAGTCAGCTGTTATTGTTCATGAACACATTTCTCGTGTTTGTTTTGATAAAATAGTAAGTGAATTTGAGTTCCAAAATTTATTTTTCAATGCCTCATATGTTTATTATAATATATAAAAAACGAAATGATCAAATATCATATTTTTTATACACTAATTCTAGAAAAATCATATGTACGTTAGAACGAACATGGTGACTGGATGAAGTGGGCCATTTACCAATATTTGATGGAAGTAGGGATCTAGCAAGGTGCAATAATGGAGCTTGCCTCAAAAAAACACATTTTAATTGTATGAAATGTAGTGTACATTTATGTATTGCTCGTGATCGTAATTGTTTCAAGGATTACCATATGAAATAATCCACAATGTTGTAGCTATTTATTTCCTTTCCTTCTCATAGTCACCATGTTCGTTGAAACGAACATAATTTTTTTTAGAAAAATCAAGGCCGTACGGACTTCAAAAAATTCTCAAAAATCATATAAAAAATCACTTCAACCCTCACTTTCACGAAAAATTTTTTACTGAAAAAATGAAAAGTCGTGACTGAAAGGGCTAGGGAGGATAGGGACAGGAGGTAGGTATTGGAATGCTAATTTCCTACTGGAATGATTGCAGTGTCTGCCTACAGCTTTGGCTATCATTTGGTGCTCCTTGAACAATATACTATTTCTCACTCCTGTCTTTGCTACACTTGCCCTACAGGCTGGTGCCACAAATTTTCACACTGGTGATGAAAATTGAACTTTGGCATAGGCAAAATTAGCATTTCATGCAAGTTATATCCTATACTTTTTCTAGGGCTGTAACAGATAATAAGAACATTTTTCATTCCTTGAGCTTGTTGCCATCTGATTTTCTCCTCTCAACTAATGTTCTATTAGACAAAGCTGTCATTGCTTGAAATTTGACATTTCATGTGAGATAAGTAGGTAGACATACAATGTACCTCATTGATTTATCAAAGACAGTAGAACAAGAGCAATTTTGTGTTGAAGCTTGAAACCAAACAAAAAAGTATAGTATGTGGACTAGACCACAGCCTTTTCACTCTCTTTTTGCAATGGATTTCATAGTTCAAGTCATAGTGAGACAAGTTAGACCTGGGACACACTGAATACAAAATGTAATACACTCACCTTTGTTGATTTTAATCTTGGGAATAGAATGATAAATAGCATTCTGCTGCAACCAAGATTCAATCCACAGCTCATCATTAGTCTGGCTATACAATGTTTGTAATATATTAGTCCTTGGATCAGTAATTATAGGTAGTTCAATATTTGTGGTTCGACTCACAAAATTTTGATATTTCAAGAAATTCATTCTGAGGAAAGTTAGTAATAGCTTATAATAATCACTGGTCGTTGAAAGAAGTGTAAAATTATGAGTAAAATTAACACATGTGGAGTTCACCAGCCTTAGGTAAATGCAACCTTGCGTCTTCCACCACCTTTTGAGCTGATAAATAGTCTTCAGTGTCCTTCAAATCTTGTTCAGTTTCAAGAATAGTCTTCAAGTCTTCAAAAGCAGTTAATAGTCTTCGTTGACAATCTGGTACCATCATCAAACACTCAGTTAATACTTCTTCTTGCTTTCTGATGTCATATTCGTCTTTCTTCTGTTCCTTAAATTTCTCAACACGAGTTTTTTGTAGTTCTGCTTCACGTTCATACACAGTTTTTTCCTTGGTTAACCTCTTTACAACACCTGTTTTGATTTTTAATGTTCTTATACGTGGATCAGCCATCACACTACATGTACTCGATAAAAATAATTGATCAGATTTATTTTTCAAAAAAAATACAACAGATAGATATAAAAATATGGAAATTAAAGATTATTTTTATTGATGTTTCAATGACACTTCGACCAAACAAAAGACAATTGACATGTCTTTGTTTTGTGGTGAATAGTTCACGAGTGCCTCCCAACAGCTGCCGCAGACTACATCCATCATTCTGGCTTTCAAACTATGCATTTAGAGTCACTGGATGGTATTAGATAATGCATTATAATAGGGAGTTAAAGCAATGCAGAATGCGTAAGCGTAAACGTAGAATTTGACATCTAAGCATGCGCAGTGTGCGAATTTCCTACGCCAGGAGATACGTCCGACGTATGTTTACGTATTGCTACGCTGGCGCTGAACGCGAAGGCGTTAACCTCACTTTTATCACATGAAATCACATTTATTTTTCATTGCGCTTCGTTCTTGTGTTGTGCTTCGAAGAAATCATGGATAATTCAAATGAAAGAATTCTCTTTTCTTTGGAAGATGATTCGCATCTAGCAAGGGAAGTTGTAGGTCATAATCCCTCATCCAAATGAATATAATGTAAACTACTGGAAAACTTATAGCTTCCTGGTATTCCTAGGAATCCTAGGGCTCTAGCTAATCTTGGAATGTCATTTTTCGCAAATCGAAATAGATTTTTACATTCTATTTCAAATAAATTGTTTTAATTGATATCTCTATATAATTCCCTTCGATTACCTAAATTGTCGTTCTCATTCAGTACATGAAGGATGAACATATCATCTAGGTCATCGTCACTACTAGCATCGCTATCATTTGTAGCTTCGAATATCAAAATCCCTTCCATTTTGCAACGAAGGGTTTGCAGGTTTGCAGCAACAAATATCAAAGCAAGCGAAGACTAACAAATCAAAATAATTGAATGAAAAAGTAAAATAGGGTTAAAATGAGTCTGGTCTTGTATCTTGTATGTACGTACCATACGGTAGCTTTAACGTTACTTTTCATTGAATACGTACGTATTTCTATTCACGTTTACGTCTATACGTAATTGGAAGTTTTTGTTTTGGCTTTAACTCCCTATTATTATGCAAGTGTGCACCAACCATATACCATATACCAACCATTTACAGCTGTATTCAGAAAAAGAGCGTACAAGTATATCACAGAATGAAATTAACGTCATTCTATTTGCGTGAAACGGGCCTATCGGAAATGATTGTTTACCAAATGTTGACAGTGAGATTTTTTTCGATAGGCAAATCGTTCCTTAGGTCTGTTTGAATGATTCCTTCCCTGTGTCTCGCAGCAGTTTTCCATTTACACACTAAAAAAAAAATTTTCATGTAGGGGGTTGAATATGATATATTTTTTTCGGTAGGGGTTGCGGGAATTTTTTCGATAGGCAAATCGTTCCTTAGGTCTGTTTGAATGATTCCTACCCTATGCCATCGAGAAGTTTTTTATTTTTACACCCTCAAAATAATTTTTTTATGTGTTTGGTTGGATTTATCCATATAGGTATTATTCTGGATAGGTGTTGCAGGGATTGTTTCTATGGTCAAATCGTCAATTACTTGATTACTTCATTGGGTATGTTGATTTTGTCCAGCAGTTCTTTATAATTATATAATACCCTCAAAATATTGTTTTGTATTTGAAGGCATGAAAAAAAAGCATATTGTCCGCCACTGGATCTTCGGCAATGTTCGGAGATTTTGGCTGCTATCTTTGGCTGCCATTTTCACACAGCTCTCTACTTCCGAGTCAATAAAAAAAATGTCTTCTGCGTTTGTACCTATTTGGCAATTTTGGTGGAATCACAGAGTCGAGTTTATTTCTGCTTTTGAAATTTTTGATTTGTTCTCTATCTCTAATAGTCATGGATATAATTTTCATTTGTTGGACGACCTGAAGAACTGAATATATTTACTACCTCTGAAATAATATGGGTAGGTTTTGTTCAATGCATGTCTTGGAAACAAAGTTATGGATATTTTCTAGATCAAGATATACCATCACCAAAACGGCCAGGCAAAAAATCCAACAAGCAGAAAAAGTCTAAACCTTCTCTGTCAGAAGATGGATCATCTTCTAGTGACCTGCTGATTGTTGATGAAACATTAGTAGTTTTAACAGTACCTGCCTTGAAACAGAAGCCTTCAACTTCTACAAAACTATCACCTGCCTTGCCTGGAATACCAAACAATAAAAAAAGAAAAAAACGAGATAGTGCTTCCAGTGATGAAGAAAGATGGTTGACTGCCATTGAATCAGGAAAGCTAGAAGACGTAGATGATGAGTTGAAAAAAATTAAACCAAAAGACCCAGCCCTCATGACAGCTAGACAAAGGGCCATGTATGACAGGGCAGGGGAGGGGACTTCTTCTGTTGCTACTCCTACATTGATGTCCTTGCCTACAGGATATAAAGTAAAGCATTTTTTATTCATGGTTTTGTGATATTTAATATCCAGCACAATACATTGTTTCTTCTAGGAGAAAGTTATGACTGCTGAGGCCATTCAAAAAGCAGCAATTAAGTCCTTGAAACGAAAACAATTGGCTGATGAAAAACGTGAGAAAGATAAAAAGAAAACCATGGAGAGATTGTTGAAAAAGCAAGACTCAAAAGCTGCAAAACAGGCAAAACCTAGAGTTGCCAAAACTTCAATCCCTTCTATTACTTATAAACAAAATGGTCAAATTACAGTAATGTCATTTCCTGATGGCATTGATTTCCCCTTGAAAGCCCTAAAAGCACCTGAACCTTCAAAGGTTATTCATTGTGGGATGGGGTGTGGGAACTTGAAGAAATATTCTTGTTCACAAACTGGGGTGCCTTTATGTAGTTTGACTTGCTATAGGAATAACATATCTAAGATTATTATATGATGAAAGAACTAGCAAATTCACCCTTTTCTATTAATTATCTTTAACACTTTATGTCAAGGAATATTTGATTTTTTTGAATTTTTCGGATCATACATTTTATATAAGTATATGGAAGACTGCAACCTTTGTCTGCTTATGGTTAGCTTCAGAAGTACATTAAAACAGTGTCAGAACCTCTCATGTTTCCTATTTTTCATACCCCCAAAGAAATTGGTTCATCCATGAAATCTAAGTTTCAATCCTCTATTAAGTTCAAAACCATCTGAAATATCTTTATTTTGATTTGTTATTCAATTTGCTGGTTTCTTGAAAATATCCGCACTGAACAGTCTGAATTCAGTGAAAGAAGTCTGAATTTAAGTGCTCCTTCGAAAATTGTCTGTAGACTTCCAATTTGAATTTACCGCCAAATGCATTAACTTGTAATGCTCACTCCCTAGATAGTAGTTTTGTTCCGATTCGTAGTCCGATATTGCTGACAGGCCACAGTCACCGACTTATAGCGTTACCACCGATAAAACAAGGCCAGCAGACTCTAACGTAAACAGCTCGTGACGTCGCATACTCAGGCCATCTTCCAATAAGGCATTCGCGTCGATCGATCGTCAGTTTGTTTTTGTTTAAGAACGGTGACGTAGGTAAATCGCGTGTGTGCTCGAATTCTCTTGTTGTTTATTCATCAAAATAATGGGCTCATATCACAAAAAAAAATTATTTCATAATTTGATAGAACTCACCTAAACTAGCTCACCACCGCAAACCGTTTCTTGCTGTGAGCTCCCTACGTTTTATAAAGAATCATCGAAATCCCCTATTTTTCGGACCTCTGAAAACGAGGCGATGATGTGACGTCAAAACCCTAATACTGAAACAAGACTATTCCAGACAGAGATGAATGATACATAATTTCTGACAGAGTGAATTAGCGCGAGATCACAGTTGAAAGAATTAATATATCAGTTGCCTCAGTATTCGTCGGGCGTTTGGTATTTTCTTTTAACTATGACGAGATGAGGTTTCTACGTCATAAGAGGGTCCGTTTTCAGAAGGTACTATTATTTATGTCCAAAAATGAAACATTCCAGTTAATTTTTCGATCGAATTATGTCGTCAATCATTATTTATGTATAAAAGGATCGTTATCAACATGGTTTGAGTTAAAAGTTCTACTAAGGTGTACACGCCCATTGTCGGAGAAATTACTGTTTTGTGAAATATTTCGTGTTGTGATAGGCGAAATAACAATATGCCTTACAAGTGTTGTGTTCCCTTTTGTCGGGTGAATTATGTGGGTGGTCCAAAAGTTCATGCTTTTAGTTTCCCGTTGGACAAGGAACTATCGAAAAAGTGGGTACATGCAATTCACCGCAAGGATTTTACGACTCCATCTAAGTACAGTAAAGTATGTGAATTACATTTTACTAAAGATGATATTATTACTTCATCTACTGCAACCGATTCAAAAACTGGCAAAACTGTAACAATAGATTTGAAAATTCCTAGGCTCAAACGAGATGTTATTCCCACTCAATTTCCCAACTGTCCATCTTATTTATCGAAAGATGTAAAATTACGCACAAGTCGTGATGAAAAACTTGAGATACTAGAGACTAAAAATTTGGCACAAGCACTTACCAAAAGTAAAACTGAATTCGAAAATTACCAAAAATCATTTTGCTACACAGAATTTCAAGAATTTCTAGTTGTACTAGAGTCTTTTCAGTTGCCCGAAAAGTGGTTCAAAATTATCGATTTGCAAAAAGTCACATTATTCAAATTGTCTTATTCTCCAGGGCCCGTAATTACATATTCGGTTGTGATTGATTTTGTTTTGAATGTGGAATCATTTTTGTATAACCTAGCGATACAAACATCTCTAAAAGCCAATCTGAAAACACCTTTTATCTCTAATAATATCAATCAAATCAAGGAATTACTAATTGAAATAGATAAAAACGAGATACATAATTCGGGAAAATGTCTTGATAATCAGAAAAAGAGGGGTTTGAAACATATTTCGAATGCATTGGACCCTTTGGTTTCTGACTCAATACATTCTCAAATTTCTTTCTGAAAACGGTCATTTGCCTCGTGGCAATGAATGCAGAATTCATTCCAATGATCAAATTGCAACTATTATCTATTATATTAACATGTACTACAAACACTCTACTTAAAAATTACTGTTTCAAGTCTAACGACCAATTGGGTAAAAAATCCAACAACAGGAAATTGAAAACACTCACTGGCTAATTTTTTAGGTAATAGGAATTCTCCAAGATAAATATAGGTAATTAGGTATAACAAACGGCATGTCAATCAAACTAAAATACATTTTCACTATAATTTTTGCCAATATATTCAATTCGAATGGGTTGCTGTAGGTGCGGGTATTTGTGTTTTATTTTGGTCTTTGCTTTGAAACTTCGTTTTTCCATAATAAAATCGAATGGGATGCGAAGAAGGGCTCAGTTGACGGCTGGCATCCTCTTTCAACCGGAAGCCCTTCAAAGAAAAAAGCAAAATCGGCTCAATAATGATCTAAAACTAAAATCGAAATACGCGGTCGCCTTATAGCGCTTGTCGTTTCGAGCCGCTGGTTAGGCCTGACTAAGTGACGTCACCCACGGAGCATGCAGGCCTGTGGTAACGGTCCAACCCACTTTCGTGAAGATATCCAAATCTTATTGAGCACAATGTGCAGGTCATGTAATAAAATCAGAGGTAATATTCATTAGGTATTGAACCTATTCTTCAGAGAGACGAAACATTTTGATAAATTGTTTGTAACCCAAATCATCATAGTGATTTCCACGCTACTGTATGTTCACCTATCTCTTCAATAAAAATATTCCATGACACACGTCACAAGTCAACAAAACGAACATACAAAACGGGTGGAATAAAAGCGCTCGCTGTAAACGCTCGCTTTGAAAACGTACACGACTAATAACACGACTCATATTTCACTGGTCAAGAATACTTGGAGTATTTATGAATGAAATAGTGAAACTTAGATGATGACCTTGAAATAACCCAAATGAATGAACTGGCACGATGGGTTACGCTCCGCTCATTGGTTGGAAGCAGGTTGAAGTATTGATTTTTTGAAACTGACATACGTATTGAAGGCGCGCTTACAACTTACAAGTAAGCGATCCGCGTTCAACGTATCAAATCCTCATTGGTGGATAGATTGACAGCCGTCGCGTAAATGTATGTTCACCCAATCACAACACGATTCTACAAAATTAGGTGGACATTGTGAATCTACCTTAGAATAGTTTATTTACAAGTGTCAATGGAATAATAGAAATTAATAATAATTTATTTTGACTTGCCAATGAATCAGAAACTTAAGCAGGACATGAGGATATTTTGTTTTTGTGAACGATAAATCATCATTTACCTATGTGCAATGTGGAATTTCTCTTTGTAATTTTAGGTTAGGAACAAATCTCAGGATATCTTCTAAATGAACATCTTCAATTCATCTTATTTTTCCATAAGCTGATGAATCATTCTGCTCAGTCTTACTGAAGGAAATAAAATGAATCATTTAAGAAATTCCTTGAAATTATTTCCTTCAGTATTCAAGGTAGGTTTGCACATATGAAATAAAAATAACCATCATTTCGAATGAAGATTTTAATCAAATCAATAACAAAATAAATCAGTAAAATGTAGGAAATAGTTTTCAATATACCACATTTATTTTCTTGATTAATTTGATTTTTCTTGGTGTCATAGCTGAAAGTTGCTTTTCTGTCTGCACTTGAGAATCAGACTTCTGCACAAGTGTCTGTGTTCCTGTGTCCACCATATCTGGTTCTGTTTGGGTACCAATGCTTCTTGCTCTTGTGTCCATCCCATCTTCAGAGCTATCATCTATTTCCATAAAATGACCTACTTCTATATTTTCATCACTAAAATATGAATGCTCCTCATGTATGGAGCCTGATAAAAATACCTATAAGATCAAGTGTAAGTATGTAAAATACAATAAAATCAGGACCATTTTACCACCAAGTTTAGTATAGGAACAGCATTTTCTTTCAGTTTGTGCTTTTCTATCAAATGATCCTCAAAATGTAGACTGCAAATTCTCATGCTTCCATACAATTTCATAGGATCAGTAGCCCTGATCAATTCATCATTGCACGCCAGTTGCCATGAATTCATTCTCACTTCTTGGGTCCTAGGATTAGGGAACCTAAAAAATCTCAATGGTGTATGTTGATTATTATCTAAGTACTTACTCTTGCAGTCTTTGACTGCACATTTTAGTCCTCCAGGTCTCCCCATTGCCAAGTTTATCTACAAAAATATATCATTTCTACCTCAGCAACCCTAGACACTAGAAAAAATCAAATATACCTACACTTATACCACAATATTTTGAGGTTATGTAAAATGATAACAAGAAACGAAAAATAATGATGATTCCACTGGAACTTAGCAGAAAAACACAAGTCTATAAAAATAATAATCGCTTTTGTGCAGATTAAATCCACTTTTGTCACTGTTGAAAAATTTGCCAAATCTATGAGAAGAAATTAGTTGACAAACAGTAAACATACAGCTGACATCTGATCGTAGTAAAAATTCAAGGTCATTTGTCAGTTTTCCCGCGCATTTGAAGTGGAGCTTCTTGGTGACTAACCTATATTCTTACCTATATTCTTTGCCAAAACGTAGAAAACTGATTTAACTGAAATTTGCTGGCAACGTTTTCGCGGGTCATTGCCATAAGGAACCCTGTTAGAGGCTAAAAGATTCTGAATGGTATTTTCTAGAGGCACTGGATTAATCACTCCATTCATAATTTCAACGTGAGTAGAGGAGATAATAATAATAAGAATGATGAAAATAAAAACCTTCAAAACAAAACATTGAAAATCGAAAGATCATATAGGTTATGTTTTTGTTTTGCTGCCAGTGTACCGTTACCAGTACTGCCAAAATCGTTCCGAAATGAAATGAAAATTCGAAGCTATATATTGCTACTGTTTAGTGTTACTAAATTGCCTACTGTGGCCATCCACTTATTACTCTATCTAGACTGCTAATACTCATATCGCAGCAACCCGAAAATGTAGGGTCAGTTGCTCGCCTGGAAACCACAGCTGTAGGAAATATGAAGTGGTTTGTTCTTTGCTGTAAGAATTCCATGATTATTAATAAATAAAGGTTTTTAATCATTCAGCTGTGAATATGAGTTCAGGTTGAGGTCCCATACCTGCTCATCTATTTCGGATTGAAAGTTTACTTATTCAATAATGACTCTTGAATTCTCATTGATGAGAGAAATTAATGGTTTGAGGCTATATTAGGACACCGTTGGATCTTAGCCACTCAGGAATAATATATTCAGACTATTTCATACCAGACAGCTTCCGCTTTCAGGCAAGTCCAAGACATTATTGAAACCATATGCAAATTCGCCGTTTTCAAATAGAGTTCTCAAATCTGATTATTGGAAGCTATGAGACCTGAATACTAAATATTTCATTCATTCTCACTACTTTATGTATGGTTTAACAACCTTCCAAAATAGACCTCTCAAGATTTTTCTTTCGATACGCCCATTGGTGTAACATGACCTGATCCTAAAAATGCACATGAATTTCTTTCACCAGTTCGATCTCCTTAGTGGCTCACCGAATTGGCGGTTTAGATTAGTCTATAGGCCTAACCAGCGGCTCGAAACGACAAACGCTTAAAGCGCTATAAGGCGACCGCGTATTTCGATTTTAGTTTTAGATCATCATTGAGCCGTTTTTGCTGTTTTTTGAAGGGCTTTCGGTTAAAAAAGGATACCAGTCGTCAACTGAGCCCTTCTTCGCACCCCATTCAATTTCATTATGGAAAAACGAAGTTTTAAAGCAAAAACCAGGATAAAACACAAATATCCACCTACAGCAACCCATTCGAATTAAATATATTGGCAAAAATTGTGGTGAAGGTAAACTTCACACCTACTTATACAGGGCCCGCAGAACATAAACTTATCGTGAGATTGATCGAAAGAAAATTGTGGAAAATGTATTTTATTTTGATTGACATGCCGTTTGTTAAAATTACCTATATTTATCTTGGAGAATTCCTATTACCTGAAAAAATAACCAGTGAGTGTTTTCAATTTTCTGTTGTTGGATTTTTCACCCAAGTGGATCGTTACACTTGAAACCGTAATTTTTAAGGGCAAAACTGCATTTAGCATGCGGTTTTTTTTTTGAAAATTTTTTTCGGTACTCACGTATTTTTGTCTGATAAACCGAATTTTATAATGAAAATGTGAACAAACCACTATTTATTGACATATTTCAAGAAAAAGTTCGAAATTTCGCCTTCTTTCTCCCCTTGTGTTGGGGGCATTTGAAGCTACTTGCTCTTATTTCGTCATTGGACACTTTATATACTCATGATGTACTTCGATGGTACATTTTTATATGGAAAATTCAACAGGAAATATGATTTTTATGGCGAGTTTTTCATATTTAGTGAACAAGCATTCCAGATGACGATCATTTAATCAATAGTCAATCAAAATACGAGATGTCAGATGTCAATAGATTGCTTTCGAATGACATTACACACGCCATTATTTTGAATGATATTCTTCCTTCTTTTCACTAAATATGGATTAATCTCAAAAAAATCATATTTATAGTTGAATTATATATAAATTGTCCAATATGATGAAAAAAGAAGGGGAATTTGTTCTAAATGCCATCCAGAAGACAGGTGAAAAAGAAGGTGAAATTTGGAACATTTTAGTCAAATATCTTCATGATAAATATCATGATAAAATAAATGCAGTTTTACCATTTTGAGTAGAGTGTTTGTAGTTCATGTTAATATGATAGTTGCAATTTGATCATTGGAATGAATTCTGCATTCAGCCACGAGGCAAATGACCGTTTTCAGAAAGAACTTTGAGAATGAGAATTAAAAATGCCCGTTTATTATGAACATTCAAGAAAATTTCCTCGAATTCAGAGATGATTTTGTTGACTATAATATACGAATACAAAACTAACTGCACAATCAAAGCTTTTCTATTTTTCCTCTACTTATACTTTTTATGAGAGAGTAATTGTCTTCTATTATTAATTCATCATTATAAATTAAGCTTTATTTACTACTGAACTTAGATGGAGTAAAATCCTCGCGGTGAATTGCATATAACCACATTTTCGATAGCTCCTCGTCCAACGGGAAACTAAAAGCATGAACTTTTGAACCACCCACATAATTCCCCCGACAAAAGGGAACACAACACTTGAAAGGCATTGTTATTTCGCCGATCACAACACAAAATATTTCATAAAACGGTAATTTTTTCGCCAATTATTTTGATGAATAAACAACAAAAACAAAAACATACGTGAATCACCGATGAATTAACACGAACTGACGCGTTAGTCGACAAGCGATAAAATAAAACACTGGCCTCTCTTGGTGACGTCACGAGCTGTTTACGTCAGAGTCTGCTGGCCTTGTTGTATCGGTGGTAACGGTTGGACAGAGGTAATACACATTATGCTGTTTACTATGTTAGTTTCTTTGCGGTTTTTTGCATGAGAAAGTTACCAAATGGAGCAATTTCAATTCTTCTGTGTCCCAGCCTTATGTTTCAAGACGTGTGAACAAAATCGTTGAGGTACTGGAACCGAGTTGAAATTTTTCAATGATTCATCAAATTCCCTGCCAATATTTAGGTACCAGTTGAATCGGCCAAGAACAGAGTAGATTCAAAGTCATTGGCTCCAATTCAAGTGATTTTTGAAAATTTTTTTTATACAGATTCAACAGAAGATGATTTTTTAGGGGTAATAAGCTGTTTGCACTCACATATAGCTATTCATCCTCCAAAAGTACATGGTTATGAACATCCTGAAAATATCTATGTAAATAGAAAAAAACTATCATTTAAATTACAATGAATTTGTGACTACGATTTGAAAACTGTTAATGTGAATTTGGTTTGCTGGTAATACAAATAATGCTTTTATAAAGAATAGTTCAAATGCCCAAACAATGCTGAGGATGTTACATGAAGCTGGAAATACTGATTATTCTTCATTATCATTTATTATTATTTATTGTATATTTTTGTTTTTCTAATTTAATAAATCCCTATTTACTGGATTATTCTGTGTATATAATAACTCTGAATGAACAATAGTATTGTTACGTTATTCGGGTGCAGAAGCGAACACGACACTATTTATTTTCGAACTGATTTATTTAAACTAAAGAAACACTAATTTATATCGAACTTATAGCTACTATTTATGTAAAACGATTTATATCACGCGGTATATAACTGTCTCTCTGACACTCGCTGTTCGACTGACTGACGGCAGTTATTCGGCTGTTTATATATGAGATCACTTGGCAGGCTTGGTTCGAGAACCTTCTCGAATGATCTTCCGTCTCCTTCTTTTTGTTCTAGAAGCTTCTTAGAACAAACCTCTCTCTCTAATTGTTCCATCGATTGTTTCCAGAACATTCCAGAATATCCAGAATCTTCTGTGACGTTATCGCGGCATATATTGAGTGTTCGGAAATATGCTAGTGCATGTAGGAATCATTGGGAGGTAGGAGAGCAATCTGGGATGCGTGATACAGGATGATTGTTGTACTCCTGCCTTCCTGCTGATGTTTCTAAAGCCCCTCCAAGGGGAATATCATTACAGTATATTATGTACCTATTGATCAGATTATTCATTTCTACTTCACATGTGAATTAAAAATTATTGATTGATTTGATTCATTCAACACAGCATTTGCATTATAAAAAATATTTAAAAAATTTGTTTCTTCGCTTGGAATTTTCACATATTCACAGAACGTGAATCAACGACCATTTCATGACTTCCTTGAAGTTACAGTGGTGCCGGATGCTCTGATCGCATCACGATCGCATGTTTTCAAGCGTATACGCTTTGCGAAGCGAATGGTCGTCAAGAATATTGTTAGCGAATCGATAGCCTCGATGTGGTTCGAATCACGTGGACGTTATTCAAGCAGTTATTAAATGAAGAAACTAGTATTTTGGAAAATTATAGGAAGTACTCGGTTGCACCAAAACGACTCACCATATACTTGGAATCCGTTGAAGTCCCATAGACTCCTTTCCACTTCACAAAGGGCCCTTTTGGTTGGATAGCGGGAATACAAGATGTTGGCAAAGATGGCACACACACTTAATGTCACTAATAGGTAGTCTCGTATGATATTATGAGAATTTAGAAATTAATTAAAAAAACGCGAAGCATCAGGAATCGCCTATGCTTAAAATTATGTCAGATTGAATTGTCAAACAAAACATCTCTAAGACGACGTACAGATACGAATTTGTCTGAAGATCCGCATCTCATCAGGTCATCATGGCAAGTATACAGGACGATTCAGTGCAACGTAAACATATAAGAAAAGAAAATAATGATTTCAATGTTGAACGCAACAACATCAAGGCTTTCCGTAACATTCTGCCCCGGCAAAAATGCACTTTGCATTTTTTTTTTCTTTTTAATTAATTCAATGGTGAGATAAATATACCTACCGAGATGAATGAGAGACCGAGACTTAAAAATGACTCACTCACGCTTTGAGATCGACAATTAATGTGGCTATAAGTTATAAGTATAATATCTAAATTGCAAAAGTATCTGAACAAATCTAAATATGTAACTGAAAAAACCATAGTAGAATTAAAAAATAAAATTTAAACATCCGGAGCTTCGAGCTTCGGAAGAGGACACAGCTTGACAAGTGAGCGCGTCAACGTGCCATTACTTGTCTTGACCGTGGCCACCCTAGCAACCCCGTCCCTACCCGGATGGAGAGACGTTATGCGTCCCAAAACCCACTTGGTTGGAGGAGTATTTTCCGCTTTGATGAGCACCATCGCTCCCACTGTTGGGGATGGAGAATTAGGCTTGAGCCATTTACTTCTTTGCTGGAGAGTATGTAAATATTCCAGATGCCAGCGTTTCCAGAAGTCCTGGTGGAGCCTCTGAATCATCTGCCAGCGGGACAGGCTATTTAGTTTGAGAGGGGTGAAGTCAGGTAGTGGTATTGCGGAGGTCGGTTCCAGGGTTAAGAAATGATTTGGAGTTAGGGCGTTGATATCTTCGATATCATGAGTTAAAGGGCCAAGAGGTCGTGAATTCAGGGTGGATTCAATGAGAACTAGCACCGTGTAAAATTCCTCATAAGTGAGGAGCTGCTGTCCAATTACTCGGGACAGATGACCCTTGACTGATTTCACTCCACTTTCCCACAAACCACCCCAATGCGGTGATGCGGCTGGAATAAAAGAATGATTGATATGCTCGTGCTCAGCTGCGTTTTTCATCAAATTGAGAAGTTCGCGACTGGCTCCTTGAAAATTAGTGCCATTGTCGCTATATATATGAGATACTCTTCCCCTCCTAGCGATAAAACGTTGCAATGCGGCTAAAAATGTATCGGTGGTCAAGTCACTCGCGAGTTCCAAATGAATTGCTTTGGTGGTGAAACAAACAAAAACGCAGAGGTATCCCTTACAAGTTTTAACACCTCGATGACGAGTCATGGTTAAAAGGAAAGGACCACCATAGTCCACTCCCACATGACTGAAGGGCTTCACCTGAGAAATTCTTGAAGCAGGTAAGTCTCCCATTGGGGGTTGAAATGGGGTGGGTTTTGTCTTCCAACAGCGTACACATTTAGTAAGAACAGAGTTAATCGCTCGTTTGGGAGACAGAATCCAGAAATTTTGTGATAAAAGGAATTGTGTGGTACGAAATCCAGCATGAAGATGTTTTTTGTGATAGAATTCAATTAGCAGGGTAGTCAAACGACTATTGCGAGGGAGTAGCATTGGAAATTTCGCATCATTCGGTAAAGATGAATATTTTAGTCGACCACCGACTCTGAGTATTTGAAAATTTTCATCTTTGAAAACCTGTAATTTCCGTAGAGGTTTTGGAAATGATTCAGTATGGAGTTCGGCAGCAAAATGGATTTGTTGAGTTCGTTTGACTAAAACAAGTAGAGCATCAAATAATTCACAATTTTTAAGGAAACCTGTCTTAGGCGATGAAGGGTTAGAACAATTGTGAGTGAAGCGTAGCGAAAAAGCAATGACTCGTTGCAACTTCGCGAATGAAGAAAATTTATGTAGCAACTCATCAATGAAGTTATTTTCATGGGACTGAGTAAAAAATATTAATTTGCGTTCTTCATCATGAGGAAGGTTACAATTGAACGAGGAAGCAGGAAATTCCAACCAAGGAGTGCGAGAGTTGCGTAAAAATTCAGGTCCATGAAACCATAGCATATCATTAATTAGTTCAGAGGGAAATAGTCCCCGGGAAGCGACATCAGCTGAATTATTTTTCGAGTCAACGTAAAACCAATTGTTAGGAGGAATTCTATCCTGCACGTAAGTTACTCGGTTAGCAACAAAGGTTTTGGATTCGTGTGGGGAACGTTTTATCCAATGTAAAGCGATTTGCGAATCAGACCATGCACAAATTGTAGTGAGGTTCATATGATGTTCCAAAATTTGTTTAACAAATAAAACTAATTTGGAGAGCATAACTGCGGCACACAATTCAAGTCGAGGTATCGTAATTTTTTTTAGCGGGGCTACCTTCGATTTGCCGCAAACGAAATGGGTTGTAATGCTAGAATTCGGGTAAATATTCCTCAAGTAAATGACACATGCATAACCCTTTTCACTAGCATCACAGAATCCGTGAATTTCAGATACATGTGCTGACATTAAATGACGACGTATTTTCAAATTGGACAATAAAGGCAATTCATTTTTGTATCTTGTCCAAACCCGAATGATGTCATCACTTGGCGGATCATCCCAACCAAGATTTGAGACCCACAACCGCTGAATCAAGTATTTGGTGAAAAATGTAACGGGTGCTAAAAATCCTAGAGGATCATAGACTCGGGCTAACTCAGATAACATTGATCTTTTTGTGCATGATCGATTTTCGATGGCTTTCACAGAAAAAGCGAAACAATCTGAAGTAGGGTTCCAGTGTAAGCCCAAAATCTTCAGCGATGTATCAGGATCAAATGATAACGGGTTATTTGACAAATGAGAGGGAGGAAGAGACTTCAATAAAGAAGGCTCATTGGTGGACCATTTTCGGAGCTCGAAACCACCGAGTTCCATCAGAGCAATCAATTCTGACACCAAATTGCGAGCTTCTTCAAGGGTCGCGGTGCCACAAACAAAATCATCGACATAAGAAGATCGACGAATGGCATCAGCAGCGACAGGAAATCGTTTCCCTTCATCATCTGCCAATTGTAATAGAATTCGGAGAGCCAAATATGGGGAAGAAGTGAGACCATAAACGACAGTGTTCAGAACATAATCCTGTATCGGATCTTCCGGCGAGAATCTCCATACTATCCTCTGATAATCCCTATGCGAGGAGTCTATGAGTATCATGCGATACATTTGCCTTATATCGGTGCAAATGGCATAAGCATGACAACGAAAATTCATCAAAATGGTGACTATGTCCTGTTGTAATTTGGGACCAGTTAGCAGACAATCATTTAGAGAGTGTTGGTTTGGCAGCTTCGCCGACCCATTAAAAACCACCCTCAATTTCGTGGTACTACTTTCTGGTTTCAGAACGCAATGGTGAGGAATGTAGTAGACTCTATCAGAAGATGGCATTTCATGTACGAGTGACATGTGATTCAATTCGAGATATTCCCGCATGAAGTCTTTATATTGGGTATAAACATGCGGTTGTTTTATAAGGCGACGTTCTAATGAATGAAATCTCGTTAATGCTAAATCACGAATCTTAGGAAAAGTAGGATGAGGATTTCGAAAAGGCAAGAATACCGTATAGCGACCTGAAGAGTTTCTGAAGTGAGTTGAAGAAAAATGTTCTTCGCATAAAACTTCTTCAGGTGATGTTACCTTTATCCCCGGGATTTCTTCCACCTCCCAAAATTTACTCAAAGTTCCTTCTACATCGTAAGAAAGAAAAGAAGTAATCTCGGGAGTAATGGATGGAGCAAAATTTTCCAAGCGTCCCATCACAATGTAACCAAACACCGTATTTATTGCTTGCGGTGCATCAGTATTTCCAGAAATTTTACCGTTCAATAAAATTTTCGGAAAGATGTCAGCACCCAATAATACGTCCACAGCACCAGGAGAATAAAAATTACGATCAGCAAGTTGCAGATTTGAAAGATGCGACCAAGTTTCGACAGAAAGTTTTGACGTAGGTAAATTATCACAAATCTTATTTAGAATTATAGCATCAGTGAACAAAAGAGGAGAATCTTTTCCTGCAGGCTTGATGGCAAGGATTAGTTGACCTTTAATTGAGTAATATTGCATCGTCCCTATTCCTTTTATTTCAGTGGCCACTTGGGAGTGAGGCAAACCCAATTTACGAACTGCTCGTCCTGTGACGAACGAACTCATACTTCCACTATCAATTATACAACGTAAGGGTTGATACTCCCCTCGACTATCAAGAATATCAATCCATGCAGTGGCTAATAGCACGCTGGTATTCAAACTACCAGCTTGTGTGCCTGCCAAACAAGTGGTAGTACTACTAGTTGCACCAGTATTGACACTATTCGCAGAATAAGAGGGAGAAGACGAATGAGAAAGAGGAGACGAATTTTGTTCTTGATTATTCCGATTACCACTCTGACTTGCAAAATTATTAGAAGAATTTATGTTCGAATCTGAACGAGAAGGATGATTTAGTTTGTCAGTGTGCAATAAAGTATGATGGTACCTAGATTTACATTTTTTACAAGTGTAATTGGATTTGCATGATCGTATATCATGAGCACTGCTCAAACAATTGAAGCAGAGATGAGCTGATCGGCAAAAAGAGTAGCGTTCTGATTCTGATTTGGCAGCAAAAGCAGCACATGTGTAAAGTGAATGATTTTCTTTACACAAGGCACAATTAATAGTTGGAGACTTGTTAATAAAAAATGTAGAAGTCAATGAAGGGCGATTTGGCGAAGGTGCGGGAGCAGGCGGTTTAATGATAGGAGCGCGTTTTGCATGGAACGAAGATTGCGAAAAATTAATTGTTTCAAGTGCGGCGCAATGCTTGTTCAAAAAATCAATAAGATGTTTATAAGTTGGAATATCCGAGGAATTATGTTCTAGCTCGAAGCGGGTTACAATAGTATGATCAAGACGTTTCAAAATCATCATAACAAGTAAAAAGTCCCAATGTTCGGTGGGAAATTTCATTTGGTTGAGCGCGGCCAAATTTTCTGAAAATGTATCTAATAGTTTGCGAAGGGCGATGGTATTATCAGACGGAACTTTGGCAGAATTTTCAAGCTCGAGCCAATGAGCCTGAGCGCGTAAACGTGTGTGTGCGTATCGTTCTTCTAAAGTATGGTATGCGATTTCATAATTATCAGAAATTAAAGGTAATGTGCGAACAAGCGATAAAGGAGCACCCTGTAACGACGAGACTAAATAATTAAATTTCTCAATTTCAGTTAATGAAGTATTAGAATGAACGAGAGCATTGAACAATTCTAAATATGATGGAAATGCCTTATAATCTCCACCAAATTTGGGCAATTCTATTTTTGGCAGATTGACATGTGACTGATGGGTATTTCTTGACGGTGCAATAGTAGAATTCAAACCTGGCGATGCAGTTGAACTATTGAGAGATTCAAATAGATCAGTATAAACGCCTTTGATGAAATAATATTCTTCCAAAAAACCCTCGCGCACACCGTCTTCAACATCGACATCGTTATCTGGAAGCGTCAACAATGTCGTGACAACTGCGTTGTGTTGTTTCAAAAATTCATCGCGGGTACCATCCAAATCGACGCATCGAACTTTAAACATCGTTCGAACAGTTTCATCGAGTTTCGCACGTTCTGCTAAATTTCGAATGATATGAATTTCATTCATATACGTTGTTCGATAGGTTCGATACTTTTTCAATTTATCGGCCATGATTTGGATTTCAAACAATTCACTTAGTTGAAAGAATGCGTGATATCAAGTAGAATACTCTGGTTTCACAACTTCAGCCACAAATAACCAATCTCAAAGCATTTAATGCGAACTTCAAAAACTTTTAGAAAAGTGGAAAGGGTATACTTAATTAATTAATTTAAAAAAAAAAAACCAGTACATCCGGCTCGAAGGACCAAATGTTAGCGAATCGATAGCCTCGATGTGGTTCGAATCACGTGGACGTTATTCAAGCAGTTATTAAATGAAGAAACTAGTATTTTGGAAAATTATAGGAAGTACTCGGTTGCACCAAAACGACTCACCATATACTTGGAATCCGTTGAAGTCCCATAGACTCCTTTCCACTTCACAAAGGGCCCTTTTGGTTGGATAGCGGGAATACAAGATGTTGGCAAAGATGGCACACACACTTAATGTCACTAATAGGTAGTCTCGTATGATATTATGAGAATTTAGAAATTAATTAAAAAAACGCGAAGCATCAGGAATCGCCTATGCTTAAAATTATGTCAGATTGAATTGTCAAACAAAACATCTCTAAGACGACGTACAGATACGAATTTGTCTGAAGATCCGCATCTCATCAGGTCATCATGGCAAGTATACAGGACGATTCAGTGCAACGTAAACATATAAGAAAAGAAAATAATGATTTCAATGTTGAACGCAACAACATCAAGGCTTTCCGTAACAAATATCACTTCGAAAAAGTACTCGTACATGAAGCATTCGTTTTGATGCGTGTACGTCACAAAGCTCAGTTGACGAGAATACGGCCCCAGAACTGTTCGGGAATATCGGAACATGCTCAGTCAGGTCAGCATATATGACTTCACTACAATCTACTCATCTGACTGCCACGCTTGAAACTTGGGTTCAATTCTCGCGAGGGTCAACTTTGTTTTTACTCTGTTTTCTCAAGTAATTTCTCGAAAAATTCACTTTCTAAGAAGAAGATTCATTTAGGCCAAGTTAACACATTGATTGCCACGTCATACATATGTGAATGACACTACCACTTCCGTTTAGGCCGCGTCATACATATATGTATGACGACATATTTTTGTTGTGAGGCCGTGTCATACGAATATGAATGATAGCCAATGCAATTCAGATGGGGATATGAATGTGTGGCCTCCAAGGAAGTCACAGGCATATTTGGCCAGAGCAAATTTTGATAGATCGTGATGCAAGACAATAAAATACAAAAATCATATATGAAAAGGTTTATTCATCGTAAAAACAGTAAAACTAATATTACATAATAATGAAAAATAGTTGTTTACCTAACAAGTGCGGAAAGTGATACTATTCCGCATGTGTTAGGTACACTATTTTTTCTACTAGCGTGCGGAAAAATAAATTCCTCTTTTCCGCACTCATTTCACTGTGGAGAGTTTTTTCCGCACTAGTGCGGAAAAATGACTCTTTCAACACTGAAATGGGTGCGGAAAAGTGTTTTTTTTTTCCGCACGCTAGTAGAAAGAAAACAATCATCATATTCGTCATACATATTTGAATGACGTGGCCCAGCGTGGTGAAATAACTCTTTAGGCTAACATGGGAGGCCACGTCATTCATATATGAATGACATCGAAAAACAAACAAAATGGATGAAAAAAAAATCAATAATGACTTTTGAGGGTCAAACTTGATTTTTGGAAGTGAAAATTCATGAATGGAACTAAAATGTACCTTTGGCCCCGTGGGATAAACTCCAGATATGGGCTTGGCAATCAATGTGTAAAATTAGATTGTTTAGAAAAATATTCTTTCTTATGCAGACCCGCAACCGCGAGGTCGTGCGTTCGAATCCCAGTGCTGGCAAGGAACTTTTTCAATGTTTAATTCACGAATTGCATTGTGTAAAGTTTCGGAGCATCAACTGGGGACAGTCCTGCTCGATCCACTGTTGTATTCCAATTTACAGTGCTGCTCCTAAGGTGGCGCATGGATTTAGTAACAGAGCCTACACAGAAAAAAATGATGATGTGGTTATGAGCATCAGAGTTACCAGGAAAAGCTGGCGCTGGCAGGCCTGCCACTGCAGCATGATAATTAGGCCCATATACGTATTAATAAACAATACGGATCATAACGGGTGCCAGGATGAAGCCAAAAATATGAAACAAATGAATATCCATAAGGATTTGGTGGCATGATACGCATGCGCCATGCGCTATTAAAGTAGTCATCAAAGACATGCGTTTCGGTGGACAATGACGTTTACTAGCCTTTCAATCAAAGCAGTATGTGTCTGATCGTTTCAAAACTTTTCCTTATGGATAGTCATTTGTCTTCAAAAATCGGCTTCATGTTTCGCTGTGGAAACAGATAGATATTATCCGTATTGATTATTAATACGTATATGATTAGGCCATTACTAGCAAAAAAACATAACCAAAAAATCTGAAGGAGAGCTGGTAAACGGTACCTGAAAAGGGTGTTAGCCAGCTCTCTCAGGCGAACCACATCACTCATTACACACATTGGGTCCAATTTGCGACTAGTTGTTATGCGTTTTTCCATATGATCTCATATGTGCTATAATGGCTATATTCCGAATTCAACTGGTCAGTATTTTCAGTAGAATTACTGAATCTGCCTCTTTATTTCAATGCGGCCATGTTGGTAACATTGAAGAGAAAGATGGAAAAGAAGAGAAATTTCCTCTCTCGTTAAAACCGAATCAGTGAGTACACCATCTACTTATTTCGAATTCCGACTTGTAACTCGGAATTCCGAGTTGTAACACGGAATTCCGAATTGTAACACGGAATTTCGACTTGTAACACGGAACTCTCAGTAACAAGCCGAAATTCCGAGTTACAAGTGGGAATTCCGAGTTACAACTCGGAATTCTGAGTTACAAGTCGGAATTCCAAGTTACAAGTCGGAATTCCAAGTTACAATTCGGAATTCCGAGTTGCAAGTCGGAATTCCGAGTTGCAACTCGGAATTGAAATAAAAATAAGTTGATGACCTCTCTACGCCTTCGTATATTTCTATATTGTCCTATGAAGAGAGAAGAAATATCGTGTGTTGGCTTGTTTATCATGTTCATCACAAAAAGCAGCACAGCAGCATGCTAATAATTGTATTACTGGCGAGAGACATTTATAAGATCAGCAGATACAGCAAGGTCGGTAGAACTGATGATAATTTGAATTCAGCTCTACCAACCTTGAGGTACAGTACTGTCAGTTGATATCGGAATATAGCCGGCGAATTCAACTGACAGTACTGAATCTACTGATTTTTCATTTCAAAATTTAAAAAAATTCCCCGAAAGTGACAGCAGATACTTTGTGAGTAAACATATCCATTCCAAATATTCCGACTCAACATTCTGCTGAAATTGCTGACTATCAAAAGAATCAAAAGATAGTGTGACATCAGTGAATTGTCATTATTTCATAGGGGGAAGGAATATCACATTAATTTCCTTTATTTTTCAAACATTGCCGTGACTTATCAATGATAAATTGATGAGCGCCGTGGTCAAGTTTGTCTATGCGCTGAAATTAGCTAGATAGTCGTTCACGATGCGAAGGTACTGTCGGTTGGAATACGGCTATCGGCTGAGCATTTTTCTCTAAAATGTGGATTTATGGTTGTAATCCTAGCAGCACCTTGTTGCCCTAGAAGTGGTTTAGATTCCACTATAAGCTGTAGGTCCCGCTCTTCCAAACCCCGCACAAGTGTCGACTTCTGGATGGGTCCCAACTTTGAAGTAGCGATATACAAAATACAAATATAAAAATTTTCAATATCAGGAAATGCCTGTCAAACAATGGACAGATAAACGAAACCCTACCGAAACGACAACCTGACAAATTTCACCAGCTATCCAACTGCTGCTGATTACGACGGAAACGTGTTCCGAATAACAGCACTGTATTTTCGATTACCGACTATTGACAGTTGAATTCGGATTGCAGTCAATCTGTCAAGTGTCAATAGCCGTTCAATTTACTTATTATTATAAACATAAACGAAAAGTGAAAAAACACATTACGGTTATCGAAAAAGTAAGTTGTTTGTTCAGTAAGTAACTTATTAACCAATTTATTGTTTCCTCTTTTAGTTCAAAAGCGAACATGGCTGGCTGCGTTCCATGTTTTATAATTCCTTTATTACTCTTCATTTTTCATAGATACATTCAACCAATTTTACTGAAGTTTTGGAATCCTTGGGAAAAATCCCCAATTAAGCAGGAGGGCGAGAAAACATGTGAATTCAGCTGTGATTGTAATTGGAACAGGAAAAAAGAAGTACAGGCAAAAGACAACTTTGAAGCTGAAGATAAATTGAAAAGCAATTAAATTCATTGTTAAATAATTAGGTAACTTTAAGAGAACTATATGGACCATGAGCCTCTGTGTTAATTAATGATCATAATTGCATCATGCATTTATCCATCTATTCCTTTGTTTCATTTGTACAGTACCTAGTCCTTGAAATTTGGAAACAAATCTCACTTTGAAACATAGAGGTTTCATTATTCTCATTGACCTTGCCTCACCTGACCATGCTTCCAGTGGCAAATGTCAGGTTTAACAGTTGTATAATGTACACTTAGGCACCCAACTGAAGAGAGATCTAAGGTTCACAACATTTCCACCAGAAAGTGAGAAACTTGGACCTGTGAATCCAGCAAGACTTGAGATCCCAAATAGCAGGCCATGTACATGGTGGAATTATAATATGCTGTGCTATGACTGCTACATTGATGAAATAAAGAGGTTTATTTCATCAATACTGCTACCATGCATCTTCCTATACATTACTGCCAAATAACTGCTTGCAGTCTGAGCTCACAGTTATCAGTTTGCCTGAATCACCATGATCATTATTGGTGTGAGCAATGATGGCTAAATATCAAGAAGATATCAAGTAAGCTTCGAACCTGATCATGACTGTCCATTCAGAGGATATCATGTTTAGGAATCTGTTTTTTTTTTACCACACCACGCCCATTCCCCATATCCTGTGACATCTATTGAACAATTTTGAAGTGTTTTTATGCTAACCTAGACATTCAGGCAGCTTACTTGATATTTAGCTGTCATTGGTGTGAGTATAGACTGACAATGACATTATACCTATGTGCAGAAAAGAGGATTCAAGATACATGAGTAGCACACCATATTATAATTCCACCATGGCCATGTAGTAATTTGAATATAAAAAAGTGCCTGGCTACACATGTTTTCATCAAAATGGCTTTTATGAAATTTTCCTTTGATTGTATTCTATGAACATTTTGGGCTTACTTTACTGAGGAAAAACGCCATATTATTTTCATTTGTTTCTTCAGGTCCACAGTTATTTATCAGAAACCTTCCAAAGTGCCAATATGTCAAAAGTGGGCCTGAAAAAAATTGAAGAGTTTTTTCTTTGTAAGGATTTCAAGTCCCATGAAAGGATTTAAACCATTTCAATTCAACCTTCCATATAAAAGCAAGGCAGTGAAGTTATGATTCGAAATGTCAAAATGATTTTCTGTATGATAAGAACATGAAACAAAAATGCAATGTCAGCACCATTTCCTTGTGGAGTATTGTGATGAATTTGAATATATTTTTTTCCTAGGAGCATGCAGAAAAGTAACTTTTGTAGCATTATTATCTTGTTAATTAAAAACCTCTTTTATTAATAATATACAGAAACACTCCCAGGAAAAACATTGCACCTAACTTTTGCGGAAAATGTTTTTTCTACCCTTGACCGACTGCCGCACTTGTTAGGTAAATAACTATATTCCAAATAATAGGAAACAATTCTGAAAAGAGTTGGGAATTAGTTCCTCATCTTCAAGAAATTATGTTATCATGAATTCATAATCATTAATAATGTAAATTATTATTTCATTTGAGCAATAAAATGATGTTCAATGTTTTATCAAATTTTTTGCATCCGCATTTCTTGAATTACAACATTATTTATTCAACCAGGCATGAATGCAGTATGCCGATAATGCCTAATCATAAAAGCCCATGCAAGAGGCCGTATGTGCATGCACATACCTAGGGCATTTGTTCTTTGTAATGGCATTACAATTTTTGCAGTTTATGCTTTTTCTAGCAGAAAAACGTGTAGTTTTTGAAAAATTGCTAATGTAGACAATACAGGATGTCAAAGTTACTCAAGAAACATTAGAAACAATAAGTATATTGTGCGATTGACAATAGGGTCTCACGACCAAAGTAAAATCTAAAGTCCCATATCTTTGTACATACAGCACTTTCGTTTAGCAGGGTAGAATGAATAGAGTTATTATGTCACCTGTTCAAAAATCGAAAATCTGCCATTTTCATTGGAAAAAATAGCAATGGATTTTTTTTCAAAAAAATACATGAGGCATATTATCTTCGATTGAATTTGTGAGAGTGGTGAGAGAATGGAGTAAGGTTACATTGAAAAAAGTCAAATTTCTGTCAAGTATGGGACCTATATATACCTGGAATTCATATTCTCTACAGCCGGCCGTCTCCTTAGCTTTCCCGAGGGTTGCTACCACCCATTCTTCTGTGCGGGTGGGCTGTATGGTTTTGGTTAGACTCTGATTTTTAGCCCGAATATGTCAAGAATAATCGCTGCAGAGAGTAACCCATCAAACTGATGAGAGAGAGAGAGAGAGTAAGAGAGAGCAATTTTTTCCACTGAGGTTGATTTAACGAGTCACGAGTTGATACTGACCATATATCCGAACGTCCGTCCTATAGGAATTATTGACGAAGAATGAGAGTATTCTTTAATGACTATTCTCAGTGTGAATGAATTGATATTTTAATACCAAATGAGAATCGATATTTCTTGTGATTTTGAAAAAACAAAATGAACACATGAAGGAAAGCGGGGTGTTTTTGGTCATGAGTAAGACCGAAGTGATGAAGGCGACCGCTCATCCTGAGAACTCTATCCAAGACACCGATTCAATTTTCGAAATGTTCTCGGTAAGCGACCTTTTTGTTGGAGAACAAAGATTAATTTATGAAATGAAAGATGCTGTACTCTTTTAACTAGAAGGAGTAGAGCTCAGTGAAGTTTTTCTTGAGAAATATATCTAAAAATCTTGTTACGAGGGGATTTAAAAGGATTGATAAATCTTAAGCAGTAAACAACGATGCGTTTGATGTTTTCCAACGATGAGAATGTATATCGACGAGTGAATCGAGCGCATCGAAGATGACGATTTTGGTGAGAGAAATCGTTTTTTCCTCTGGGGCCGATAGAAGGGAAGGAGGTTAACAGGACAGAGGTCAATCGTCGGGGGAGAGTTTGAGCCAAGGTGGGCCTGAAAACCATAGAGGGTGATAAAGGATTATCCTCCGAAAGAATCTGATGATAGAAAGTTAGAGAAACTTTATCCTGGATGGTGCTCACCCTATTGGTAACAAATGTTGGCCAGCGATGAAGGGACGACTTGATCCAGGTCAATGCCACCATAGAATCTGCCCAAGCACAGATTCTATTGAAAGAAAATTTTTCAGAGAAAGAGGTCATCCTAAAATCCATGGCAATATAACAGCACCACAAAGTTCCAACCAACTAGCCTTTAGATTTTCCACAGATTAACTGTATTCTGACCTCGTCGTCAGAAATAACAAATCGGAAATAGTTGACAGCCGCATATCCTTCGAGGAATCTTGATAAAAGATACCTGAGATAGTTCGTTTTCATACTGAGTCCATTTTTCCATGATACGTTGAGGTAGAATTTCATCCCAATCCATCAGACCTTGATATTTTTTTCCAATGAAAATGATTTCCGCTTTTTTTAGAATTTTCGGGTGAAAATGGGGTAAAATTGATGCAGGGGACAGCACGATTTTAATCTATGTCTTATGTATTTTTTGTAAAAAAAAAATCCATAGCAAGATTTTTTTTCAATGAACATGACAGATTTCCGATTATTTTTCGTTTTTTTGGGTGACAATATGGTAAAATTGATGCAAAAAATCAGGGGATATCATACATTCAATCGATAATATGCCTTATATGTCCTTGTTGACAACAAAATCCATAGCAATATGAAATATTTTCCAATGAATATGACAAATTTTCGATTTTTCCTTTTTATTTTTGGGGTGAAAATGGAGTGAAATTGATGCGACAAAATCAGGGGACAGCATGAACTCAAAAAATAGATAGATATATTTATTTGACTATGTAACTAAAAAAAAAAATGGTTTATATAGCAAGTCAGTTTGAAAGTACCTATGGGTAATTTTGCACTTACATGCGATGGGTTTTTTTTGAAAACTTTTTTTGGTAATTACGTATTTTTGTCTGAAAACACGAATTTTGATAATGAAAATGTGAACAAACCACTATTTATCGAGATATTTCAAGAAAAAGTTCGAAATTTTGCCTTCTTTTCCCCCTTGTGTTGGATGCATTTACAGGTACTTGCTCTTATTATTTTGTCATTGGACACTTTATATACTCATGATGTACTTCACTAACACATTTTAAGATAGAAAATTCAACAGGAAATATGATTTTTATGGCGAGTTTTTCCTATTTAGTGAGCAAGCATACCAGATGACGGCCATTTAATCCATATGCAATCCAAATACGAGATGTCAAATGTCAATAGATTGCTTTGGAATGACATTACACACGCCATTATTTCAAATGATATTCTTCCTTCTTTTCACTAAACATGGATAAATCACAAGAAAACATATTTCTAGTTGACTCATATAATAAAAAAAATGTGTCCAACATTGTGTGATATATATAAATTGTCCAATGATGGAAAAAGAAGGGCAAATTGTCCTAAATGTGATCCAGAAGAAGGCGGAAAAGATGGTAAAATTTGTAACTTTATAGTGAAATATCTTAATAAATAATGGTTTGTTCACATTTTCATTACCAAATTCGTGTTTTTCAGACAAAAATACGTAAGTACCAAAAAACATTTTCGAAAAAAAAAAACCATCGCATGATAAGTGCAAAATTACCAAACAAACTTTGGAACATGACAAGATAGCATCCTCAATCGCATCGCCAGTACCGTCAAATGAGGTGTCTTCGGTCAGTACATGTGACTTCGGACAATTGGTACTTGCCTCTTTTAATCGAGAATACCGCTTAAATGGAGATCATACTGTCGACTCGACTCTTTGGTGTGTTCATTCTTGTTAGATCGTCTGAGGCACAGTAGAGAGCTCTCTACTGTGTCTGAGGGTTCGGCGATCGTGAGTGATTTTGGTGTGGACAGCAGAGTTGCCATCTCAGCGGTTTTGTCGCAAAATCTCTAGTGTTCAGGGTAGGTGAATGCGACATTTAAACATGATTTGCGACGTGTCGGAATTCTACTGTTTTCAACATAGTCCTAGCAGTTTATCTGGAGATGTTTTGATCACATGAATTTATGACGACGAATATGAATTCACATTGGAACATTGAGACGAAGCGATAAGCAGAGATGAGAATGACACATGACAGGGTTTGTTTTCATCATTTGTGCCTCTTCTGCCACTTTTGAATAATATTTTGTATGGTTCAAAAATGGTGCTTGTTATTTCATTTTGCCTAAATCAGTATCAACTTATAGATATCTGTAAGATGTTGAACATCTTGAAATATGAGTTGACAGGTTATTTGTGTGATTTGATCAAAGAAATACTTCAAATGCGACCGAGGAATATATTTTGTGGTTTACCACCTATAATAGTACCTAATGAAGTTTTTTAGGAAAATTTATATTCATTCCATTTTTTTTTGGTTCTACTACGATTTTCTATCTGATGTTATGAACTAACTTAAAATGACGAAATAAGATCGGAAATGTCGCTAAATCACGGAGGAAAGTCGCTAAATTTTCAAAAATTTCGCCTGTGGCGTGCTTTCTACTAGCTTCTCTCGCTGTGGTTTTTTCGTGACTTTATGCGACATTTTATGTTCAGCAGCTGGCAACACTGGTGGAAAGGTAAATTCGCCCATTTTACGTATGTATTTATATGAGCGTAGTTTTGCCTTCTGTATTTTTTGACAAAAAATCTATGACGAGATATTTTTCCCAATGAAAATGTCAGATTTTTGGGGCGAAAATGCGGCAAAATTGATGCGACAATATCAGGGGGTATGAATACAATCGTTGATATACCCCTTATGTATTTTTTGACGGCAATTGACGGCAAAAATTCAAAACAAGACATTTTTTTATCAATGAAAATGACAGATTTCCGATTTTTTTTTTTCGATTTGATGGTGAAAATGGGGGATAAAATTGATGCGACAAAATCAGGGGACGGTTAAAACTCAATAACATGTTATGCCTCATGTTATTTTTCACAAAAAAAGCTATAACAAGGTATTTTTTCCGAATGTAAATGACATATTTCCGATTTTACTCGATTTTTGGGGTGGAAATGGAGTGAAATTGTATGAAAACTTTCAGAGCTCACGAAAAGGTAGGTAAAACTTGAAAATGGGCCTGCTTCAGTGAAAAATTTTATTTCGCAAACCGTTTTTTCCGATATTTCGTAACATGAAAAACGATAGAAAACAAGTGACGTTATCACCTGAAAAAAATCGCCATTTCAATCAAAATATGCTCGCCCTAGACTGGTGAATTTTCTGGACAGAATACTTACTGCAGATAACAAGAACACAACACACAACTGAAGAATCAGATAATAAAAGGAAAATCTTCGAATATTCACATCTTAAAATTGTTAAATTGTTCTTAAATTGTTCTATCCGTCATTCGGTTGCCCCCTTACGAGCAACCCTCAGAAGTCTTCGTAAGACTTGTGCGAGCAAGGAATGACGGGGGCCTTACCTTTTAACGTGTGATCCCAAACACTTTCTTAGGCCATCAGAAAAAGTCTGCGTTCGTGGGTCTCGAACCCACGATCGATACCTCGACGTGAATCGATATTGAAGCATCGAAGCACTGAGGTACGCCGGCCACATCTTGATTAAATGAAACAAGGATTCGAAGATGAAGGTGACATACGAAACTGACGTTCGGAAGTATAAGTTGGCAATGTAGTTCGTCATCTTCTTTACTTCTTGTATTTCTGAGAACTCTAGGCATCACCCTGTTGCCAGGGTCACAAAATAATTTAGGTTTAAATAAAATCTCGATCATTATTAGGAATACTAGGATATTTTTATTGGTACTGTAGCATCTTGCTGGTATGTGAATACGGTTTTCATTGGTCATATTGAATATCATAAGGTAATTACTAGTTATACAAATCTGGCAACAAATATGTGGTCCTATTTTCAATGGGAAAGCCAGAAATCAGATAACAATGACTTTCGTCGTCGAAGCTGGCGTTTTTCGAAGGTGCCGAATTTCATTGTTGAAAAAACTTATTTGCGATGATGTTTAATAACGAATGATTGCATCAAATACTATTTATACGAATGATCAATATGAAATAGGTTTGTGGCGTAAATTCGACTATTATTTGAAAGGATTATCTGCATTTATTGTAAAGAAAAAAATATTTCACGGATATCAACATTTTTGGAATAGGAATATGATGTAGGAAGAATAATATACCGTGTTGATTGAAATATGTTCATTCTTCATATCATAACAATAATTTCTTATTTTCTGGCGAATATGTGAATGGATATAATGTGGGAATATCTGAAACAAAATGTTATTCATTAGTGATATTCTAGATCTACATATTTCTCATATATCAACAAAAATGACATTTCCTATGTCTATTGTCCAAACACTAATGAACATTGCATAGATGATGTCATTTTCTTAAATATAGGAAGGAAGGAAGGAGGCTGGTTTCTTACCATCATCATTGAATTTCGAAATTTCATGATTTTTCTGGTGTTCCAGCATCAGTTGTTTATTTGTTATTCTATAAGGACACTGCTCACAATGGTAAATTTTCTTCTTTGCATCTGATTTTCCATGCCATTTGGAATGTCTGTCTGCACAAAATCTGTATTTTGTTTCGAAACTACATTGCATACACTTGAATAAACCATCATCTCTCTCATTCTTGAAACTTATCCTTCAAAATAATATTCATAAAAAGACTGTTCAATGCACCTACCTAGTTAATGAATTAAAATACTGTTTTCATTCACACTGATTGCTTTTGTTTTACTATATTCGAATAAAATGAGTCTTTGTCTTGATTCCAATGAATTATCTTCACCATGTGATGAAATTTGAAATAATCTTTGGATAATGAGAAATCATTAACAGCCCCAGTCTCAATGGTCTTATTATTGATCCAGAAAATCCACATACTAGGTGTCCCAAGTTATTGGATACAGGCGATATATCATTTATTTGACAGGGTAATTGAAAAAAACAGCTTTGAATCGCACTGATGACTTATAGAAAAATGTATTACATTTGAGAGTCCTGTGGTAGCTACCTCCCACTATTTATTTTTAAATGGCAACCCCTGTATATTGTCATAGAATTGCGTGTCATTCTATCTGGAATACAATGATAGCACAAACTTGGTATTTTGTTCATTAATAACAACAAACACATTGGCACATTACCATTTTGAAAGTTTATAAAAACATGTGCTGAGGCAATTTTTCATTCAAGTAACGTGAAAAAGTTCCATAATGTTGAGTTTTTGTTGTTTATACTAATATTATGAAGAGGAAAGATTTGATAGTTTGTTTGTATGTATTGAATATGCTCCGAAACCACTAGATCGATTTGGCTGAAACTTGGTAGGGAGGTAGCTTAGAACCAGGAGAAGGTTATAGGATACTTTTTATCCCGGTACCATTAGGAAATTCAAGATGGCGGATCTAATATATCGGACGAGTTTTGTAATTATGATCTGATTCTATTTTAAATTGTTATCTGAGGGTTTTCGGGGTCGGAGATTATGATTCTTTCGTCAGAATTTGAAAATTCGGGCGGAATTTGGAAATTCAAGATGGCGGAAGAGTTTTGTATTTATAATCCGATTCTTTTCAAAATTAGTACCTAGGGGGTTTCGTGATCGGGGATTATGATTCCTTCGTCAAAATTAAGAAATTCAAGATGACGGATTTTGTAATAAGGATCCGATTTTATTCAAATTTGGTATTTGGTGGTTTTCGGGGTCGGAGATTATGATTCTTTCGTCGAAATTAGGGAATTCAAGATGGCGGACGAGTATTGTAATTAAGATCCGACTCTCTTCAAAATTGTTATCTGGGTGTTTTCGGGGTCGGAGATTATGATTCTTTTGTCAAAATTTGGAAAGAGCGGGATTTGGAAATTCAAGACGGTGGAAGCAATATACCGGACGAGTTTTGTAATTATACAGGGTAACTCACGGTCCATGGTACGTTAGACGTTTACGGAGAACGGGACATAGGATCATTCTGAAATTTTGGTTACTCACGTAGTTGCTCTTGGTCTATCGATCTAAAATATTTTCAGCTCTGCGGCGTTGCCGCTTCTATCGAAAAGTAGCAACAACTTTGTTATTTCAAATGGAACACCCTGTATTTTATTGCATTTTCAGATTCTCTCTGAAGAGCTGATTTTATCGATGCATCACACTTGGGGTCTAGCGGAAATGATTACAGAGATATAGGGTGTGAAAAATCGTCATTTTTCAACTTTAGGAATTTTTTTCGTCGAAACTATTCATTATTGGTCAAAACGGCTTACAAGTCCCTATCTCAACTTTTGATTAACTATCTACTGATATTTAATTGGGACATATACCAGGTGATCAAGATTCTGAATTCTGCACGACCCTGTATTTGTTTCAATTAAATGTCAGTAGATAGTTGATCAAAAGTTGAGATAGGACATGTGAGCCGTTTTGACCAATAATGAATAGTTTCGACAACAAGAATTCCTAAAGTTGAAAAATGTCGAATTTTCACACCCTATATCTCTGTAATCATTTCCGCTAGACCCCAAGTGATGCATCGATGAAATCAGCTCTTCAAAGAGAATCTGAAAATGCAATAAAATACAGGGTGTTCCAGTTAAAATATCAAAGTTGTTGCTACTTTTCGATAGAAGCGGCAACGTCGCAGAGCTGAAAATATTTTAGATCGATAGACCACAAGCAACTACGTGAGTAACCAAAATTTCAGAATGATCCTATGTCCCGTTCTCCATAAACGTCTAACGTACCATCGACCGTGAGTTACCCTGTATACCGATTCTATTCAAAATTTGTAAGTGGGCGTTTTCGGGATCGAAAATTATTATTCCTTCGTCAAAATTAGGAAATTCAAGATGGTAGATCCAATATAGCGGACAAGTTTTGTAATTATGTTCCGATTCTATACATCTAGGGTTTTAGGAGTCGGATATTATGATTCTTTCGTCAAAATTCAAGTGAACTAAAAAGTAGTTGAAATAAATGGTAGTTTGAAAAAATAAAGAAACACGCTTTTATAGATAGCGAAACTAATAAGAAGTACCTAGAAAATAAAATAATAATAGTGTCTTGATGAATATTGAACTGGAAAAATATATAATAGAAATAATGTATATAGCAAAACAACGTTTGCGAGGTCGGCTAGTTATCAATGAACAAAATACCACGTATATGCTGATGTTGTATTCCAAATGGAATAATACGCAATTTTCAATGACAATATGAAAATAAAAAGTGAGGGGTAGCCACAGGGCTGTCAAATGTGATACATTGTTTTATAAGTCACTAGCTGTACCCGCGCTACTTATTGATATACAAATACAAACAATTGAATTCCGGAATTATTCAGTAACTTATTCATTGACATGTTCAAATTGATATCCATTTTCCCTAACATACAGTTGACAAACTTTCTTAATACTTCTTAATACAGTGAGTGGCCCAACATACTTGAAGAACTTTGTGCAACAACAGAGGCAGTTTTCCAGGAATTACAAAGACATCTTTCAATGATTAATATGTATTGAGAAAGTTTGTGATGGAAAATGAACATCAATTTGAACAATTCAATGAATAAATCACTGAATAATTTCGAAATTCAATTGTTTTAGTAAATATTCGATCAGGTGCTTATTCTACATTATGAACTTTTTATGACTATATATTTGTGGATATCAGGTATCTAAGTCTTGTGTTTTGCAAGTTAATTAGTGTTGAAATTGTTATTTCCCCCTTCATGGAACAATCAAAGGAAATATTCCTTCAATTGTGAATTTCTTTATATGAAAATCCCTCGAAAAACCCATAGCCCACTATTGGAATTTAATGTTTTAGTGATTTTTGAACATTTTTGAAAATGTTATATTATAACATCATATATCATTTCGAAAGGAAAAAATAAGGAATTTAATGAGCTTATAAAATACAGGGTGTTCAATTTAAAAAATCATAAGTTTGAGTCGTATCTTCAAAACCATACCCCGAAAAAAAAATTGTTGTGCGCCACTGGATAATGCATGAAATTCTTTATGGGTTAAAATTTTAATTTGACATTTTCGCTGATGAACTTTGTAGATATAGAGGGGGTTCAAAAAGTATAAATTTTCGAAATCGCCCTGTATCTCATAAACGGAAACAGTCCTGCAAAATCTGATTGGGCCATCTTGAGTTTCACAAAAAAGTGGCACAGGACCGCGAAAACCGCAAGGTTCTATCTCCAGAGATAACTGAGATATCATGCAAAAGCATCGAAAACTGGACACACTGTACAGTGTGGAGACTTTAACTGGAATAAATTCGTTAGCGGGGAGGTGGATATTAAATTTATTCTTAAGGTTCCCGACATACGTCAACGATCTAACGTATTCACCTACCGTTTGCAAGCAATATCGAGAATATATCCCTCCAGGGGTAGCTGAAAACATCTTCAACATGATTTTTTCAAATGTAACCCTATGGCTTGTGACCCCTCATTGGAAAGCAAAAAAGAGGAATCCAGCGTACTAGTCAAATTTTAGTTTTTCATACGTTCAAAGGTTGCATAATATTGAAATATGATTTTAAAATTCATTTTAATTTGAACGTATCAATCGCTCAAAATATGTGTTGAACATTGATGTCAATTTTTTGCCACAACTGCTATATGCTATTGTATTCCAGGGTTTTTATAGAGCCGCAAATAGAAATTTCCAGGGTTTTTATAGAGCCGCAAATAGAAATTTAGTTTTTTTGCCGAATTTACAGTTCGAAACGAAGTGTTATTGCGAACCGGTGGAAATGTCCAATATCACTGTCACTATAGGTCGCAATTTTAATGAAAATACGTTGAAAATATATTGTACTTCCAAATTATATTTTGATTTCATGCGACCACCGAACGTACTGTAAACCGTAATATGATCAGTACGCTGGATTCCTCTTTCAACCAGCTTTCCAATGAGGGGTCACAAGCCGTAGGGTTGCATATGAAAAAGCATGTTTGGGTTGATTCAAGTTCCCCTTGAAGGGTTATATTCTCGATATTGCTCGCCAAATGTAGGTAAATACATTTAAACGTTAATGTGTCTCGCAAATTTTCAGTAAAATCATTCACTCCCCCATTCCTTGCTCGCACAAGACTTTCGAAGACTTTTGAGGGTTGCTCGTAAGGGGGCAACCGAATGACGGATAGAACAAATTTTAGAACAAACAAACAAACAACAAATTTAGTAGCGAATTTATTCAAGTTGAAGTCTCCACCCTGAATTAATTCCTTTGATTCCTTTGAAGAAGAATTGTTTCAACAAATTTTCGAGTAATATCGATCGGAATTGAAATAATAAATCCGATAACCCTATGCTTCCAACATGAATTCGTTATTTTCTCGAATTGTCATTTTCGTGCGGTGAGCATTAGTTACAGTAAGAGCTAGATATTTAAGTGGGTTAAAGCGTTGATTGATATATTACGCTTACGCTGGGAAGATGCCCAACCTGTGTTATTTGCGAGTCGATGCCCCGCTCATCCCCTCGTCTATCGTTTAGCCACTGTGAGGTAGCGACTCCACTACACACGGAAAATGTCTGAACTAATTGTACAGATTGCTACAGTTTCGTGCAGAATTACAGATCCCATCCCACCGCGTGCAATCGCTCCAGAAATTCTTGTTTATCCTTGTCTTCGACGATGAGATCCGATCCGCCCGACTAGTTCCGATAAAAAAATGTTTGTTACGGTCGATGAATCCCATGGACGTATATTATACGTCCATAGTGAATCAGCAATCCGTAACAACAATAACGGGCTGCGAGTATTGAATGTCCCCTCGGTTCCTTGCGGAAGAGAGAAGGACATATTATGATATCTCACTCACTATGATCTCTCAATACATAGGTCGGTTCATATACCAGTATAAAATAAATAAATAAATACAATTGATAGCGGGAAAGAGTTGTCACGCAATGTTCCGCGTTTTTCATGTTATAAATATATCAGGAATTTCAATAATAAAAACTTCAAAAATTGTACATAGCTCTGAAAAGAAAATGGTTTGCGATAGTGAACTATATAGTTTGAGTTAGTAATTCGACATAATTAAATAAAAAATTCCACTCAAACAAACCCATTTAGATTCAGTTCCAGTGTTAAATACACTAAGGTGACAACACTCGTCCGGGTTCGTGAATCTTAAACGTATTTATGAGCAGCATTTATTGTTGAGACATTAAATTTGGTGATTCACTCCAATTCGATTTCTATAAACTTTTTTCATGATCTTACGTCCGTGATGCGCTCGTTAGAAGCATATCCAGTACAACTATTACTAACAAATTCGAATTTACCGCCATATTACTTTACGAACAATGTTATTAGTTTATTTGATGTTCATGCTCCATACCGTTGATTGATATATTACGCTTACGCTGGGAAGATGCCCAACCTTATGGGACAAAACGAGGTCCAAAATAATCTCACAACTAGATGGCGTACCATAGTTCGAAATCTTACATAGTGGCGGCGATAGTGTCGAACGATGTCGAAGCAATACTTCGTAATTTGACGGGCAGGTGCGCCACTTACGAAGAGAATCTATTGGAATGCAAATGGCGTGCGACTTGGAACAATTGAACAATCCATAATCCGGAACGCTTGTATCGAATCCATGATCAATCAGTACGATTCTAACTAATATGGCGGTAATTTCGAATTTGTTAGTAATAGTTGTACTGGATGTGCTTCTAACGAGCGTAGCACGGACGTGAGATCATGGAAAAAGTTTATAGAAATCGAATTGGAGTGAATCACAAAATTTAATGTCTCAACAATAAATGCTTCCATTTTTGGCGATTGTGGAATAACCTGGTCAGCGGATATCAATATATAAGCTGCTCATAAATTTGATTGAAATTCACGAACCCGGACCAGTGTTGTCACCTTAGTGTATTTTACCCTAGAACTGAATCTAAATGGGTCTGTTTGAGTGGAATTTCATATTTCATTATGTCGAATTACTAAATCAAACGATAATTCAAACAGATTTTTAAACAGGACCAAACTGCAGAAACCTGAATAAATACAACTTTGTTAGGATTCGGGTATAATTATCATCATTCGTGGATGTTTAAAAATGAGGGGCATTATGCATTTACGATTTCTGTTTGCGAAAAATGGTCATTTCTTGAGAAGTTCTGACTTTCTTCAATTTTTTTTTTCTTCATTTTCATTACAATTATTTACCGGAAAAAACCAAACATTTTCATAAAAATTCAACTCAATATTTTGATGAAAGTCAATGACTCTGATGTAAATAGATATCAGATATACCAAGGACACGAATTGGATAACCTATGGATGTATGTACGGGGCCGGATGTCCACTGGACAACCACTGCGGGACATCCCCTGGATACCCCAATTATGTCCTTGTACCGTGTGACAAAGAGGGGAAGTACCTAGTACATCCCTGTGTTGTTAGGGCGGAGATTCTGAGCGTTCCGTAGTCTGTACTCCGTTGTTCTGGAGCGGCAAAATCGATTCTACTCAGAAAAAGTTACTGGTATCACAAAATATCAACGCCGATTTCATGATTATATATCGTGGCATATAGACTGGAAATGTAGCTGTTTTCTGTTGATTTTGTTTTTATCTCTTCAAATATACCAAAAAAGAATTCATATTTTTCAACAACTAGATACTGTAAAAAATGGTTCATAAGCTTGCAGCATCAACTCTTGTAATCCAATAAATAAACGAATTCTATATATGTTCCAATAGTTATGACTCACTCTGTATATTATGCCTATTATAGATGATGTATTTTATTTCATTTTTATATAGTGAACCATTAACAATCAAAGATTCAAAGATATCTGACTATTTATTTTCTATCTACTGATGAGACTCTAAGAAATTATCACATTCAGATTGATTATATTATCAATATTTTGTAATGTCTTATTAATACAAAACTTTAAAATGGATACAAATTGAGTAAAAAAAATAATCAACGAAAAAGGCGTGAGATGTTTTTCCAGATATACAAATTATATTGGTCTAGGGTCTAGGCAAAGTATGACAAGTTATTCACAAGGGAATTTGAAAACGGAGTAGGAACCCAACTGAGTGAGAGATCATAATATGTTCTTCTCTCTTCCGCAAGGAACCGAAGGAAAAATCAATACTGTCCATGGGATTCACCGACCGTAGCAAACATCTTTTTATCGGAACCGGTCGGGCGGGTCGGGTCTCATCGTAGAAGACAAGGATAAACATAAATTTCTGGAGCGATAGCACGCGGTGGGATGGGATCTGTAATTCTGTACAAAAGTGTAGTAATCTGTACAATTAGTTCAGACATGTTCTGTGTGCCTAGTGGAGTCGCTAACTCACAGTGGCTAAACGATAGACGAGGGGATGAGAGGGGCATCGACTCGCAAATAACACAGGTTGGGCATCTTCCCAGCGTAAGCGTAATATATCAATCAACGTCCATACGTTACTTCTAAAATCACCAAACCATTTGCTCCATGGTTGACTTTTAATATTCGTAGTATGATGAAAGTCAGAGACAAGGCGCTATCTAACTATAAACGTACCAAATGTGCAACAGATTATATTTACTATAAAGATTTACGTAACACGGTAACTAGTGCTATAGGTAAAGAAAAATCAGCTTATCTAACATTTCTATCAAGAAAAAATAATAGCAAAAAACTTTGGAAAACACTTGATTCAATGAACATTAAAGGAAAAACGGTGAGTGAAATACCAGTAGACTTGCAAAACCCCGATCGGATCAATAGCTACTTTACATCTGTTTTTACTTCGGAAAATAATTGTCCTGAAATGACTAACTATTATAAATCGAATAAATTTAACCCGGATATTTTCTTTCAAATTAGCAACAATAGATGAAGTAAAACAAATTGTTATAGATTTGAAATCAAATGCGTTAGGTTGCGATAATATTCCCGCGAAAATGCTTCAATTTTGTTTGCCAGTAATAGCACCTTACTTAACTCATGTAATCAATTGTTGTCTGGAAACTGGATATTTCCCCGCATCATGGAGACGTTCTATTATTAAGCCACTTCCCAAGACAGCTAATCCCACCTCTTTTGGCGATCTGCGCCCTGTAAGTATTCTTCCAGCAATATCTAAAATTCTTGAAAAAGTAGTAGCAAAACAGATATATGAATTTGTGATGGAAAATAACATTGTTCCAAATTTTCAATCCGGCTTTCGTAGAGGATTCAGTGCAACGACATTACTGCTAAATATTACTTATTACATAATTAGATCATTAGATATGGGGCTTGCTACGTCTGTAGTTTTATTGGATTACTCGAAAGCATTTGACACAATTGATCATGTACTTTTATGCGCAAAACTTGAATATTATGGTTTTGTTGCTAGTTCTAGCAAGTTTTTTCGCGACTATTTAAATAGCCGTATGCAGAAAGTTGTGATAGGTGAGGTTTCATCTGAATTCTCATCAGTTACATCAGGTGTGCGGCAAGGATCGGTTTTGGGCCCATTACTTTATTTAATATATGTGTCAGACATTCAAAAATCAATAAAATATGTGAACATTCAATCTTTTGCCGATGATACTCAACTGTACTTCTCGTTCAACCCTAAATTTGCTGCTCATGCTGCTGAATGTATCAATAGTGATCTTTCGTCCATGCAAACTTATTCCAGTGCTCACAACCTCACACTTAATCCAAAGAAATGCAGTACCATGATTTTCAGTCCAAATTACAACATAGATGAAGCAAAAGACCTGCAGCTTATAATTCAAGATCAACCACTGAAAATTTCACAAAGTGAAAGGAATTTAGGAATTATATTCGACTGTAGATTGCGATTTGAAGAGCATGTTTCACTTTTAGTTAAAAAATCGTATCTTGTACTCAGGCAATTATAGAGGAAAAGACAGTTTCTTCACTTTGCGCTAAGGAAAACACTTTGTGTAACCTTGGTTTTATCTATTTTGGATTATGATTCAACTTTATACTATCCCTGTCTACATCAATTACCAAACAGAGATTACAGAAGATCCAAAATTACTGTTGTAGATTTGTTTTTAATCTTCGAAAATATGATAGATTGTCGACGAAAATTAACGAACTAGGTTGGTTAAGAATTGATAATTTATTCAAATACCATATGAGTGCCATGGTTTTTCGAATATTGTCAACATCTACGCCACTATATCTGGAAGATAAGTTGGTATTCAGAGCTAACATGCACGACCGAAATATTCGCAATGCATTTACTCTATCGCTGCCTAGATTTCGTCTGTCTGGATTCCACAGAAGCTTTTCATTCAAGTCTGCTAAGGTATATAATTCATTGTCAAATGGTTACAAAACACGATCATTGAGCTACTTGAAACATCATTACAAGAATGAATTAGTAGAAGAACAGGTTCTAAGTTTGTAGTATGGTCATTAGCTCATCTGGATTGGTTGCTATATGTTATATGAATTTATCTATTTGTTATGGCTTTATGAGATCGGGGGGGGGGCACGCCTGTGTAGATATATATTTATTTATATATATACACAGGCATGCATATAAATTCAAAATATATTGATGTAATCAAGTAGTGATATATGTGATTCAGTCACTATATGTTATATGTTTAAGAAATCCATTGTCCCTTTTTATTGTGAGATAGAGGTTGAGTTAGAATAGCGTGAGCTAGACTTCGCCTCTCAACATTTTACTTGTATTGTAATATGTACATTACAAAAACAATAAAGGCAATTTATTATTATTATTATTATTATTATTATTATGAGCGTTCTGGATTATGGATCGTTTAATTGTTCCGAGTCGCACGCCATCTGCATTCCAATAGATTCTCTTCGCAAGTGGCGCACCTGCCAGTCAAATTACGAAGTATTTCTCCGACATCGTTCGACACTATCGCCGCCACTATGTGAGATTTCGAACTATGCTACGCCATCTAGTTGTGAGATTTCTTTGGACCTCGTTTTGCCCCATAAGGTTGGGCATTTTCCCAGCGTAAGCGTAATATGTATATCAATCAACGGTTATAGTTATAATATTTGGCTATTATCATACATTCACGTGTTAATATAGGCGATAGTAGTCCATTTGAGCGAAGCAAAATCCTCAATGGCCTAAGAAAGGATCTTACTCTCTAACCAAGTCTCGCCCCACCTGACAGCAATAACTTAAACACTCCCGAACAGTTTTTTTATCGATATGAACGAAAAGTACAAAAAAAAACAGATTTCAACAGTGAACAGACAGCTTTCAAAAACGCCGCTAGGTGGCGTACGCCTATTTTCCATCGCGAATATGCGTAATATGAATAATTCAATTATAAGTAAGCCTGTTAGAAATTCACCAACCTTCTGCATGTCTTGAGGTCTTCTACGTAAACCTCTGGATTGGTAGTGAACATATTCAGTTCTTCCCTCTTGACATCAACACTATAACACTCAGCAATTTTTATGTCCATGATAGGGATATCCATTCTTTCTAACTGAGGTGGAGAGTCGTTGTCACTGTCATTCCATTCTACTTCCACTTTGGGATCGATAAGGTTTAATTCCGGAACTTCTATTTCATCATCACTAAGGATTTCACATTTGATTCGAGGTGTGAAACTCGAAGGTGCAGCTGAAAAGTCAATGTAATTTGTAAAATTGATGATTTATGTGCACCAGGCGAAGTTTAGATAGGAATAGTTATTCTTAGGGCGACTTTATAAAAACGTTTCGCATTTAAGATTTAACATCTGAACATTCAAGACTTAAGTCATAAGTGGAGACAGTTATAAAAAAAATGAGATTCTAGGGCGATACATGCCTTCTGTCATTACTGACATCTAGTTTCTAATACCGAACCATATTTTCGACGTTTAGTAAGTTAGAGACTGGTTGGAAATCAAAATTCCATGTTCTGATATAATTCTATTAATTTATATCCATATCCCTAAAATGATACTCACATCCATTATATCTCCACATCATTTTGAAAGTAATCACTATGCCTTGCCTAACAGAAACTGGCTTACTTTTTGGATCTTTTGCCAAATATGGAGGCAACAGAGCGACATTCTAGTGTATTTTTGAAGAACGGTTCAGTATCAATCAGAAGAAAACAAATATTCAGGAATAACAACACAAGATATTTTGAATTATTTTTGAATGGCGGGAAATTGAGATGTCACTTTTGAATGCGCACTCCTTATTCCATTTATGATCATTTATCAGCACTTCTCAAGTTGGAAGTTGGTCATCTTCTTAAATCTTAAATCATAAGTCTTAAATGGTTTAATAACATCACCAATGATATTTCCATGTTCCATCTGTCATAAGTGATAAGTCTTGAATATTAGGTGATAAATCTTAAGTCTTAAAGTTTTTTATAAAGTGGCCCTTACACTTAACCGGTGCTCTGTGCTTGACTTATATTCTAGTCCTAATGCTAGTCCTAAACAAAAAAACTCAAATCTACATTTCAAATTATCGTCTCACATGAAAAGTATGATTCAATAAATTGATCTCAAATATTTTGAACTTGCAGATAGATGGAGTCGAGCATATTCCGAGAATATAGACAAATCGGCCATATTTTGCCAAGTTTCGCTAGCCCCGCCTACGAACCAGCCAAGGACTAAGGCCAAATTTGGACTATACAGCATAACCATGTTGTATGTGAAAGGCGTTACTAATGTTAGGTGATGTGTTACATTTATACTATAAATGGTTGATATGGTTGCCAACCTCGCAAAAATTCGACCAAACTCGGCCATCACGTTGTCAAGCCGCAAATTATAGATGAGCTGTTTGTTGATTGTCGTACGTGAGTATTATCATTGAATTTCATCAGTACTTAATATGAGCGAGACCTAACTACAACAAACATTCGGTTAATATCTGTTGGTCGTTGGTAACTCAGCAACTGCGATCTGCGATGTCTAACTACAAGATAATAATATCGGATGCAGTGCGATGTAGCCACGTTTCACACTGAATCTCCTTAGATGTGAATTGATGACGCTTTTATGACATACACTCAAAACACATCTACTACCTTATTGAAGAAAACATATTATTCAGTTGGGAATAAAACGACCAGGAATTTTTCCATATATCAGGAGAGCAATAAATCATAATTCATGAATGTTTACAGTCAGGCGATTTCTGTTATTTTCAGATGTACTTTGATATCTGGCAACTATGTGGTTCACTCAGTGAGTCGGGACGTCAGTATTTATGAGTGACAAATTTCGACCGTTTGAATGAGACTGTGACTTTATATGTGAGTTTTAGGCACTAAAACTATACAGACATTTTTTTTTAAATAATGGGATTGAAAGCAATTGAATGATGAGTGAGAATAAAAATAAAGAAGTGTTCACTAGCCCATTGTTCATGACTAACCATTGAAGTTCCATAATTTTATGAATCACATGATCATATTTTCTCCAATAAGAAATTATAAATATATTTTGTAATTTCTAGATTCTGTAAATGGTTCTCTGTTCTAAACAGGAGAAATCTTGTTTGAAAGCCCTTCACTAGATTAACTGATCAACAAAATATAGTTACAGTCATCAACAGGGTGACTACGAGGAATGGTACGGTTAAAAAATACTTTATTTATAATATAACCAACAGTTTACCATATCCAGTTAAATCGAAAATGAACCAATCTCTTGTTTTTCAAATGGAACACCCAAAGTTCCAATACATTTTCAAAAAGAGTTGAGAATTTTTAATATTTCGTTCAATTTTAATTGAACGCATGATTCGAAATGGCGAAGTAACGTTCATTTCATTTTGACAAAGGCAACTATGAAGTATATACAAGATACAAGGTGATGTTGATTGAAAAATAGGTAGGTAATCATTTTGAAGGTCATAATTATTATAATAATTATTGCAAGTGAACTATTTCTAGATCATTTTTGTTACTTTTTTCAACAATTCAGATGGTATTATCAAGATTTTCTTCATTTTGTTGATATTTAAACATCCTTTAAAAATGATCTTTCAGAGTTTACGGAAATAGCTGAAAAGCACTTTTGTAAATAATAGGCAATCAAGTCAAATGGAAATTTATTAATGAAAGATATACAGAGTATATCACATGACTAAAACCTTGTCAAAATGAGTAGATTAAATTATTTCACTCAAAAATAACGTTGTTAAAGAATTTTGTTGAAATCTTCAGTTATCGAATTTACTATTGATTTCCATCCATGTATTCGGGTCCTTTGTAATTTCGCAAACATGCGACAGAAAATATCGTTTCACCTCCCGTATAAAACAATATACAAAAAATTACCTTCATCAACAAATGAGTCATCTGAATCAGATTCATGTTCAACAGCAGTAGTTCCAGTATTATCAGTTTGCTGTGAGGTTTGTTGTAAACACTCAGGAACTACTTTAAATACATTTGAAGAAGAATTGATGCTGCTGTGAGTAGTTGGTCTTTGGGCCAGTGAATAATTGTGTTCACATTGTTCATCAGGCAATGCCAGATTTTTCTCAGATAACATTCTGGTTTTCAAAGTCTTGTTTCTCGTACATATCTCACTTTTAATAACAGATTTATGGTCTAGTTCCTTTTCTGGAGATGGCACTCGGAGTGTGTCATCCAGTTGTATATCTTTTCTCACCTCTTCCTTGATTTTCTCTATCTCAGTTTTTGCTAATACATTCCGGCCTTTTTGATTTAAAATACTTAGTATTCTATTTCTTATTGTTTGCGAAGTCAAAAGTTTGGCTGGTCTCAATTTGCACCAAATCTTCTCAATTTTTTGCCAATACCTGAAAAATTTGAACTGAATTTGTTCCTACCTTAGCGAGGGATTATTTGGAATACTAATTTTTGATCGTCCTCTAGAAAAAATTAAATAATTTGCCGACCTCTACGAAATAGTTACATACAATATTTTTCATTTAACTCTCAAAAGAGAGGACAACCTCATTCAACCTATTATGTAAATGATTAAATGATATTTCGCAATTATTTTGATAACAACTGGTTTCTAAGGACTCCGTGGCCAAGTTCGTCTATGCGCTGAAATTTGTTAGATAGCCGTTCACGATGCGAAGGTACTGTCGGTTCGAATCCGGCTATCGGCTGAGCATTTTTCTTTAAAATGTGTGATTCATGGTAGTAATCCTGGTAGCACCTCGATGCCCTAGAAGTGGTTCCGATTCCACTATAAGCTGTAGGTCCCGCTCTTCCTAACCCCGCACAAGTTTCGACTTCTGGGGAGTTGGTTCCCAACCTTGAAGTAGTGATATACAAATTTCACAAAATAGCCAGAGCCACCTGCGTCTAGTGAATAAATCGCTCATTCCGCTCGCGTTCAGCGATGCTGATCAAATCGTACATGAGATCGAGAATTTTATTATCTAAATCTAATACGCGAGGATATCGTGGCGCCTTCTTCCCGCTCCCATCTCTATTTCACTGGCACTGCATACGAAAAACGAAGTCAGCCACCTCGATTTTTTCGCTTGCTGTCTTGCTGAATCCCGAAAAGGAGGCAGTAGACTGCGTTGTAGATGGTCTGTTTTGTTCTTCGAACAAGTATGTATGGTTGGGTGTATGTGGCTAGCAAAAACGACAATTTTGCAGCCACACACTTCGGTTTTGCGTCAATTTTGTGCGAACAGACTTGTTCGTCGAACAAAACAGCCTACCAACAACGCCGTGTATGGGCACCTTTCACGCAAGCATTCATTCCATCGTCTATAGCAACAACCGTGAAAAAAGTGTACTTTTTTCACTTTTCCGTAAAACAACTTAACAGTATTTTGATATTGACAAATTGTACACTTTAGGCACACAATTTATTAAAAAGTGCAGATTGTTCGACAGTTGTAGGAAAATTACATGTTACGTACTCAATTCCAAATGAAAAATCGACTATTTTTGAAGTACTTTTTGTCCGCAAACACTAACTTTTCGTCGGCTGTGGTCACTATGAAACGGCACGGTCCGAGAGCGGCGATTGAGTTGACAACTGTCATTTGCTGTTTTCAAATTGATTTTTTACGAAATTCACCTGCTTGCTAGCCTCGGTGCGACTTGGCTATCAATTTGCAGGCTCGACTATAATAGACAGTTTTTCGTCCTTGGTACATAAATGACTGTGGTCACTATGAAACGGCACGGTGCGAGAGCGGCGATTGAGTCATTTTCGTTAATTCACGATTTAATAAACACAGGCGCCTGTGACAATACCTGTCATTTGCTGTTGTCAAATTATAGTCTAAGAGCTCTCCTATTAGCACGCAACGTCCTAGGGACGTCCCTATTTGGTACAATTCAAGTCCGAATGTCCCGGACCTAAAATATTTGTCCTTGGGGCGTCCCATCCCGTATCTCATGCAATGTTCGAGCAAGGACGTCCATGGAATGTCTTAGATGATACATCATTTCAAATGTCCTAGAAAAATCATCCTTTAGAAGTCCATGCAATAACGTATACTTGGAATGTCCCAGATGGGATAGAATTTTGAACATTCCTTTAGGGACATCTATCGGCCATTCTGGCATGATCTTTTATGATGTCCCTTTTAGAACAACCATGAAATGTCCCAGATGGTACATTTCCACAAATATCCCCGGACGCCCCTAATTCCAGGATCGTATAACATTGAAAATGCCCCTATAGGTACATGAATTGTTATGACTTCGGAAGGAACTCCTATCGATAATCCATATGTTCATCTAAGTGATGAGTGATTATAATTTAATAAGATGTCCCAAGGACGTCCTCAGAATGTCCTGGATACGATTCGGAATGCGTCTTAAGGGACATCCATCGGTGGTATACATTGATTGGCACCAAGACTTCAAGATAGACATATACTATATAAATGTCCTTCACACGCAAGCGAATGATAATTTTTTCTTCCAATGTCCTAGAAATAAATTCCTACGGACGTCCCAGTCGGTACGTTTAATATGTTGTCCCTGCGAGGACGTTGACTTACACATTGCCAACAATCGACTCCTCGTAAGCCATAACTACTCCCCGTCAATGTCCTTTACAAGAGTTCATTGGAAATCTTTGAGAAACTTCTTCAGGATCTATTGGGTATATCCTACGGACCATCAACTCAACTGGATGTCCTCATCAGTTATGCAAGATCTGGTCCTAGGGAGAACTACATAAATTGAAACTCAAGAATAATGCGTACGTCCTTGGGACATCCAATCTATATCCTTCAGCGTTGCTGATAGGTTGTCCTACGGATGTATTCCGTAGTGTTTGATGAGCAATACTGTAGGATTCAAGTATTAAATAGTTGTCCCAGATACATCCAGCAAGGATGTCCCTAGTTGGTCCTCAAGTGGGACTTCGTGCGTCTATGAGACGTCCACGGTACCAAATTCGAACGTCCTATGGACGTCCTGAATGTCCAGACGAGACGTCCTAAGGATGCCCATGGCATAATTGTGCTATATTAGGGCCCTGAACCTTTTATTCAACGGTTTTGTCTGTAAGGCTAGAAATTTGTATGAATTTTTATGAATCAAAGGGTGTAAAGTAAGAAAACCATGACCTGGTAGGCCTCACCCATGTACGTCACCATCCCCCATATGTTTTAGTGTAAAAATTATTAAAAAATTAAACTTGGCACTGTGAATTTGAAATTTTATTATGTTGTTATTTAAACACTATACATATAGAATGAACATAAAAAGTTACAGTCGATTTTGATAAGCAGCAGTAGGTGCCAGGCGAATTCAAAAGTGGGGGAAATATAACTGCTGGACAAAATTCATATTTGATAATAAAATTATATGAATGGATACATTGTTGCTACCAGTAAAGTAATTTCAATTCACCCCCTCAGAAGGGTAGTTAACTCTAGTTGATTTTCAAAAACCTTTGCTGACCGAGCATTTCTGGTTCGAATTTTTGCTTAAAATAACAAATATAAAGATCTCATATGGATATTCAGTTGCCACTGAAAGAATAATTCTGATCCACCCCTTAGGAGCATTTCTGGTAAGAATTTTCGATATGGTTGATATACCCTATGCTAAAATCCAGATTACACATTAAGGAAAATATTAACATATTCACTTTCAAAAACAGAGCATTGGGTACAAAGCAAAAAAAAACTTGAGTATTTAGTGGAGGTAACATTTAATTTTGATGATGATTATTATGATATTTATTTATTTCATTTATTTATTGAAAATGTTACTTCCAGTCAGAATCAAGTTCTGGTATAAGGAAGTATAGTTAACAATAATACCTAAAACTATACAATTATAATAGAGTAATGAATAATATAATATTTGAAATCATTAAGTATTTAATTTTGACAAATCATTTCATATTGGTGAGCAAAAATCAATTCAAATATGAATCAAAAGTTGAGAAAAAAAAAAGTCATCTATTTCGTTCAGAAATGATGAATTTTTTAAGATGGTATTTGAATTTTATAGTATTTCTGCAATTTTTTATATTATCTGGTAATTTGTTATATTCCAAGAGAGCAGCGTGGGTGAATCTTTTTTGGCCTATAGAAGTATTAGCGATATCAAGATGAAATAAACCATGTTGTCTAGTTTGATGATTATGAATTTCATTGTTTCGTGTTAAAATAAAATTAGATTTCAATCTTTCATTTATGATATTGTATGTAATTTTCAGTCTTTCGATTTTGAACATTTCTTCTAATGAGAATGATTCAGTTATTTTAAATAATTGATTTGTTGGTGTATCATATGGTAAACGATACAGTACTTTCAATGTCTTTTTATATAATGCAGATATTTTATTAGAATTGTTTTTTGAACAAGCAAACTACTTTATTGCTATGTCAAGCTTTCGAAAATTTTTATTTTCTTCTTCAAGGTTGAAACAAAATAATTATGTTATATGAAACATTTTGTTATTATTCAATTCAACAAAAACAAGAACATACTTGCAATGTCTACGTCACCCATTCATGGCAAGCTTCATTAGAAAAACACGGGGAATCTCTAGCTGTCGCGTTGGACATATCGAAAGCATTTGACCGTGTTTGGCACGAAGGACTCCTCCACAAACTACCATCATACGGCTTACCACCTCAGCTATGCCATCTCTTATCGAGTTTTCTTTCAGGCAGATCGCTTCACGTGGTGGTGGACGATGTATCGTCTGATACCATTGGCATCAATTCCGGCGTTCCACAAGGATCAATTTGGGCACCAACATTATTCCTTCTTCATATCAATGATCTGTTGTGAGTAACCACTCGCCCCATCCACAACTTTGCAGATGATAGTACCCTCTATACTGCGTTCTCTTCCAGAATTTCCATTTCTTCCCAGGAAACTAAGAACTCACGGCGCAGGCAGGTCAATGCTGTCAATGAAGACCTTGCTGAAATCACAGCCTGGGGAACTAACAACCTAGTTGGATTCAACGCCACCAAAACTCAAGCCTGTATTTTCTCTAGAGAGGCGGATCTCAGTATGCCCGATATTGTAATGTCTGGCACCACCATCCCCACCAAGCCCACCATATCTATGCTCGGTAATTCCATCAGCAACACTCTTTCATGGGATAATCATGTCAGATCCATCGCAGAAGCTGCTTCACAAAAACTCGGATTCTTGTTCCGTGCGAAAAGCTACTTTACATCTCAACAGCTTCTCATGATCTACAAAGCGCAGATACGGCCTGTTCTAGAATACTGTTCCCACATATGGGGTTCAGCACCAAAACATACGCCACACTCACTCACTCTTTGACATCATTGGAACACCGTAGAAAGGTCGGCGACCTTTCACTTTTCTACCGATACTTCCCCGGGAAATGTTCTTCGGAAATCTCTGCTATCATCCCTTCCCTAGCAATACCAGTCAGACGAACTAGACAAGCCCAGTCAGCACATCCTCTCGTTGTCAACCTCGAAAGATGTCGAACAGCACTTTATCAAAACTCCTTCATCCATAGAACGGCTAGGCTCTGGAATTCATTGCCTGAGGAAGTATTCCCAACAACATATAATCTCCAGAAGTTCAAAAAAAATCCAATACCTACCACCTGTCCCTATCCTCCCTAGGACCGCACGATGTTCTTTGAACATTATAGGGATTTCCTTTCGTGCGCTTCGAGCGATAAAAAAATGATCTAGACATAAAATTGATAGGACAGTGACAGCCCGATTGACTGAACTCCCCGATATTTCCTATTATATCATAATATAATACAGTCGATGAACTATTCGATATATTTATTGTTATGTTATATCATTACAGCTGTTTGATTATTGGAATTGCTTGGGCTTGTCAAAGAGCCGAAGTACGTGAAATAACGAACAAAGGTATTGCTGATCACGGCGACATGCTTTAAATAACCATTTTAGACTCAAAAAATGGTAAAGCGAACTAGAGTACACCGGGCATTATCATCGGCGCACATATGTAACACTTTTGGCAAATATCGGCGCAGATAGTCTCTGTCATTGAGACAGAACAGAGGATGAAAATTCTCAACAGTCGCCGACGGAAACATTGATAATTCTGTCGATCAATATGATGAAGTGAACTGTATAGGTATGTTGGTATTCATAAATTTTTTATTATCGCAATGTTATTAGACCTTCTGGTAGAGCTAACTGTATTAGAACATGAAAGAAAACGAGGCTGTGATTATGTTTGGTATCAGCATAGATTACAGCGAAACTTGTCACTTTCCGAGCTGGCCAGCTATAACGAGAAAAATCGTTCAGTCTATTCGGGACGTTTTATCGAGCGAGTCTCTCGAGCAAATATTTTCGATTCTTCGATCCAATTTTCAACGGATGATAAATCATTCCTACTATACGAGGTACGCTCCATATATTTTGAAGAATATGAAACCCAGCCGGCCTGGCGATACTTTTAAATTTAAAGTGAAGGCAAAACATAAAAAGCGTGATAAGAAAAACAAATTAGATAATAATTAGACAAATACAAAAAAAACATAAAATTGATGAAGACGGAACAAATTCCTTTCCCAATAAATAAATGTATCAAAAAGCATTTCAACAGGTGAAGCACTCCAAGAGAGAAGTTTTGGAAATAGTGCTGCTGGAGTACCTGCATAACTGAAATACCTACCCAAAATCAAAACTTAACTTGCATCTTCTTCCACAGCAGGAATTAATATCAATAATTGCACAAACTGTACGGTCAATATGCATCTTCGAGATTGATTTATTTTTTAGAATAATTAAAATAGAAGGTAATAATATTTCAAATCAGAATACATTTTGTTTGAATTTATTAAAATTATGATCAAGTCTGCAGTTCGAAGAGTGGGATGAAGCCGAGGTCAGCTAAGAGGTGAGTTCTTACTCTCATTACTCAAATTATGTAGAGGTCAAGGAAAAAATTTAATATGCACCTTGGCAGTCTCCTTCAAAAGCACCACGGCACCGTTGGGACTAACTAATGCATAAATTACCCATTATTGTCAGTTTATACAGTAGGACGCAACTGTAAATAAATTCGTTGTTTCAAAAATAGGCGACCCTTGGAACAATTTTTTTTTGAGGCCCCATGTCGAGATTTGATATTCATAGATGATTTTCTCAAATGGAACCGGTTGCTGATACTTCAAAATTGGAAACCAACTCCCCAAATTTCAAACTTATACAGGGTGAGAGAACTTACAGCTTATAGGCGATCCAAACTGCTTCCAGGGCATCTAGATGCAATATCAAGAACAGTGATTAATTCCAACCTCAACTGTAGACCTTGAGCCACTTCAAATTTTCAATTTTGAATTTGATTCATGCAAGTGTTTATTTTTAGATTTGAATTCTTTCTGGACATAAGTGAGGGCTTTTTAAAATCTATGGAACCCTGGACTGCAGCCCCAATAGCCACTACATTGATCCAACCCTGATTCTGGGTTCCAACTATAAAGGACTGTAGTGCCCTAGGACTGTAGGAACCATATGCAGAACAATGTTTTTTACAACTTCTCTTCATATTTTGGGCGATGGAATCAAATTTCAGAGATATGTTGGGAAGGTTTATCAAAAATAATACAGACAAAACTTCTAAATTCGAAAAATCAGGGGTATATAAACTCAACTGTGGAACTTGTCCAAAGTTATATATAAATTTTTTGTAAAAGAAAACAAATTCAACATATGCCAACCATATATTAGACGAAAACCATAGTTTTGATGATAATTTCGAAATTCTACACGTAGAAAATAAAGGAATAGAACTCAAAAATGCTAACATTTTACTTAACGATCAACTAGACCTCAACAGTTCACCGCTGTCGAATTTGTTTTCTTGGTAGGTAATAATATGTATTGGTGAAGATTTGCACTAGCTGCATAAACGTAACTGTTCAAAAAATGGAGAGTATTTGTATTTCCTGTAATATTTATTATAAAATCGCGCGCTTTCGCGAGCGTTATCGGCTAAAAACCCTTTCAAGTTAATCTGATACACCCTATTTTAATGTAGATATTGTGCCTATATACCTAAAACGAAGGTTTATTGAACCTTTCCATAGGTGATTCTAATCCTTCAGGTTGGGAAAGTAGGATATATAAAAGTTAGGCAAGCCAAGGTTAGTTTAGTTCATTTTACCAGTATTTCACCTGATGAAGCTACTGAGTTAGAGAAACATGTCATGTGATTAAGAATTTTATGGAAATCTGATCATTTGTGAAGTTTTTACACTTGATATTATTTTAGCAGCCCTGTTTCAGAAATAATCAAAATTAAATGATCTTACCCAAATTTGAATTCATTTTCAAGCTTTGTGATTTGGTAATAATTCCTAATTAAAATTTCGTCATCTTCATTACTGAATTTATTCCTTTGTCTTTTAGGTTGATTGTGACTAAAACTGGGTGAATTGAAACCTGAAAAAAAAATGAGATTAAATGGATTGTTTCATTTTATTTTAATCGAATATTGATACCACACCTATGATTTCCTGTTTTATTTCTTTCTTGATACCATCCTCTTTTTTCAAGTATTTTAAATCTGGAGAGCAAACTTTTTGCTCTTTGCAAGAAATTTCTGAGGATAGTGGATTTTCTTCTACAGAATGTTCACTTATTATAACAGGCTGCAGGTCTGGAGGAATATCATTTTCAAAATATTTGTTAATTTCACCCAAACTTTCATTTTTCAAATCTTCCACTTTCAATTTGAAAATATTGCAATACAATGTTATTTTTCTTTTTGCTTCCATGTAGTTTTTTTTGAAACTATAAGATATTTGAAGGAGTTCCCAACAATTTATACACATCACAGGTCTATCAGAAATATTATGATTCTGAAAATGTAGATTGAAGCAAACATTCATAATGGTATATAAGGTATATGAACCATGATATATATACAGTGTCTGTGATTTCAACTCACAACACCCTCCCTTATTTGGAACCAGCTGAGCGTGAGAGCGGGCCAGCTGCTTAAGTAGACCTCAGTCTCGGGGGTTAACGATGATAGTTAGCAGGCCTGCCACTGCGCATATGGTAGTGAGTACATTACTAGCCTACAAAACACAGCTGAAAAACTCTGAAAAGAGAGCTGATGGGCGGTGCCTGAAAAGGAAGTTAGCCAGCTCTCTTGAGCGAACCACATCAGTCATTGAAAACACTTGGGGTTTGCAAAAAGGTCCCATTGGGGAATAGTTGCTGACGTGGAAACGTCCCCCACCAGTACCAGTACCAGTGGAACCAGTTGACCAATTTTCCATTAAATCATAATGAATGAGCTTTCTTTGAGAATGTAGACAAATCTGAAATATTCAGATTCTTCTATTGTTTGTTGAGGGGGTCAAAATTTTGAAAAGGCATTTTATTTTTTTCTGGAAAAATGGATAACCTATTCTATTCAGATGTAGCTGAAATATTTTCAAACAGAATTTTAGTGCAATACCTCATAGGGTATTAGTTATTCAATGACAAATTTTCAATGTTTTCAATGCACTGCATCAAATTGAAAGGTTTTGATATGACTGGTGAAGTAGCCATTCAATGGAGGAACACATCAAATACATAGATATGAAGTTTCATCCTTGTAACTTCTACAGAAAGATCTTTCTACGTCAAAAATAAAATCAACAAACCTTTTATTATGATCCATATATGTTTTCTGAAAATACTTATAAACTAATTAAAGGAAATATTCTCCATACTTGTGACAATTTTCATAGTCATCTAGGATGTTTATTTAATTTTGCCAGAATCAGTATATTATTATGATCTGTTATCAAGCATCAGAATATCTCCTTCGAGATCTCCTCGCAGTCTTTGGAAAGTGTTTGTCATTCTATTTGTGTTATTTTGACAACTCTTTGTCAGTGTAGATGATTTTCAAAGTGAAACTGTTTGGTGAAGTGAGTGTAGCGAGACTAGGAATCCAGCCAAGGCAGTCAATCTACATTTATTGCCATGTGAAACAAATAATTTGTGTTCCAAATGATATAAAACCAATTTTGATGGAAAACTCCATCAGGTTGTGTTCACCCAATTTCAGTGTCAATTTTGATTACCAATTCCATTCAAATTTTTTTGAACATTGCATAGAAACAAACTTTTCCTGCCTAGGCAGAGAAAGTACACATTTTCTGCCTGATAAGAGTGATAAGTGTCAGAGAAAAGCCACTTTCCCTGCTACTTGGACATAAATGGTTTTCTTGAGTTCTCAAAATAGTGAAGCTCAACTTCCTGTGGAACTTTCAATGACAAAACCTTGTATCTAAGTATTCAATGTTTTCCTTCATTTAATGACAACATCACTGGTTATAACAACTCCTCAGATTTTGATACAGGTTGAATTGTATTTGTATGGGGGTATTTCAGCTATGCATAAATCATAGATCTATGCATAAATCAAATAGATAGAAGAAGTGTAAACTTATGATTTTCCACCATAAAATAAAGGACAATTCTCCGACCATCGATATCCTGAATGAGACCGTAAAACCAGTAGCAGAAACTAGATATCTTGGAGTATTAATAGACAATAAGCTCAAGTTCCAGAAACATCTAATAGCCGTCAAGAAGAAAGCAATCAGAAGAGCCAAACATTTTCGTGGCTTGACTTACAAGACCCAGGGTATAAAGACAGCAACAGCTACATCAATATACAAAGCCATATGTCGACCTCTTATTGAATACAGCTACATCTTGTTCAGCACATGCAGAAAAAGTACCCTAAAGCACATTGAAGTTGCAGAAAGAAGTTGTTTAAGAGCTATAACTAAAATCCGACATCCTAATAATCCCTTACATAACCCTTCCAATACCCTACTATACAATTCCACTAAAGTAGAACCCATCCTCCAACGACTACACAGACTCAGCACAAAATTCGCGAAGTCCGCCTACAATATCCCAGTGATGAGTCCACAAGTTATTGGGATGCCGGAAAACTACACAAGAAGAAGAAAATTTCCAGAAATAACCATTTTTCAAGGACTGATCCATATGCAGCAAACAGGATAGCAAGAAAGCAATTAGCAATTAACTTTTTTTTTTTTTTTTTTCTCATTTAACTATTATTACTATTATTATTAATATTCATACTTTATATATTATAATTGTAAACTGGGCTGAAAGACTTCGGTCAATGGCCTTTTGGGGTATATCCCTAATAAAGATGTTCTCTCTCTCTCTCTCTCTCAAATAGACAATCAACTTTCTTGAAAAAAATATCTGAGATCTTCAACAAACAAAAGAATGCCATGAAAATCTGAATATTTCAGATTTGTCTCAAGATTTGTCCACATTTTTGAAGAGAGCTAGTTGGGTACTATATTATGGGATTTTTATTTTGGAAAATTGGTCAACAGGTTCCAAATTAGGAGGGTGTTGTGAATTGAAATCACACACACTGTATATTCAACAATATCATTGGTAGCTTTCTGAAGAAATACAAAATCACCAGAAACATGAACATAAACAACCTCAGAAGGAACTCACCAGGGTGACATTGCAAAACTCTAGCATACTTCTCAATAGGTCAAAACGAAGAATATTGGTGTTGTTCTCACAGAGGAAGATTTGTGGATTTCTTATATGTGTGAGACATATACTGCACTCAGAAATCTGCACTTGCTTGTTTGAATTATTCATGGTATTGACTTCTTTTTTTTTGCCATTTCTCATAAGCATCCTTACTACTTTTATGTCATCCATACAAATTTCACACACTCCAGGATTTTGAATGAAATATTGATTCTGGAAATCCAGAGTAGGTAGTTACATCAAAGCGAGCATCCAAAGTATATCTTTCACCTACATATTTACTTACCAAACATGGTAGAAGTTCTTGCAATATCCTCAGGGCTTCTTCTGGAATTTTTATGAATGTTTCTGAATGATGAAGACACAACCTACAAGTATCCATTTTCGGTGGTCTGAGGTGCCTGAGCTGAGCCTGAATCCCTGAACCACAGTATATTATCCTTAAAATATCAGCAGATTCAAAATAATGATCTGGAAAGAAAGAGTAGTCACGATAGATTCACTAATTATATCAAGCGAACTCAAGAAATAAATAAATAGAATAAGCAACATAAGCATGTAAATAAATAACAGATTTCTTCTTCTTCTTCTTCTTTTAGGCTTCTTGGTTTTCTGATTCCTTGCGGTATCAATTCCACCAGATCCGGTATTTTTGTACTTCAGTGGTTATTTTTGAGATTTTAGGATTCATTTATGGTAGGTATATTGTTAGTTCCCATTTTTAGTAGGGTAGAGGTTTTAAAAAGTAAATAACAAGGTTGGTAAATAACTAAGCGTACGCCACCTAGCGGGAGTAGCGGGATTATGAAACTTGTCAAAAGTGTCGAAGTCGTCTGTCGTCTGTTTACTCTGTTTACGCTGGTTGGTTTCTAGAGTTTATAATCCTTGGGTTTCTAGTTGGTTTTCATGTGTTCAAGTTCAAGATGTTGCCGTCAGGTGGGGTGATATGTTATTTTTAATTTTTAACTAATAAACGAGTGAATAGATTTTCTGCCAAGAAAACGAGAGAATGAGAGCGAGAGAAACACGACAGATTTTGTACTTTTTTATATATTATATATCTTTGATAATATAGTCTACTGATACTACATATCGATCTCCCTCCCTGTATCGCTTGTTCCAGATTGTTCTTGAACATCTCAATCACCTCCAGGGCACACTATAACCCTAGGGTTATAGTTCAGTGCTCCAGGGGCGTCGATATTTTTTTTCTTGGAGGAGGGGGGTATGGCTTTTTGGTATCGGTAATAAAAAAATCCTGTTATACAGTCTCATTCATGAAGTCGGCATAATATGGGAAAAACTATTAAGGGTACTCGGCGAACACGGTGTACCCTAGCCGGATAATCACCAGCCTTCAACTAGTCTCGGGTGACATCCTCTAGTCTTATCAAATTTCATCTATCCTATCGGCATCCCTTGGCAAATTCTCTTCTTCCTTCCTGTGCAGGGGGCACCACAGGGCTCGACCAACCCCTTTCCCCTTACTCGTGGGATCAATATGGGCCACGATGACGAAAAAACACCAAAAAGGCCCGAGGAGGGATCAGAATGCTCCGAATCAGACTCGGGTTATATCACTGTCAGGTAAGTAATAGCCATAGACAGTGATAACAATAACGGGGAGGAATCCATGCAAATGGACGACCTCACCCCTACACCAGTGTCAGGGCCTGTCGAGCAAACGGCAGATAACAAAGAGACTGGTAAAATAATCGAGGTTATTAGGAAAACCGATCTCGTAAAGAAACTCTCTGGAACAAAGCACAGAAAGCAGAAAATGGCAGACGGTTCGTGGACGGCAGAGGAGGCAAGCTGAACAGAAAAAAAAAAGAGAGGGGGCAGGCGGAACCAAAGGCGAGGGAAACAAAATAAACCTCGATCTGACTAGACCCCTCCCAAGAACAAGAATGTCAAGAGGGCTAGGAATACATATGTGTCGACTCGTACCGCCTACAGCGATATGACCAGAGGAATCCCGGTGGCCGTGATCGACAGATGCCACCCAGACGTGACACTGAACCAGGAGCAGGTAGAACTGGTCCAGAATGCAATTGTGGATGCGCTGTATGCGGCCCCATCAGGGAGCGAGGGCGTAGCACAATTCGAAAGGAGCTGGTTCAGCGGAAGGGTCTTATCAGTGACCTGCGCGAATAAGCGTAGCCTTAGCTAGCTCAGGGAAACGATCGGCCCCTGTGGAAGGGGGTTGAACTGACTGTGGTTAGCTTCAGAGACCTTCTAGTTTGCCACAGGGTGTTGGTGTTCGTCCCTGGGGCAGTTAGAGAAGAGCCATCAGAGTTCAGGCAACGTCTGCAGCTACAAAATATGGAGTTGCGCACACAGAAGCAGGACAGACCTTAGTCTTCTCCGTGGGCGATGTCTCCTTCAGGGCGCTAGGGAGGATGCAGTTCCGAGGATATTACAGGCTTTGTAAGGTACTCTTCAGATCCCTGACAGAAAGAACGAAGGAAAGAATAAGGGTCATCCAGACTCTTATCGAGTTTTCTTTCAGGCAGATCGCTTCACGTGGTGGTGGACGATGTATCGTCTGATACCATTGGCATCAATTTCGGCGTTCCACAAGGATCAATTTTGGCACCAACATTATTCCTGCTTCATATCAATGATCTGTTGGGAGTAACAACTTGCCCCATCCACAGTATTGCAGATGATAGTACCCTCCACACTGCGTTCTCTTCCAGAATTCCCATTTCTTCCCAGGAAACTAAGATCTCACGGCGCAGGCAGGTCAATGCTGTCAATGAAGATCTTGCTGAAATCACAGCCTGGGGAACAAACAACCTAGTTGAATTCAACGCCACCAAAACTCAAGCCTGCATTTTCTCTAGAAAGGCGGAACTCAGTATGCCCGATATTGTAATGTCTGGCTCCACCATCCCCACCAAGCCCACCATATCTATGCTCGGTATTTCCATCAGCAACACTCTTTCATGGGATAATCATGTCAGATCCATCGCGAAAGCTGCTTCACAAAAACTCGGATTCTTGTTCCGTGCGAAAAGCTACTTTACACCTCAACAGCTTCTCATGATATACAAAGCGCAGATACGGCCTGTTCTAGAATACTGTTCCCACATATGGGGTTCAGCACCAAAACATACGCTGATGCACTTAGATTCCATCCAGAGAAGAGCCATTCGCCTGGTGGGTGACGCCACACTCACTCACTCTTTGACATCATTGGAACACCGTAGAAAGGTCGGCGACCTTTCACTTTTCTATCGATATTTCCACGGGAAATGTTCTTCGGAAATCTTTGCTATCATCCCTTCACTAGCAATACCAATCAGACGAACTAGACAAGCCCAGTCAGCACATCCTTTCGTTGTCAACCTCGATAGATGTCGAACAGCACTTTATCAAGACTCCTTCATCCATAGAACGGCTAGGCTCTGGAATTCATTGCCTGTGGAAGTATTCCCAACAACATATAATCTCCAAAAGTTCAAAAAAAATTCCAATACCTACCTCCTGTCCCTATCCTCCCCAAGAACGCACGATGTTCTTTGAACATCATAGGGATTCCCTTTCGTGCGCTCCAAGCGATAAAAAAAAACTCCAACACAGTAAGGCGACCTCGGCATCACTTACTGTAACTATGGAGGGATTCGACGCGGCCCTTATACAGGAGCCATGGATAAGACATGGTTAAATAATGGGTTTGGGGGGGGGGGGGGACGAGCAGAGAGCTAATTCATAGCAGATTAGCCGAGACCCCTCGAATCTGTATACCTATTGAAAATGATTCACAAATATTGCCGGCAATGAACTTCTGTTCTAGAGACTTAACGGCCATTAAAATCAGGATGAAAGATGGTAGTGGGACGAGGGACTTAGTACTCGGATCGGCCTACTTCCCTTTGGATGATCCCGAACCACCACCTACGAGGACTGTGGAAGAACGAGTGAGAGACTGCAGGTTAAAAAGACTGCAGCTGATCATTGGATGTGATGCGAATGCACACCAAACCATATGCGGAAGCAGTGACAGCAACATTAGAGGTGAATCACTACTACAATTCATAATAGCAAACAACCTAGACACACTGAATGTAGATAAAAACCATCCTTCATCACAAGAAACAGGAAAGAGGTACTTGATGTAACAATAGCCTCTACATATGTGAGTAACCTCGTTACAGAATAGCATATCTCCGATGAAGGAAGTTGCTCGGATCACAGACATATACATTTCATAATGAAGAGCAACGTAGTCCAAAAAACTTATCGTGATTTCTTGGTAACGCAGAGGAAGATAAATACAAACAAGGGCCTTGAGGGGGCTGTGGAGAAATTCAATGACATAATCACCTCAGCATTCAATAACAACTGCCTCCTCATCACAAGGAAGGCTACAAGGAATGTGCCATGATGAAACTATGAACTTGTAGGATTGCGAAACCAAGTGAGGAAGAAATTCAATAGTGCGGAAAAATCAGAAAGTAGGAATGAAAACAAGAACGCCTTGACCGGTCACAAGAAAGCAATCAACAAATGTAAAAGAGATTCATGAAGAATGTACTGTAAGGAGATAGAACGCACTCAGGACTGTGCTAGACTCTAAAGGATACTCTCTGAAGATTCAAAATGTGCAATATAGTCTCTCAAGAATGAACAAGGAGAGTACATAAATACAGAAGAGGAAACAATGAAATAACTCTTCAGAGTTCACTCTCCTGGATATCAAACAGTTCAGACAACTGCTATGGGGAACAAAAACGGACTGGGAGCTCAATCAAAAGGATCTAGGGAAAGTTAGAACATAGTTGAAGAAGTGGTAACCTATGATCCTAGAATGGGTTGTTGATTTATTCGAACCCTTTAAATCACCAGGACTGGACGGAATTTACTTAGCACTGTTGCAGAAGAGAACAGAACCACTGATGAGGGCAATATGCTAAGAGGAAGTTTGGCTCTTGGATACATTCCAAGTATTTGGAGGGATGTGAGGTTCATCTTCATACCGAAAGAATTGGATTGCAAGACAAATTAGTTTCATGTCATCCACTGCACTGTTCGACAAGAACAGCATTCCGTGAACTCATTGAGAGGGTGGAAAACACACTAGAAAAAGAAGAGGTACTATAGCGGCCTTCTTAGACATAGAATGACTCTTCGATAATACCTCAATAAACTCTACAATTAAAGCTCTCAGGCAGATATGAAACAAGGAACCCTGTGTGGTGTGGGTAGGCCCAATCCTGAGAAACCGAACGATTTATAGCACTATAATTGGAGAGACCGTAGAGGCCAAGGCGACCAGAGGGTGCACATATTTTTTTATATCGCTTGGAGCGCACGAAAGGGAATCCCTATAATGTTCAAAGAACATCGTGCGTTCCTAGGGAGGATAGGGACAGGAGGTAGGTATTGGAATTTTTTTTGAACTTTTGGAGATTATATGTTGTTGGAAATACTTCCACAGGCAATGAATTCCAGAGCCTAGCCGTTCTATGGATGAAGGAGTCTTGATAAAGTGCTGTTCGACATCTTTCGAGGTTGACAACGAAAGGATGTGCTGACTGGGCTTGTCTAGTTCGTCTGATTGGTATTGCTAGTGAAGGGATGATAGCAGAGATTTCCGAAGAACATTTCCCGTGGAAGTATCGATAGAAAAGTGAAAGGTCGCCGACCTTTCTACGGTGTTCCAATGATGTCAAAGAGTGAGTGAGTGTGGCGTCACCCACCAGGCGAATGGCTCTCCTCTGGATGGAATCTAAGAGCATCAGCGTATGTTTTGGTGCTGAACTCCATATGTGGGAACAGTATTCTAGAACAGGCCGTATCTGCACTTTGCAGATCATGAGAAGCTGTTGAGGTGTAAAGTAGCTTTTCGCACGGAACAAGAATCCGAGTTTTTGTGAAGCAGCTTTGGCGATGGATCTGACATGATTATCCAATGAAAGAGTGTTGCTGATGGAAATACCGAGCATGGATATGGTGGGCTTGGTGGGGATGGTGGAGCCAGACATTACAATATCAGGCATACTGAGTTCCGCCTTTCTAGAGAAAATGCAGGCTTGAGTTTTGGTGGCGATGAATTCAAGTAGGCTGTTTGTTCCCCAGACTGTGATTTCAGCAAGATTTTCATTGACAGCATTGACCTGCCTGCGCCGTGAGTTCTTAGTTTCCTGGGAAGAAATGGGGATTCTGGAAGAGAACGCAGTATGGAGGGTACTATCATCTGCAAAGCTGTGGATGGGGTAAGTTGTTACTCCCAACAGATCATTGATATGAAGCAGGAATAATGTTGGTGCCAAAATTGATCCTTGTGGAACGCCGGAATTGATGCCAATGGTATCAGACGATATACCGTCCACCACCACGTGAAGCGATCTGCCTGAAAGAAAACTCGATAAGAGATGGCATAGCTGAGGTGGTAAACCGTATGATGGTAGTTTGTGGAGGAGTCCTTCGTGCCAAACACGGTCGAATGCTTTCGATATGTCCAACGCGACAGCTAGAGATTCCCCGTGTTTTTCTATTGAAGATTGCCATAAATGGGTGACGTAGGCAAGTAGATCTCCAGTAGATCTTCGGTGGCGAAAGCCGTATCGTCTATCATTGATGATTCCTGAGCTCAGGAACGAGTACTCTTACCACTCGTGTGGAACCTGGATATAAACGGGCCACTGAGGGTACTCAATCACTGTTGACATAGAGCCCTTGGATACGCAGACCTCATAGTAGTCTAAGCACAAGGAAAGTACAATACCACATGAAAGAGGCTCTGGAGCTGGTGATACTAGATTCGAAATTGACTTGGAATCAACAACTGAAAAAGTCAGCCAATTAAGACGCTCTTGTGAGAAGAAATGGGGACTGCGACCACACATGCTGTACTGGTTGTATAACATATATATATAAAACAGGCCTTCCATAACATATGCCTCTCTGGTATGGTGGCGGGGAACACTACGAAGAGGGACCATGACAATGCTGAGCATGCCACAAAGACTTGCATGTGTGAAAACTTCACAAACGATAATATTTCCACAAAATTCTCAAACACACGACATGTTTTGCTAACGCAGTAGCTTCGTCAGGTGATATACTGGTACAATAAACTAAACTAACGTTGGCTTGCTTAACTTTTATATATCTGACTTTCCCAACCTGAAGGATTAGTTACCTGTGCCTGTGGACAGGTACGATAAACCTCCAGTTTCGGAAATTAGGCAATATCTACATTAAAATACGGTATACCGGATTAACTTGAAAGAATTGATAGCAAATGGGACCTTTGTTATTTAATCTTTTTGTTAATGACCTCTCTGATGTCATCATCAACAGTTCCTTCTTGATGTTTGCCGATGACCTGAAGATGTTTAGAACGGTTCAATGCATTTCTGATGCTGAGAGTTTGCAGCTCGATCTAAATAACTTTTCCAGATGGTGCCATATTAATTTATTAAAACTGAATTTGAATAAATGTCAAAAGATAACATTTTCACGAAGCCATGATGCTATTGATCATATTTACAGAGTTAATGATGATAATCTATCAGTAACCAATACAATCAAAAACTTAGGAGTAATATTCGACTCGAAAATGACCTTCAAACATCACATGATAGAAACATCATCTCGTGCTCGTAAAATGCTAGGCTTCTTCCTCCGTTCTGCTGAAGAACTATCTGTTTATGCTGTTAAAATTATTTATTGTGCACAGGTGAGGTCTATTCTTGAAAATGATTCTGTGATCTGGTCACCATTTTACAAGGTTGATTTTGATCTTTTAGAGGGTTGTCAAAATGAATTTTTAAGAAGCTATGCATATCACATGGGATTCAATAGGGATGAATATACCTATCCACAAATATTAGATATTTTAAACATGGATACCTTGATACATGATCTTTTATTCCTCCGTGAAATTATCAATGGTGTAACGTTTATTCTTACCTCAGTCTAAATAAGTTACAGCTCCGGCAGCTGTTCGTCTTGGCGAGCAAGGTGAGGGTAAGGATTATGTAATTGTTCCTTAAGATAGGGGTTTTTGATACCAAATAAATACTGATAAATTAGTCAGGGCGCCACTTGGCTCTTTAGAGTTATACATTTACTTCTTAGTATCAGATTCTGAGTGATGAAAAGCCAAGAAACATTACTCAATACTACACTAACAAGAATAATGAAGAAGTATGAACTTTTATATTACCTTGCAATTCTGTGAGTATCTAAAGAAATTAAACACCAAATAACGGACAAACATTTAATACAATAATCAGAAAACCACCGGTGACAAAAAAAAATGTTTGGGAAGTTATACACTGATGTGATAAGTACATTATTCTAATGAGCATATCATTTTTTTTTATGAGGTAACTACCTAAGAGAGGTGCAGAATCATAAAGTGAATGTTGGAAAAATTACGAAATATCCGCGCCTCTCAGTATACTGTGTGTTATTCTACTTTCGGATAAGTATGATTAAATGACTATGATCGCGAACATGTCAATTTCCGGCGCGAAAATTTAGGTAATTACCTTATATCTCAACAAACAAGAAATATATACTTAGATCTCGCGTAAGAAATTTGTGACGGTATAAATTATAACTTCCCTGGTTAGATATGAAGAAAGGTTCCCCAGGTGGAGAATCCCTCTAGGTTTTGTCTAAGGTGATTTTCCAACAGGAACCAGCGATGGAGAGCCAGTTTTGGGGAAGAAAGATTTCCCCGACCCTAGGCAGAGTTGGAGAGGCCAACCCCCTCTCGGCATTCCATATCCAAAAGAAGAGAAGAAAGTATGTGGGATAGGGTGTGCTCGTAACTACCACGTACAACCCTGGAGTACAAAGAAAGAAACCTGTGACCTAATATCCTTATAAGAAGAGGTGGTCAACCAACTTACCCCACGTAGGAGGGTTGACTTGAAGTTCACAAATTTCCTGCTCTTCCGCAAGTAGGTCAGCGGTCCAGGTTTAGCTCATCAGCATGTCTTCTATCAGCAAGAATATTCCACAATATGTCGGCCGTGTATTCCCCAGGTGTTCGGTGCCTCGGACAAATCGCGTGTTGCTATCACAACCGAACAAGATCTCCTAGGGCACAAATCCACAACGAAGTGATTAGGTAAAACGAAAATACGAACTGGATGACCAACAGAACAGTTCGTCTTTTTTGAAATTTCTATTATCAAAAAGCCGGTAGTATTGACCTCTTATCTCCTTTTATCACCTTGGTGTCCCTTCTTAGAGAAAATCTTGGCCAATCAACCTGAATTCTGAGATAGATCGGGAAAAATCGGCAGGTGCTCCGATGAGGTGACACCAGCGCCTTTCGCGAATTTGAAGTTGAACTTCCTTACCACCAAAGGGAAATGCCAAGTAATTGGGGAAAATTGTTACAGATATATATAGAAGATGATCGATAATTGAGAGGTAACGGTGACGTTACGTCCCACTTTCGCGAGAAGCAACAGGTGATTTCGGATCTCAACCATATTTCTCTCTTCTTCGTTTCGGCAACTAGACAACCAGTAATTCGCGCCAGCACATCTTGGGTTGCCAGCTGAATATTTAGAATTTCGTGTCGATTTGACGAGATAGTGGGAGGCATAATCCTTGACAAGTTTATAATCAGTAATTGAAAACATCTCTAGGCGCGTCGCGAATCATGTACAGGGTGTTGTAAATTTGATCATTCGATCATTCCGCGCTAACACAACTCGCATACCAGAGATTGTAATTTTTGATCATCACCCCTTTTCAATGAAAAAAAATAGACGAAGAAGTTGACTATTTGTTTTCCTTTTCACTACCTAAAACTACAATGATTAAGTACTAGCTTATTTTGATTCAAGTTTTGAAATGTTACACCACCCCATTTCGATAGTAAAGAAATAGACAAAGAAGTTGGCTATTTTTTTTAACTACCTATGAGTAGAATTAATTACTAGCTTATTTCAATAGCACCTTACTACACCTGATACGCAAAAAAAATTGCTCTATATCGCAAATGGAATTCAAACTATTCTAGAAGTAATAAGTCCCATTTATATATATATACACTCCTGCGTTTTTAGTAACTTCGCGTACCACACGCCAATGGAAAAATTGGAGACAAAAATGAGTACAGTCGGCAATCAGGGAAAATGTCACAAACGGGTAGGGTCAAAATCGGTATATCGCACCACAGGCAAAAAAAGGGATATGTACTCGTACTTCTAGAATTACACCGACAAAATAGAAAATGGGTTCTATAATGTCGGTGAGGAATCAAAAGAATATGCTATCTTATTTATTTACAAGGTAGGTCGACCTAACATACTATTCATCTATCTCATAATTGCCTAATTTACATGTCAGTTAATATGTACACAAAGACAGGAAGGTTATTAGTTTAACCTACAGATATGTCGGAATTAGAACCAACATATAACTTCAAATCTTTCACATGCCAATCATCGCCCGGCGACCCGTCAGCATTTTTCAAAGTATAAACAAGTTTCGAAACTTTTTTTCGATTGTGCAAAGCACATATTTTGGCGCTAACTTAGCTGTGAACTTCGAAGAGGCGACGGATTGCACTTTATTACGGCGCCACACTTTCTCTCCTACTTCAAAAGAAATATCTCTCTTCCGCAGGTTGTAATGTGTCGCATTCTTCTCATACGACTTGTGTAGTTTACTTCGGACTTCCCTGAAAATCTCAGTCAATGAACTTAATTGGGAAGCGTATGCTTCTCTATCACCTGGCAAAATTTCAGTATCTTCTGTCGATTGAACAATCCCATAATAATCTCCCGATAATGGAACGTGTCTAGCAAAATTTAAAAAACAAGGTGAAAATCCTGTCACCTCGTGTTTGGCTGTATTGATAGCATGTGCGATTTTCGGCAATTCCACATCCCACTCGGTATGTTCATTTACGTAACAACGGATGGTAGTACCTATAGTTCTATTTATGCGTTCAACGAAATTACATTGTGGGTGGTGCCTCGCGTTATACCAAATTTTTTGAACGTTATAACGATTCGCTAAATTTTTAAAATAGGAACCTGCGAATTGAACTCCATTATCTACGATGATGTACTGCGGAACTCCAAAAGTTAGAAAAACTTCGTTTTCAATGAATTTGCACACATTTTAGGCTGTAGCCTTCCTCATTGGACATAGGAGAGTGTATTTAGTTAACCAATCTGCAACTACCAACAGGTAGCAATTTCCCTTTTTGGAACGCGGAAACGGACCCATCAAATCAGCTGCTATAATTTGCCACGGATTTTTCTGCTCCCATCAATCTCATACAAGGGGTAGTCGATATCTTCTGTGAACCACAGACCTTGCAGGACCTAACGTATTTCAGAACATCCTGTCTCATTTTTGGCCAATAAAAAAAATCTTTAACTCTTTGCATAGTCTCATAGAACCTGAAATGACCACTCGTAGGAGGATCATGCGCTGATTGGATTATATTATCCCTTTCAGGTTTGGGAATTAATCGCTTCCAATCGGTTACGTTAGTATCTGCGAATTTTTTTGTGGAAATCGATTTAAAAACATTTCCTTCTTTTATTTTCCACTGTGGAAACAGTTCTGGATTTTTCTGGATTTTTTTCATTAATGTTTGATACCACTGGTCGGAGTTATTTGGCGTAGAGCTGACAGCAGCAATCTCTCTATCATCTGCTGCTTCACTATTATTAGAGTAAATTCTAGATAGAGCATCCGGGACAACGTTCGAGGTTCCCTTTCGGTGTTTTAGCTCAAAATTATACTGACGGAGTTTTACGGCCCATCTTGCCAGTTTTCCAGTGGGATTTTTCAAGTTATTTAGCCACAGGAGTGAATAATGATCTGTCTCAATAGTGAACTTTGATCCTTCTACTTACATACGGAATTTTTCAATGCTGAAGATTACCGCCATTAACTCGCGTTGTGTTACCGTCCAATTTCTCTCAGTACGCGATAGAGATCTACTCGCGTATGCTATAACTCTCTCTTCGTCATTGATTATTTGTATCAAGACGCCACCGACACCCGTGTCACTGGCGTAACACTGAATTGTGAAAGGTTTCGAAAAATATGGACTACAGAGAATAGGAGAAGAAACCAGAGCCTGCTTAATACTTATGAACGATTCCTCCGCTTCACTCGTCCAGTGTATAGGCTGATTTTTCTTTCGTCCAGTGAGCAGAGCATTAAGAGGCGCAACTAGGGTTGAAGAATGATTGATGAATCGTCTGTACCACGAGCAGAGCCATAAAAAGCGTTTTACTTCAGTACTGGTTGTAGGCCTAGGGTAATTAACCATGACGGTGACTTTGTCGGTATCCGTACGAATGCCGTTAGAATCAATAACAAAACCAAGATATTTTAGGGAGGGTTTCAGAGATTCGCATTTTTTTAGGTTAACTGTCAACTTTGCGTCCGCCAAACGGTTTTTGACCTCGAATAACAAAGATAGATGTTCTTCCAGGGTAGCCGAGACCACGATAATGTCATCTAGGTAAGTAAAAATATTTGGCTCATATTTTGGGCAAAAAAAAGTATCTATCAGTCGACACAACGTTTGAGCTGAGTTTACCAAACCAAAAGGTACTACAGTGAAATGGAAGAGCCCTCTTCCTACAACACTGAAGGCTGTTTTCTCGCGGGACGCTTGATCCAGAGGAATTTGTCAGAAGGCTTTTCGTAAATCGATTGACGAAATGAACTTGGCATTTCTCAACATACTCAAAATTCTATCAACTCTCGGCAAGGGGTAGCTATCATGCTTAGTGAGTTCGTTTAATTTTCGGCCATCAAAACAAAACCTCATTTCTCCATTGGATTTTTTCACTAGTAAAACGGTAGAACACCACTCACTTTGGCTAGGCTCTACTACACCTAACTTGAGCAAGTCATCCAGTTCCTCATTCAAAATTTTGAGCATGTAGGGAGACATAGCATATTGCCTTTGTCTAACAGGGCGCGCTTCGCCTGTCTCTATAGTCATACTAATTTTATCGGTACGTCCGAGACTGTCGACACCGCTTATTTGACTAAAAGAACTAATAACATTGTCCACTTGTCTGCGTTGATCGGGAGAGACAGAATCTAATGTGCATAAATTTCGAGGCAAATCCGGAATACCGAAATCTGAAATATCCACTTTACATTTACTAACGTCACTCTGTATATCCCAACAATTCTGTTCGAAGTCCATACGAATAAGAAATTGTCTCGCGAAATCGCTTCCGAAAATAAAAGGCTGTGTGATGGAGGGCACTACTAGAGCTTTAACAATCTGGCACGCTTTACCTATGCAGATTGGCAAATCGACAAATCCTGAGACAGGGTTATTGGTACCATCCGCGGTGGTAATGTTTTTGATTCCATAGCTACTCGTAGTTTTCTTAAGCCCTAGCTTCACTGAAATATATGGCCTATTATCTTTTTCGACCTTGGCAAGAACCGGCGCAACTTGATTTCGACAATTCAAAACTCTGAAATTTTTATAAAAATCACTAACATAATTCAACCAAGATTTCCAACGATCCTGTTTTTGAAAACTTTCTAAACCGGAATTTCCCGAACCGACCTCAAATGTAACGGGGAGTTCTTCGGCCGCTAAGATCACCCCTGCAACTTAGTTTTCCGAATTTCCGGAATTCTTGGCACATTTAGTACAATCTCTAGTAGTCACGTTTTGTTCACCACATTTGAAACAAAATTTATTCCTTTTCATAATACAGTTATGAAAAGTATGGTTAGGAAAACGGCAATTCCAACAAATCAAAGTTTTAGGATCACTACCACTACTACTGTTCACGTTAGAGGATATTTCCGGTTGAACATTATGCGAAGTTTGTCCCGGGGAATTGAATCTATTAGAGAAAGTTTGGTTGTTAGAGTATGAACTTCTTCTATCTTGAAATCTTGAATTATTATTCCTAGGTTTATAACTGAATCTGGAATCTCGAAAATTATTATTTCTGTTCTTATAATGAGCGCTATAACGAGCATCAGATATTTTTGAACTACCCAGGTAGCACAGGTTAGTGAAATGACGTCATAATGACGTATTTTTTTGGTCATTATTGGTCAATGACGTCCCCGACTTCAGAGGGACCAAAAAATGACGTCATATTTCATGACGTCTTATTGACGTTCAATATTGGACGTCTTAATGACGTCCCTACAAAGTCGGTTATTCGACCAAATAAGAAAAATCAGTCGCTTTCTTACCTTTTCATCGTTTGTTAATTGTACGTACTAAATTTGTGTTTGAATATACAGTGTTTTCGTAAGTACTGATGAACACATTTATTTTTAGCCAAATTATGCATATTTGAGGAATCTGCTGAAAACGGTCGATTTTAATTTTCAATTTGACACATTTATGAGAAAAATAGAATATACATACATGGTGATCCACGGTTGAGTTATGACCATCACGACAATTTTTTTAAACAGAGCACATCATATATTACTTTATCATTGGAATAACCATGGGAAGCGGAATTCTAAAATGTTCAACACAATCATGTGGATTGTATAGGTAAGTGCGTCCAATAAATTAGATGCTCTCGTGAAGTAGTGAATAAATTCATTCATTTTCCAATATCTATCTACCTTATATATTTCTGAGAAAACAGGACAGGCTTTTATTTTTAATTTGATACATTTATAACGAGAAATCTTTAAATATACAGGATGATGCACGTTTTGGTACTATGACGTACACGACACATTTTTCAAACGGATATATATTATTGAATTTTCGTAATCAAATTTATATCACACAAAGGGTTTGTATACAGGGCGTTCGTTAAAATCAGTTCTCTCGTAAAATTGGATAGCCAATAAAAAATAAAGATATGACGTAATTTCTCCTAAACGAATCATTCTGTATATATTGATTCAATATGAGATGAAGCTTGAATGAAAATAAGATTCTACGGCTTCAAACGTTATTCTCTCAAAAAAAATTTTTTTTTTCAATTATCAACGAATTTATTCGCAACTTCACAAAAGAACTTTATTCAACGAACGCACTGTATACAAACTCATATATTTTTGAATCCAGCTTTCCATAGAGACTCCAAAAATCGAATAACTCATATAGGGTGTTCCTTTGAAAAACTGGTCGCGGACGTTGTAACTCAAACTTGAATCACCCTGTATGTTCAATTTTTTCTCAATAATGTTCTTGATTAAAAATAAAAATAGACCTATTTTGGGAGATTCCTCAGAAAGGAATTGTATGGTTATAAGTTCATTGATTGGCTACTTTATTCACTTCACGCGAGATCACTCAATTTAACGGACACACTGTATACAAACCCTATGTGTAATATATTTTTGAATTCAGATTTCCATGAATATTTCAAAAATTTAATGTATCTTATATAGGTTATTATTGTTTCTGATTGAAAAAATTGCCGCGGACGTCTTAACTCAAACGTGGATCACCCTGTATATATATGATTCTCACTTTCAAATGTGGCAAATCGGAAATAAAATCGACCTGTTGCAGAGAATATCTCGGAAATGGATAGTTTAGCTAAAAATGAGTTTATTCAGCTTACATCTCGCCGACGCTCGCTACATAATCTTAGGTACAAATACGAGTTGCTATGTCATCAAAGGTTTGTGGTGTAATTATGTACCAAATAATACCGTATATATATATATATATATATATATATATATATATATATATATAAACCTCCTAATTTTTTTTAATTCGTCCTGTATTGGTCATTCTGCGACGTCATTATGACGTCTAAATATGACGTCATATGGCTGTGACATTTTGACGTCATTATAGGGTCTCTCAGACGTCATTTTTGGACGTCCACTTCGTCATTTTATGACCAAAAAATGACGTCAATTGGACGTCACTCTGCTACCTGGGTACTAGCTTGCATTTCCGCGACATTGACATTTTTAGTATTACCTTCACGGCATGAACAATTATTCACCTCAAACGATTTATTTTTCAGTTTTGAAATTCAAATGTTGCATTATGAAAAACATTTGTTGTTCTTTAAAATACAAATTTCGGAATTGAAGTGTTAGTTTTTGAAATTAATTTGATGATTCTGAAATACAATTGATGTTTTTGGAATTGAAATGACTAATTTGGTATACAATTGACGCATTTCGAAATTGAGACTAATTTGAAATACAAATGATGCTTTTTGGAATCCAAATGACAATTTGAGAATACAATTGATCATTTTTGAACTGTTATTGGAAAAGGTGTAGTAACTTCATCCCAGCCAACACATCTGTGACATTACATTTCTGAGATGTCGTGTTCAGGCAACACTGTGATACCACGAATGTTCTATCGCTGCGATGTACAGAAGCAGACACATCTGCGACATGTCATCTCTGAGGTGTCGCGATGAGGCTGTAGTGCCATATAATACAAATGTTCTATCGCTGCGATGTACAGAAGCAAACACATCTGCGCCATGACATCTAAGATGTCATGATGAGGCAACACTGCTATATCACGAATGTTGCATCGCTGCGATGTACAGTTGTACACATGTTGACTTCGTATTCCAGAAATTCGAAATTTTGTTATTTGAATTCTTGTTGAGCAAGAAAGAATACATGAATATACTTTATTCAACAAAGTGAAGCTGAATTCGCAAAAATTCGTTAAATCCCTATAATACTATCCTTGGTTTGCTTACATCTCGTCGAAACACACTAAATATAATTTTTGATGCAAATACTGAGTAACTTATCTCATCCTAATGGCGATGCCTAGAAGGATAGCGACGCTGAAAAGACGATTGAATGAACAGAAGAACCGAGGGACCACCAACCAGTCACAACAATTGATCAATATCATTAGATGTTTCCAGAGGTCAGTGGTGTATTATCACAAATAACATATTGCAATAACATTGCAAAAATGATATCGCTGTTATATCGCAGAAGACTTATCGCAGCGACGTCACATGGATGAAACTTGCCTACGTCTACGCGAAACAGAATGCGATATCGTAGGTCACAATTCTTACACCACTGCGATATCTCTGTGATGTAACTATGTTTGCCCAGATCATGCTACTAACTTTCAACCACTAATTATCGACAGACATATCGCTCACCGGAAGCAATAGTGGCACAGCTAAAAAAATTCGTAATTCTGGTTATCACCATGGCATTGGTGTCATGAATGCTTTTCCGCGTTTTTTTTCGTCGGTTTGTTCGAGCAAGACCGACACAGCCTTTGTCTATGATTCATACATCCCAACATTTTTTCTGTAATACTGGCACTCTTGATATGTGACGGTGCATTATTTATAAATGATATGAATTTCGTTTAATTTCCAGATTGAATCGTTGCTACGACAGTTTTAGTGTAGTGTCAAAATTTTTGTATATCCGTTCGCGGATCCTTCAATTTTCAGGAATGTGCCGGTGCAATATCAACTGTATTGCAAGAACGTTGATTAGAATAGATTAGAATACATATTTTCATCAAAAGTGTTGTTATTGAGATATTTTTCTAGTTATTTCTATGCGCGAATTATAGCTTCCTCACTATAAGAGCAGGATGAATATCAGCAGGAGAAAAATATGTTGAAGAAGAAGAAGGCTTGTGACTGTTTATTGTAGTTCAACATTTTCTCAACGGAATGGTTGTGCTACTTCATGAAAATTATAATTTCTTGTAATATTATTACGATTTGGGAAGAAATACCGATGACTCTGAAATGGCATCATCTTGTGGACTTGATACAACTAGTTCAGTAGATGAAGTGAACTATCAGACTCCAAATGACACGTTCAATAACGAAAATATCGGAACTATTGCAGGTGAACGAACGATTGTTCAATGACCTTGAGGAGCTACCTTGGGACGAGCGACCTTGGGGGAGTGACCTTGGCTGGAGTGACCTTGGCTGGAGTGACCTTGAGGGGCGTGGCCTTGAGAATAGTAATGGTACGATCTCTTGAGAGGACTGGCCTTGAGTTATAACGAGTCTGAGGGGTAGCCTTGAAGATGACCTTGAGAGGAGTGACACTGAAATGGGCGAGTCTGTGACATCGAGGGGAGGGACCCTGAGTGAGTGACCTTGATGTGTGCGGCATCAGAGGTGACCTTGTGGAGTGGGAGGAAAGGGGCAACCTTGAAAGCGCATCCAAGACCTTTCCGATCGAAGAAGCAGTGCAAGTATAGCTTCATCACTCCTCCTTCCTATGAAATCTGTTTTGCGCGCACTTGACCGCAGTTTTCTAAGTGCTATCGTACATTTCACTACATGTTCAGTTATTTCGTATACAGGGTGTTTCATTGGGAAAGGTAAATAATTCAACTGTGATTAGGGGTCACTGGGGTGATTTCAATAACCGAGATACAGAATGTTTTATCAATTATGTCCATATCTTCATTGTCTCATAACTTTCCAACCAACCTGTATATATCTTTAAAAATTGGTACACTTGCTCAATCTATCCTGTGAAATCGATTGGGGCAACAACAAAAGATAAAATCCAGGCCCGGCTTCACTTAAAATTCACAAATTCTTTCTGCCAGAAAACAACACCCTATACAATCGAATTTCTCATTTTTTTGCCATATCTGAAGAGAACATCGAGATTTCTATTCAATGATGTGCTTTTTATTCGTGCACAGACGATTTTAACTATTCATATTATGTGCTCAAAATATTATTTTTGCTCATTTTGGGGTACAAATTTGAATCAGACGAGATTTATTAATTTTATTACCTCCCATTCAGTATACGTGAGGATTACATTAAGAAGGAGTATTTCATATCGTTCTTTGTTCCAGACTTAGTTGCCGGTCCGTCATCAAAACTATACAGGGCTTTCCACGATAAGCGTTAATTAGATGTTTCTGGCAAACCAGGCAACGGGTAAATCTAAAAATTCGAAGGTATGTATAAATTAACATGATCTACACGTCTGAAATATTTGGAACAATCCGGCGTTGCCGGTTCTACTCGAAAGTAACAGTAATACTTTGATTTTTCAAATGGGACACCCTGGATGCTTCCTGAAGACCTGATTTAATCGATTCACAGAGTTCGGGGTCCAGTGGGACTAATAACTGAGATATTTAGAGTGAGGGAAGTCGAGATGTTTCAACTCCAGAGTTATTTTGCGAAAATATGTATTATTGATCAAAACGGCTTTTATGTCTCTATCTTAACTTTGTATCTATTGACATTTAATCGAAACAAATACAGGATGGTTCATAATTCAGATTTCTGCACCACCCTGTATCTGTTTCAATTGAATATCGAATGGAAAGTTGAGATAGGGGCATTGAAGCCGTGTTGACCATGCAATAATAAATAGTTTCAACACAAAACATTTCTAAAGTTGAAACATCTCGATTTTCCACATCCTATATCTCAGTTATCAGTCCCGCTAGACCTTGAATGTTTTGAATCGATAAATTCTGCTGTTCAGCAAGAATACAAGAATGTGATGAAATACAGGGTGTCCCATTTGAAAAATCGAAGTTGCTGCTACTTTCTAGTAGAAGCAGCAAGGCCGGATCGTTCCAAATATTTTAGTAGTGTAGATTATGTTAATTTATACATACCATCGGAATTTCAGATTTATTTGCTGCCTGGTTTGCCCGAAACATCTAATTAACGCTTATCGTGAAAAGCCCTGTATAGTTTTGATGACGGACCTGCAACTAAGTCTGAAACAAAGAACGATATGAAATACTCCTTCTAAATATAATACTCACGTATACTGAATAGGAAGTAATAAAATCAATAAATCTCGTCTGATTCCAATTTTGTACCCCAAAATGAGCAAAAATAATATTTTGAGCACATAATATGAATAGTTGGAATTGTCTGTGCACGAATAAAAAGCACATCGTTGAATATAAATTTTGATGATCTTTTCAGATATTGCAAAAAAAATGAGAAATTCGAATGTATAGGGTGTTGTTTTCGGGCAGAAAAAATTTGTGAATTTTAAGTGAAGCCGGACCTGGATTTTATTTGTTGTTGTTGCCTCAATCAATTCCACAGGATAGATTGAGCAAGTGTACCAATTTTTAAATATATATACAGGTTGGTTGGAAAGTTATGAGACAATGAAGATATGGACAAAATTGATGAAACATCCTGTATCTCGGTTATAAGAAGTCGAAGACCCATCAACCATGGGTTTTTTGAAATCACCCCAGTGGCCCCTATCCACAGTTGAATTTTTTACCTTTCCCAATGAAACACCCTGTATAATCATCGTTCTGACAGAATGTTGTTCTGCAATGTTTGCGCACAATCCTTCACACGCACCGATAATTTGCGGCGCCACCAAAGAGTATCATGTGCAGGAAGTGTTGCCTCTTCTCTCTCAGAGAAGCCGTGTCTGGATCTTGCTAAACAATCAACATCTTCATCTGGAAATATGCAAACATGTATGATTTGCGATTAAGCTATCACAGCAGGGGTGGCGGAAATTTAATCGAAAGACAAATGATAGAGAAACATTTGATATAAGTCTTTTGATCGAAAGTGTTTTTGATAGAAATGCATTTGATCGAATGTTTTATGATAGAAAATACATTTGATAGAAACGTTAATGATAGAAAATACAATTGATAGGAAAAATATTTGATATGAAATACACTTGATAGAAACAGCATTCGATAGAAAATTCAACGGGGCTACGCTCAAATTAAGTCAGTACGTTTGTGAAGATATGATCCTTCTTCATATATTTGAGGAGAAGGAGTTAGATGGAAATCGAAGCTTATGAGTTTATTGATACCACAAACTTCTAGCTCCTTCTTCTCGAACATATTAGGAAGGATCATATCTTCACAAACAAACTGACCTAACTTGAGCGTAGCCCCGTTGAATTTTCTATCATTTGTATTTTTTATCATTTATGTTTCTATCAAATATATCTTCTATCATGAAACATTCGATCAAATGTATTTTCGGTGAAAAGTTCCCTCTATTTTTTGATTTTCGATCAAAAGACTTCTATCAAATGTTTTTCTATCATTTGTCTTTCGATCAAATTTCCGCCACCCATCCCAGCAGATGAAATGAACGCACATAAGAGGATATTAGAGCATCGTACAAAAGCTTGCGACAATCATAGAGATGGCGTGTATGTGATTGGAAGTGCATTCAAATGCCGCCTGATCAGTTACAGATTGGAATGTAAAACTGATACGTTGGATCACAATACATTTTTGAATGAGAATAAGGCGACTATAATACCTTCATTGGATAATATGCTCTCGATCCACCTCACCATCAAGCTCAACATAGAAATAGAATCCAAGGATATTCATGACACTAAATTCTTTGTGAGTCCAAATCATATCGTCGATTCTTCTCTCGATCTAGAAGCCAGCATTGATGCATTCAAGGAGATAATTTTGAATCTATCAACGGAATTCGAAAATTGTGATTCAGGTAAGTCCTATTGAATCACACGATCTATTCAAACATCCAAATCAATCAGAAAAAGAATTGCCAATTGTATATTGTTTTATTGTTTCAAGGTGGGCTCTCGAAAAAATACTATTTCTTGAAATCAACGTCAACAAGTACAACCCGCTTCGAGGATGCTCCTACATAAAGCTCTCCAGTTTCATCGAGAGAAAAAAGCTGTGGTAAATGTAGTCAATCAGGATGAATGCTGTTTTGCTTGGGCTGTGACGTCTGCATTATATTCGGCAAGTGCCAAGGCGTGTGAGATGTGTTCGTATCCACTTTTTTCCTCAGTTTTGAATCTGGTGGGCATAGAGTTTCCAGTTGAAGTTAGAAACATTCCCAAATTTGATGTTCTTAATGATTGTTTCATCAATGTTCACGGATTAGAGAGTTCATTCGAGGACCAAGGAGTGAAATTTCAGGTGGTTGGTCCTCTTCATTATTCGAAGAAAAGAATGAGTAAACATATCAATTAACTCCTCATCACGAACGATGATGATTCTGGCAAAAGCCACTATTGCTGGATAAAGAACTTATCTAGATTAGTCTCGAGTCAAATATCTGCAGACAACCATGAGAAATATTTTTGTGACGGGTGTTTGCTTTATTTCTCGAATGAAGCAAAGTTGTTACGTCATCAACTGGGTGATTGTAATCATACGTATCACAACATCATCAACAGAATTGAAAATCAATAAATTCGGTGATTGAGTACCCGAAAATATTTTGAAATTTGTGATTTTTCAGAAACAAATAGAAGTACCGACCTTTTGTTATATATGCAGATTTCGAATCGGTTCTGAAACCAATACACACTTCCGAGCCAAACCCGAGAAAATCATATACTAATAGGACATTTGTGCACGAGTGTAATGTCGTCGAATTGGGGTGGATTGATCATACACACTGTATATGGTCACTAGCTATTTATTCGTCATATGTATACAAGTATGTTAGATGTTGTTGCATCGAGCGACATTATGTGATTGATTTATTCTAATCGATATGTAGGTGTATTTCATATACTGCATATTGCTGACCAATGATATTATATGTATATGTTATAATAGGTACTAAATGTAGCACACCTCCCTATCTAAGAGAATGGCCTCCATTCTGCAGTAATGGAGGGCATTCAGAATAAATAAATACCCAAAATATATAAGATAAAATACAAGCCTACATGAACATTCATATTAAAGAAATCCTCTAAAATGATTAATAGACAATAATAATTTGAAATCGATTTCTATATATAATAAATTGTCTTCAAATGATCCATTATACAATACTACATATTTTACATAAGATATCAGTTATGGTGAATTGAATTGTCGTACACGATTCTTGTGCACAGACATTGATTTTCCTTTGCTATTCTTCATAACACAATTTGGACCATCGATAGAGATGACTGAGTATGGTCCATCATACCATGAATCTAGTTTATGATGATTTTCATTGGTGATCAGAACAAGGTCACCGGCTTTTAATCGAATAGGCGTTGCATTTTCGTCATAACGAACTTTACGCTGACTTTTGGCCCTATCTAGGTATTTCCCTGCCCTTTTATGAGCTATTTGAAGTCTGTACCGGACTTCTTGATCGTATGAATCTATATCATAAAGAGGGTCAACCATAGTGCCTGTCAACGTTTCTGGCAAGATAGCTTTCTTCGCAAATACAAGTTCGAAGGGAGTGTAATTATGATATGAACTAGGTGTCATGTTGTAGCAGAAGGTATAATACTTCAAACAATCTTCCCAATCACTGTGAGTCTCATTGATATACATCCGCAAGTACTCATTCAAAACTCTATGATTTCGCTCGCATCCACCAATACTTTGACTGTGGTAGGCTGTTGATATTTTATGTTTTATTTTTAAAAGATTCGCAATATTTTCAAAAACTTGATTCTTATATTCCGTTCCCATATCAGTTCTCACTTCTTTCATGGAACCATAAATAAGAATAAAATTTTCGAAAAATGCTTTGGCTACAGTTGTTGCTCCTTTGTTTGGTATTGGCGCTACGACTAGATATTTTGTTAACTCACACTGGAGGGTTATTGCATAAATGTTATCATTTGAAGTTTTGGAAAAAGGTCCTATGGTATCTACACACACAATATCGAAAGCACTTTGCGGTGTTGGGGTTATCACCATAGGCTCAATTTTATTCACCTTAATTTTATTTATTTGGCATTTTTTGCAATTTTTCACATAGTTTGCAACTTCTCGTGCCATGTTTTTCCATTTATATGACGACTTCAACTTTTTTAGAAGTCGTTTTTGTCCACAATGTCCACCAGTGGTAGAATCATCGTGATATTTCTCAATTAGATTCGATTTTTCGTTCTTATTAGTTATGATTGTGGGTACCCTATCTAAAATAATTGTCAATTTTTTCAAAATTTCTTGGCCTTTTTGTTTAAATTCATTTATAGTGCACTTTGAAAATATATTATCATTGATATATAATTTCAACCTCTTGAAACCGGCGTCATCAGCTAACGTATCAAGCTGAGGTAATATCTGCGCTAGAGCAATATTAACATTAATGATCGGAATCAGTTTCTGAGGTTTCAGTTTCTTATTTTGCCTTATTATCATCCCTACAGACGAAGGCTTCATTTCAAATTTTGAAGTTGCTTCTTTCATATGTTCATAATTATTCAATGTTTTGTATACACGAGTTTCAATAATATCTGGCATTATCAATGGTTCATTTAAAATAGTACGTTTCTTTGACTTGGAGCGTGTGATTGCTAAAATTTGAGATGCGTTTCGATGAATACTTTGTAATGAACTAACGTCAATACGAGATAGAGCATCAGCCCCTACATTTTCGTGTCCTCTAATATACTCAATTTCAAAATCAAATTCTTCAAGATCTAACCTGATTCTGATTAATTTGGAAGATGGATCCTTCATTGAAAATAAATGAACTAGTGGTCTGTGATCACATTTCACTAGAAATTTTTGACCGTATAAGTAGGGTTTGAAATAATTTATGCCCAATGAATTGCCGCAAGTTCCTTCTCTATAGTAGATTTATTAGCTTCTCCTTCAGAGAATGAACGTGAAGCGTAACAGATTGGCAAATCATGCCCATCAAAATTTTGGCTCAATATGGCCCCACATGCCACATTCGCAGTATCCGTTGTGACAGTGAATCGCTTTGTGAAATCTGGATATTGTAGAATTTGAGGGCTAACCAGCGATTTCTTTAATTATTCGAAAGAGTTTTGAAATTCTTCTTTGTTCGTTTTCTTGTTAATTTATTCAATGGATGAGTCAACATTGCGAAATTAGGAATAAATCGTCGATAATAGTTACAAAATGCTACGAATCGTTTAACAGCATCTCCTTTTTCTGGTACCGGATAATTATTTATTGCGCAATACTCTGATTCATCAGGTAAGATACCTTTATCAGAGATTTTATGACCTGAAAATATCACTTCTCGTTTGAAAAATTGACATTTTTCTGGATTCAATTTGAGATTGTGTTTCCTACACGTTTCAAAAACATTTCTAAGATTCGCTAAATGATGACTCCTAGAACATCCTATTACGATCAGATCATCCATATATAGAAATGCTTTTTTGGGTGTTACACCAGAAAATGCAATAGACATCATTCGTTGAAAGCTATTTGGGCTTACTGACAGTCCAAACGGAAGTCGTGTGAATCTAAAGGAACCAGCATCGACGCGAAATGATGTGAAATCACTAGAGTTGTCTTCTAAAGGAATCTGATGAAACCCAGAGATCAAATCTATAACTGAAAACCATTTAGCTCTGCCAAGTGAGTAGATATACAAGGTCGATTCTAATATCAAGATACTAGAATCGACCTAGGATCAAATAACACATAGGTCGATTCAGAGATCAATGATACTAGAATCGACCTATATGTTATTTGATCCTAGGTCGATTCAGAGATCAATGATACTAGAATCGACCTATATATTATTGATACTAGAATCGACCTATGTGTTATTTGATCCTAGGTCGATTCAAACATCAATGATCTCAGAACAGCCTTATGGTTTCTTGATACTAGAATCGCTCTATATGTTTTATGGACATATGGTTTCAATATGGAAATTCTTGCGATCTCAGGATCAGGTGGTGAAGCATCTCAGAAATGAGCCGGGGAGAATTCTCCTGCTTGTCACAGTATCAAGTATTCTGAGACCCGCTATAATGAACGCAGTACTCAGGGTACTGTACATTTTGGATATAACCTAAGGGAGGGATCAGTGAATCAAACAAAGAGTATTATTTGATAATTGTATTAACTAAAAGTAGGACATTTCAGGTCCTATCAAATGAAAGGTCTTTGCTTGAAATTTACGAAAATCAACTTTTGAAGGGCCTCAAGGGCCACATAGTGAATATTATGCCAACTATAGGTTGTTGTATATCAAATGAAAGGTCTCTGCTTGAAATTTACGAAAATCAACTTTTGAAGGGCCTCAAGGGCCATATAGTGAATATTATGCCAACTATAGGTTGTTGTATATCAAATGAAAGGTCTCTGCTTGAAATTTACGAAAATCAACTTTTGAAGGGCCTCAAGGGCCATATAGTGAATATTATGCCAACTATAGGTTGTTGTATATCAAATGAAAGGTCTCTGCTTGAAATTTACGAAAATCAACTTTTGAAGGGCCTCAAGGGCCATATAGTGAATATTATGCCAACTATTGGTTGTTGTATATCAAATGAAAGGTCTCTGCTTGAAATTTACGAAAATCAACTTTTGAAGGGCCTCAAGGGCCATATAGTGAATATTATGCCAACTATAGGTTGTTGTATATCAAATGAAAGGTCTCTGCTTGAAATTTACGAAAATCAACTTTTGAAGGGCCTCAAGGGCCACATAGTGAATATTATGCCAACTATAGGTTGTTGTATATCAAATGAAAGGTCTCTGCTTGAAATTTACGAAAATCAACTTTTGAAGGGCCTCAAGGGCCATATAGTGAATATTATGCCAACTATAGGTTGTTGTATATCAAATGAAAGGTCTCTGCTTGAAATTTACGAAAATCAACTTTTGAAGGGCCTCAAGGGCCACATAGTGAATATTATGCCAACTATAGGTTGTTGTATATCAAATGAAAGGTCTCTGCTTGAAATTTACGAAAATCAACTTTTGAAGGGCCTCAAGGGCCATATAGTGAATATTATGCCAACTATAGGTTGTTGTATATCAAATGAAAGGTCTCTGCTTGAAATTTACGAAAATCAACTTTTGAAGGGCCTCAAGGGCCACATAGTGAATAGGAGGCAAAAGTTCGAGATTATCTTTGATACCATGGTATGCATTCGATCTGATTATAACAGATTGAAAAATTTCAATTTTTGTTTGTTTCAGAATTGGAATAACTATAATAAAGAAAAAAATACTATGCATTGATTTATTATTTTACCTCATTTTGAACAGAAATACGGTTTGAAAATTTTGTATACAATATTTTATTCAATATCGGGTTCTATGAACGAATAGACATGTTTTTTCAATTCAAAAATATTTTTCACAATGTATCCTAATATTGTTTAAACTAAAATCATAAAAATAGAATACAGGATGATCAGAGTTACGTTGGTCTGTGATATTTCCTTGAGTTGTTGCCATTCATATGAATCTTCATAAGCACCATTTTGATAATAAATTCTCAATTTGTATTCCCTGGAATTTCTTAGAATGTATGTCATGTAGGTAGAGAGCAATCCATTATTCACCAATGTATACTCCATTCTTTTCCACGATGCAGGCCAACTATCATTTTTTATGCCATTGTTATCAAATGATATGAAAACTTCCTTGAAATTGGATTGTCTTGAAATATATAAAACATTTTGCTGGATGAAACTCAAAATGATAAAAGCACAACCATTTCGGACTATGGATTGATCAAAAATGAACATTCTTCGATGGAATTTTTTGCATGGAAGGACTGTCACGTGTCATCATCATAGGTGAGTATGATTCAGAGAGTGGATATTCTGTATAAAAAGCACTGATTTATTCAATTGAAGATGGCCGAAGTACAAGTGAATGATGTGAGCACCTCATCTCAAGGAGATGTTCCCGTTGATTTCATTGATGAATATAGATGTGTGAGGAATGAGATTGAATGTCAGGATGAAATCATGAATGTGGAGGAAGTAGAGAGTGATGAAGAAGCGAATGTGAGGGTGACTTATGAACCATATGGTGCAAGGTATGATATTCCTCAACCTGAATCTCCACTAGAAAATCATTTGATTAATAATACTTGTGTGACTGATTATTCAAGTTGCAATAAATATTATCAGTTTTATGGTTATGTGGATAGGAAGTGGTTTATATTGTGTAGAAGATGTTATGAAGAAGATGGGGTTGTGAGGAGAATGCAAGAAAACTTTGAAATAATTCGATGTAACAAAGTTCATGTTCATATTAGAGGACATCTACATTGTTTCTTATGCAAGAAAGATTGTATCAAATATGGAATGTGTGAGTATAGATATAATTCTTTATTCAGAAACACGATTGGCGTTTGGATGTCAGAATTGATGTAGTTATGAATGTATGTTGAAATGGGAAGGAGTGTATGGTGAACGTTCAAGGCAATAATCAGAAGGGAACGCGCCTCAATTGCATCATTATTGTGGAGAATATTTAGAAAGTATGGTGAATGTACAATGCCAACAAGTTGGAGAACGGAACAGCTAGCAGTATAAAGGAATAGCAGTCTAAGCAGAAAAATCATTCCATATCGAAATCTTGTACCTCACACCACATACAACCTCAAGGTGAGTTATTTCGATGTGAAACTGTTGTTTTTGAAAAAACCATAATTTCTGATTTTGAGAAACAACAATATTGTGTTCTAATTCTAGATGGATCTTACAGAAATAAACAACTCTGCTTCATTGAGTGCCAAGGAAACAGTCAAGTTATCTGATCTTCCTGTTGATACGGCTCAACCTATCCTGTCACTACGCATCGTCAATACGAAATTTGGAAGGAGCGTCTTGGTGGAGTTGGACAGCAAAGTCGTTTTTCTACCAAAAAGGATCACCGAGCTACTGGAGGGAAAGGAAGCAGAGTTCATTCCTGGAGCTTATTCTCTAGTTTACAAAGGGAAAAAGGACGTGGGGAAGCCTAAGGACGCTTATCAGTTTGAATTGTTGAAAGCAGAATAAACGTGAGTGCTTTCGAACTCTATCAAAAATTATTTTTCAACTCATGGATACTAAGTTTTGTACCAAATGTAAAAAATACTATTGTTTTTGTGATCGATCAGTAAATATACATAATTTTTTAACTACATTGAATAACATTCAAAAAGCATATGATAAACCAAACGATAATTTAAACTTATATTGTTCTGAAACTTTAGAAAGTAGTGATCATCGGAATACTACTGAAAAAAACAAAGAACAAACAGGTTCAAGTGGGTTCTCACTTGAACCTCCTAAGAAGAGAAAACGTTGATTTTTAACCATAAGGTAAAGTAGGATGGATGAAGATATATCAAAGAAGAGTGATGAAATTGTCAAAATAATTCGGAAAGCATATAGAACACTCACATCTGGTAGATCAAATTTAGAAAATAAGAATCGATGGAAAAAATTAAGCAATGCAAACCTCAAGATATTCAATAAAGCTATTCGTGAAGGTAATCTGAATATAAGTTCACTTAGGAAATTGCATACAAATATTGGACATTTGAGACGATTCGTGAATTTACTTGAGGAAAAGAAAATGTTGCTTCTGTCAAGAAAAAAATCAAGTGGGAAGATATTCAATCTGCTTTTTCGAGTCGTATACGTTCTGGTATAATTATAAATTTAAAACATATTGCTGTCAAAGACTTTTTGGAAGACTCATTCATATTATTCAGAAGCAGAATAAAGCTTTTGTTGAAGAAATTTGTTATTATGAAAGTAAATACATGTTTTTGTGGGGAATTTTTGAAAAACAATAAACATGATGAAATCATTGTTGAATTCAAATATTTGAATACAAAAAATGTTATCATTGATAGGGGTGTGGATTTGACACAATGGTATCATGATAATGTTATCGATGTTCTCTTGAATAAACTCGATGAATTCCAAGAACGTGATAGCGGTTGGACATTATATAAAATAGTCAGTCTGGAAGTTAACATCAATAAAGTTGAGATGGGTAATGGAGGTTCATCTTTCATCAAATTACCTGATCAAATAATCAATAAAAGAGCATGTCTTAATATCAAAAATGATGATGATGCTTGTTTTGCATGGTCTGTATTATCATGCTTATACCCAGCAAAATTGAATGCATCCAGAACTTCTTCATATCCACATTATAGCAATATTTTTGACTTGACAGGTATCGAGTTTCCCATGAAAATCAATCAAATCACCAAATTTGAAAGTCTTAATAATGTTTCTATAAACGTGTTTACTCTGGAAAAAAACAATGGAAAATTCACCACTGTACCTATAAGAATAACTAGAAATAAGATACCAGATCGTCATGTGAATCTACTAATGTTCCAAGAAGATTATTCTGTGAGTTATGAGGAGGAGGAGGAGGAGGAGGATATTTCATTTTTTGATGATGAACTGTATGAAGATTCAAATCAGTACCACTTCTGTTGGATAAAAGATTTATCAAGATTAGTTTCCAATCAGCTAGGACATAAAAAAAAAATTTCTGTGTGATAGATGTTTGAACTATTTCAGTACACGAGAAAAATTAGATTCTCATGATATTGTTTGTGTAGAAGTTAATAAGTGTAAAATATCATTTTCCGATGAAAAATACATATCATTTAAAAATTTCCGATATAAAGAAAAAACACCTTTCGTTGTTTATTGCGACTTTAAGTCATTGCTTCTTCCATTTGAAGAACAAGAGGGTAGGAAAATGATTGAAACTTCACGTTATCAGAAACATGAAACTTTCAGTGTTGATTATTATTTAAAATGTAATTATGATCAAAATTTATCGAAGTTCAAGAGTTTCAGAGGCGCAAATTGCATTGATTGGTTCGTAAATGAATTAGATGATCTTGCAAAATTAATTGAAGAACAAATGCAAATAAATAAACCAATGCAAATTGAAGAAGTTCAAAATAATGAATTGTGTCATATTTGTGAAAAACCTTTCAAGCAATCTGATACCATAGCTCAGGATCATAACCATTTCACAGGTGAATTTCGTGGATTATGTCATTCAAGTTGTAACATAAACTACCGAAATTCTTATTTTGTTCCAGTTTTTTTTCATAATTTGAGTGGCTACGACAGTCACTTCATCATCAAAGATTTAGCAAAATATTCATATATTACCCTACTCCCTATAAACAAAGAAAAATATATAAGCTTCACCCAACATATTGCTGGATCTAAAGTAAAATTCAGATATGTTGATTCCTATAGATTCATGTCATTCAAATTGGAAGATCTGGTATCGTTTTTAGATAAATCAGAATTTGTCAATATGAGAAATGAATTTTCTCATCTTGATGAAAATAAATTTAATTTATCGTGTAAAAAAGGTGTATTTTGCTATGATTATTTGGATAACATCGATAAACTTGTAGCAACAAAATTACCGAGTAAAGATAACTTCTATAGTAAATTAATTGATGAGCATATTACAGATGAGGATTACGATCATGCAAAAAAGGTTTGGGATACATTCCAAATTGAATCATTAGGGGATTATTCTGATCTTTATTTGAAAACAGATATAATGTTGTTAGTCGATGTATTCGAAAATTTCAGAAAAATATGTCATGAAACATACGGATTGGACCCTGCACACTACTATACTTTACCAGGTTATACTTGGGATTGCATGTTGAAATATACTTAATGTAAGCTGGATACTATTCAAGATGTTGATGTACTACTATTCATAGAAAAGGGAATAAGAGGTGGGGTCAGTCAGTGTTCAAATAGACATTCCATTGCTAATAATAAATATATGTCAAATTTCAAAAACAATGAACCGTCAAAGTACATTATGTACTTTGATGTTAATAATTTATATGGATGGGCCATGTGCCAAGACCTTCCCCATTCGGATTTTGAATGGTTGGAAAATATTGAAAATTCCAATGTAAATGAAATTTCAGATGAATGCCAATTTGGTTATATTCTGGAAGTTGATCTCAAATACCCTGAATGTATCCATGATCTCCATAAAGATTTACCTCTTGCACCTGAAAAACTAATTCCTCCTAATTCAAAATTACCAAAGCTGATGACTACATTATATGATAAAGAAAAATATATTTTACACTATAAAAGTTTGAAGCAATATTTGGCCAACGGATTAGTAGTCGATAAAATTCACAGAATTTTAAGGTTCAGGCAATCAAAGTGGTTAAAACCATATATTGATCTGAATACAGATTTGCGTAGAAATTCAAAAAATGAGTTTGGTAAGGTTACTTTCAAAACAATGATAAATGCCGTTTATGGTAAGACTATGGAGAATCTGCGGAACCATAGGATAGTTAAATTGGCGAGAAGTTGGGATGGTCGATATGGTGCAAAACATCTGATTTCCAGTCCTAGGTTTCATAACCGAACTATATTTGATGAAATGCTGATGGCAATTGAAATGAAAAAAACCAATATAATATTCAATAAACCCTTGTATATCGGTATGGCTATCTTAGATATATCAAAAACTTGTGTTTACAGTTTTCATTACGATTACATGTTGAAAAAATTCAAATTACCAGATTGTAAGTTGCTTTATACAGATACAGACAGTCTCATATATGAATTACATTGTGATGATGTATATGAAGAAGTAATCAAAAAATATTTGACCAAATTTGATACAAGTGATTACCCTATAGATAATAAATATAGTATACCGTTAGTGAATAAAAAAGTAGCCGGTTTGATGAAAGATGAAATGCTGGGGGAAATAATAACTGACTTTGTTGGTCTTCGTTCAAAACAATATACTTTTCTAGTCAATAGTAATAAACCAAACACAGAGGGTGGAAGAAAGTGTATTAAAAAGTCAAAAGGTGTGAAATTTTATGTAGTCAAGAAAAAAATCACATTTGACGATTATTTGGACTGTTTGAAAAATAATAAGGAGAAATATGAAAAGCAAAGAAACATCCAATCACGTTCACATGAAGTTTATTCTATTGAACAAACGAAAATAGTTTTGAGTCCATTCGATAACAAGAGGTATTTAATTGATGATTCCACAGATACTTTACCTTATGGTCATTACAGTATTCTTAAGGTTGGTTGAGATTTCGCTATGGAATCCATTCAAATTCAGATATATCTTGTATGATAAAATGTTTTTATGTAAAAACAATTTTGTACTTCAGTTTCAAATTAGGTATTTCTAATTCTATGAGATGAAAGTATTCTTGTGGTTGGTTGAGATTTCGCTATGGAATCCATTCAAATTTAGATGTATCTTGTATGATAAAATGTTTTTATGTAAAACCAATTCTGTACTTCAATTTCAAATTAGGTATTTCTAATTCTATGAGATGAAATCAGGTATTTCTAATTCTATGAGATAAAAGTATTCTTGAGGTTGGTCGAGATTTCGCTATGGAATCCATTCAAATTTATGTAACATTTCAGTCTGGCAAAATGTTGTATGTGACACCAAATTTGTACTTAAATTCCTGTACTGAATTTGAATGTAAAAACTTAATTTTCGAAATAAATATCTCCAGAACACATTGTTTTTTTTATTATTTTTTATTCATGGTATTCATAACATCATTTTTATAATATAACAAACATTCTCTGAATGCATATCCTTCCACACTTTTACTCAAAATATCACAAATTGCAATGATAATAGATTCTTCATTCAATTTATTATTGGATTGCACCAAAAGTTTTTTAGCTAGTTCCAGAATATTATGATAAAAACTATAGAATGATAAATTTCTCAGCATATCTATTTTATGTTGAATGATTATGTTGTCAAAATATATGATATTCCGGACAGATTCTTCTCTCAAATATATTGTAGCATTGGTAGCACTCTGCACTTTCAAAATTTTGATATCCATGAAAGTTGTTGGTGTTATCTTCACTTGTTCATCACTGTCTAAGTCTTGTACATCAGCTGGATCACTGTCCATCTCCATGAATTCGATCAGCAGTTTACGGAAAATGAACATAACATTCGCCCATTCACTAGTGTTGAATGATATGGAATCATTATTTTTTTTCAGCCTTATTGACGGTTCGAAACATCTAGCAACACTCATACCGCAACATATTTCCAGTGGTGGATCTTCAATTTTGAATGAAGATTCCAAAATATATGGTCCATCATTGATTATTCTTTGTTTGATCATTTGATTTATTCTTTCTACTTCACTCCAATAATCGCTGGTAGTTTCCGAACTGACATAATCACTATCGAAACACATTGTTTCAACTAACATACTTGGATTAAACGTAGATCTTATTTATAGTACACCTGAAGGTTTCTGGTGGTGAAAGGTAGGTAGCAGCAGTGAAAGGTAGCAGCAGTGAAAGGTGAGACATTGCGAGTTACACAACGTTACCTTTCATGATCCATGAATTGTGCGATTTATCAAGGCCGAGCCATTTAACATACATTTTATTTCCTTTCGTTCTCAATACTTTTTCAATCAAATATACATCGGGATACTTCACTTTTTGTAATTCTTGTTCATAAAATGCACCTTGAATTGGATTCTTCGACATGTCTTGCAAGTAATATGTTGTCGGGTTTGTTGCACGAATTTTTATAATTTTAAATACTTCATTTGACCAATTTGGGGTGTAACCTTCAGAAAACGCCTCTCGAAATTTACTTATTCGAACATGATCATTTTCTTTATACTTTGCTTGGTTAGTTGTTTTCATGTGACTATAAACCGTATTCAAAAGTAACTGTTCGTTTCTCTCATTCACTTGCACTGGTTTCAACCCGATGGTTCTGTGTTTTTTGTTATTGTACATTGAAACGATATCTGCTAGAATGTTTGTCCATTTATAATTACCTTGGAGACTAAATTGTTTCCACATCATATTTTTTAATGTTCTATTCACACGTTCTACAAAGCTGGCTTTCACACTAGAAGATGTGCTATAATGGTTTATCTTGAATTTTTGCATAAGCTCATTGAATTCTCTATTGTAGAATTCTCGCCCTCGGTCAGTATGTAAATTTTTTGGGGTTGATACTGATAGAATTTTCTTCATGGCATGTGTGACATCTTTTGCTGACGCACTTTTGACAGCTTCACACCAAACGTATTTGGAGAATGCGTTGATGACAACCAAAATATATTTGTATCCCTTGTTGAATTTAGCATATGGAATCATTTCAACCAAATCAGCTTCCCACAAATCATTCAATCCTTTGAGTATGACTCGTCTTCTATGAAATCGTCTTCTCGCAGGTTTATGAAGTTCCTCTACCACCTCTTTCTTAATATCAGACATACTTGGTAATGGGAGAATGCACGACTAACTGAAGGTATAAATTATCGTCAGTAACATTTGGCTTAGCAAAGAATTTCAAAGTCGTGCCTCTTGTCAATTTCTGACCAATTAAGTCTCTAGCTTCTATTGTATTATTGTTGACAACAACTGATAATTTACTTGGATAATTATCTATGGCAATTATAAGCCCCTCTCTCAGAGGAAATGTATAATCAACTGAATTATTATTTAATTCATATTGCCATGGTGTTGGGAGTCGCTTAGTCACTTTTGATATAGTTCCACTAATGGTAATAACACTTTCACTGTATAGCTGAAATATATTCACAGGTTGTTGATCAACAGAGTAGTTTCGCTGGGATTGATCTACTCGTTGTGGTTTCAACATATGTCTGCCAAATTTATCTATAGGCATGATACCTGTACTGGAGAAACTAAATGAATAAACACAAAATCTGTTGTGTACAAGTATTTATTTGATTATTTTCGCTTCTCTAAGCTCTTCAATTACAGATATTATCTCATTGTTATGACCAGTATGACCTGCATGTTGTTCCGCTATAAGTAATTTCAATCTCTCAACCAATTCATTGTAGTCATCATAATATTTGTAATCTATTTTCTTGTTATTGAGTTTCATCGTCGCCATTCCTTTTCCACTTACAGATTGAGATCTAGTGAGTATCCGACGTTTTTCCAAGAGTTTTTTCCCAACTTGTTTAGTCATAGAATGAAGTGACGTTACTCTAGGCTTGATTATAGTTGTAAATTTTTCTGCACTTGATGTTGATAGACCGTTCGAAGGATTATACTGCAAAAAAATGGCATTAGTGTTTTTAACAATGTCAATGTAGTTATCGACATCTTTGGGTTTGTATCCGAGTGGATGTTTTTTGAACATCAATTCATAAAGACCTGGTGTACCGTTATAGGATACTTCATTTATCAAAAAATGTGGACCAAGGAATTCTATAACACTATCACCTATCATCCAACTATCCGTTGTGAGTTCATATCTGACACCGAATGTATGATCAAATTGATCTGGATCACTTGTGAATATATCTTCAATGTAAGCCCTGGGAAGAGGTTTCTCATATTTTTCCAAATATTTCTCTAATTCTGGTTGTCGGACAGCCTGGAGATTTTCAACTTGTTGTCGTAATTGCCTGAGACTCTGATCGAAATAGCTTATTTCCGGTTCATGTAAGAATGTTTCTTCATTTTGTGGAATCGTTTGGAATGTTTCTTCATTTTGTGGAATCGTTTCATCTGGTAGCAATTTATAATACTGTTTCTGTTGGGGAGTTGAGAATGAATCAGGTTCAGTTTTCTCCACTTAAGGAACTGCCGTTTCATTGATTGATGATAGTAATTTTCTTAAAGGATCAGTTATTGGTTCATATGTTTTTTCCAATGAAGTTTTCGATTGAGCAATATCTGACATGAGCCCTTGGTATTTTTTCTTGACAGATTGTCTGGCTTTCACCAACTGTTTTGCTAGATTAACCTCCATAACTATACTGTTACCTGACGAATGATTCACATCAATTTAAACTATCAAAATTTCATTGAATCCTTTCCTATATCTACCTTTCCCGATATCTCCATCCTTGTCAATCACAACAAATCCATGATTCTCCTTCCAACAGAATGAACACAACTCAGAAAATTTCTGAAATGTCATATCCACATTGACATGATCATCGTAAATGTGTTTCAAATTTGTTACATCTTGTTTGAAAATGATTATAAGATTGCTATTATCTCTTATCAATTGTTTCGGTATGGAACTATAAGTCTGGCATAAATAAAATACATCTGTGTTCTTGTGCCGTCCAAAACAAAAAAAATCTCTAATAATATTCTGATTGCATGTGGCTACGTCATCGAATATAATAATAGAATTCGGAGCTACTTCATCTGGAGTAATTACTTCATCTCCATCATGATATTCGAAATATCCAATCTCCTTTAACGGTTTGAATAGCAACCTCAAATATTCATATTTTGGTTGATACAGGGACTTGGAATACACATTTTCGAATCTCAATCCATTTGGTTCATCTAGCAAACTAATCATACAATTCGTCTTACCGCATCCTGAAGAGCCAACCATTAAGGCACGTTTTGAGTTTCCTTCAAATATATCTCCATGTTTCTTGAATTGATTGTTAATGATATAATTATCATGATTGGTTACAGAAAGTTTCACCTTGTGTTCCTCAACCCTCATCTTCGAATGAATAACAAATATAAAAACACTAACATTTTATGAAAACTGCATTGTAGTTCTTACTACCGCATGTATATCAAATGCATCTGTACAATCAACAACTCAGTAATCATAGTGACACGAAAGGAGCAGGTTTATTGAATACTCTCATAGATAAACTCCCTTTCGAATTGCTTCTACCTGGTTATCATTTTCGCGGACCGGGAACAAAGTTATCTGAGCGACTTGCCCGTGGAGACAAAGGCATTAATCAATTAGACGAAGCCTGTAAAGAACACGATATAGCATACTCCAAATACAGAGATTTGAATAGAAGAAACAAAGCCGATCGTATTTTGTCTGAGCGTGCATTGAGCCGTTTTAACAATCAGAACTCCAATCTTGGTGAAAAGATCGCATCAATAGGAATCGCAGGAATAATGAAAACTAAAAGCAAACTAGGAATGGGATTGAAAAAAGGAGGTGCGCTTACTTTCAATCAAGCGATTCGAAAAGCACGGAATAGTGTCAAAGGTAAAAATATTGATCTACTCCGAGCTGCACACCAAACATTATCCTCTATTGGCAATAGAAAAGTTCTGAAACCAAAGAAAAGAATCATTCCTATTCCCAAATCTGGAGGGTTCATTCCACTAATTCCTCTATTCGCCGCTCTTGGTGCTCTTGGTAGTCTTGGAGGAGGGGCAGCAGGAATCGCTCAAGCCATAAACAAAGCTAAAGCGGCAAAAGAACAGCTGGATGAACGAAAACGTCATAATTTGAAGATGGAACAGCAATCATTGGGAAAAGGGTTGTTCTTGAAACCTTACAAACGTGGATATGGATTATTCCTAAAACCATATTCAAAAAACTAAAAATGAAGCTACCACGCCGTCCATTGACAAATGTAGATTTATTGAAATATGTTGACAAACTACAAATACCACATTTCCGAGGAGTGTTCATGTTGGATGAATTACCCAATAAAATCAGAAGATACGAGAGCGGTATTGTCAATCTTGACAAAAAAAGTGGTGAAGGGACACATTGGGTGTGTTTTATCAAATCAAGACAAAATATCTCGTACTTTGATAGTTATGGCAACTTGAGACCTCCTCTCGAACTCATAAAATATTTCTACAGCGATGGTAGCTCTAACAACGTAGAGTATAATTATGATGATTTTCAGTTGGGCAATCCTTATAATTGCGGTCAACTCTGCCTCAAATTCTTTAATAATATGTACCACACTTGAAAATCATGTAGTACATCATAGATAATGTCGCTAGCATTTTCATTATCTGGTTCATCCTCTGTGCTCAGTTCGGATTTCAATCCAGCCATACATCTGGAGGAAAATACTGAATATGGTATAGGACTTACTAGTTTCGAAACATTCAATGTAATTCCCAATGTAGATGAACAAAATAACCAATTCGTTTTTGGTGACAATGATAATTCCATCACGATTCCAGTGGGATCCTATGAAATCAATGATCTCCAGGACATTATATCTTCTAGAGTCAAAGATATCGACAAAAAAGCAAGAATCGATATCATTCCCAATTTCAACACTCTATCAGTGACCATAAATACAAATAGGAGGATAAATTTCACTGATAATTCTATTGGTGGATTATTGGGATTTAGTAATCGTATCTTGGAAGCAGATCAAATTCACACATCGGATACCACAGTGAACATTTTGAGTGTCAATGCTATCAATATATATTGTAATATAGCAACACAAAGTTATCATAACGGCCAAGAAAACCATTCGATTCACACTTTCAGTCCAGTTGTTCCTCCAGGATACAAGATTATCGTAACTGTGGATTCAATTATCTATTTCAAGATAAGTGTACGGACAATAGACAACATCACCATCAAAATATTGGATCAAGCTGGAAGACTCATTAATTTTCGAGGCGAAACCATAACTGTCAGCCTTCACTTGAAAAAACTCGGATAATTATGGTTATTAAGTACAATAGGATGGTCGACCCCATTTGGTATAAGGGAGCAAAGATTTTAAGAAAACCCACCAGTGTGAAGAAAAACACCAAGAGACTAACACGTTCCAGTCGTCTTTTTTTAAAGTCTCTAGGATTTACGCTTCTAATATAATGGATATTTTGAATATCAATCAAAAACCGTTAGTTGACCAATCAATTCAAGAAAAGGAGTATCACACATACCAACCATTTCTACAAAAATTTGAATACAATGACGAAATTAGAATATCAATTCAGGAGCTTGATACATATACTTTGCCATGTGAAAGTTACCTATACATTGAAGGTCGTTTGACGCAATCCAATGGAACGGCTATCGACAAACTCAGATTCATCAATAATGCTATAAACTTTCTATTCAGAGAGGTAAGGTATGAATTGAATGGTATAACAATTGATTCAGTTAGAAATATTGGCCTCGTATCGACAATAAAGGGGTACTTATCATACAATGCGAATGAAAGTATCAACTTGGAAAACGCAGGTTGGTTTCCGAAAGTGAATTTCGCCAACAAGAATGAGAAAGTTCTTGTAGATGCTAAAAGAAATTTCAGCGTATGTATCCCACTTCCCTTCATCATGGGTTTCTTCGAGGACTATCGAAAGGTGATTTTGAATATGAAACAGGAATTGGTGTTGATTCGAAGCAATGACGACATCGACGCCACATACAGTTCCGATGTGAAGGAAATTCCAAAAGTACACATCGACAAGATATTCTGGAGAGTGCCTCACGTTTTATTAGATATTCCACAACAATTGCTGTTCACTAAAATGGTAGAAAAAAATCAAGAAATATTTCTAGCATTCCGAAGTTGGGAACTCATAGAATACCCCAAATTGCCTACATTCACAAAAACGACATGGCCTGTCAAAACGACAAATCAGTTGGAAACACCACGTCACATCATCGTTGTCTTCCAAACAGACAGAAAAAATAATATAAAATCAGATTCAAGTAAATTCGATGATTGCGACTTGACAAATATTCGAGTTTTCTTGAATAGTGACAGATACCCATATAATGACTTATATCTGAATTTCACTGCTAATAAAACTTCCCAATTATATTCCATGTTCGCAAATTTCAGACCATCGTATTATGGATCTAGTAAGGAACCTATATTTTCACCGAAGGAGTTTGTAGAGAACATCCCTATGGCATACATCGACTGTTCCCATCAGAAAGAATCTTTGCAAAGTGGATCAGTTGTGATGAGAATAGAGTTTGAAACAGCCAAAGCAATTCCAGACAACACTTCAGCATTCTGTTTAATTTTACATGATAAAATGTTCAGCTACAGTCCTTTGACAAAAATTGTCAAGCAATTGTAAAATAAATTCTTCATCCCCCCACTATACTCTTTCATTTTAAAGATAACATTCAAGTAGTTGATAATTTCAGTTGTGTATCATCATTCACGCAATGAAGTTATCAAGTATAGATATCCAAGGGTTCTCGTTATCCAATACGTTTTACCCCAAAGAACTATCAATTTCGAATGGCTATCAGATCAACAACTATTTATTCAAAGCAGCCGTTCCATTTTGTGCACTTCAGGAAGCAGACAAAAAACAAGTTCGTTGGCTAGAACGAAATTTCCATGGGCTAACATACTCTTCTGGGTTGATAGACTATGATGAATTACCGAATATACTATCAGAACATCTCAAAGATGTTGACTTAGTTTATGTAAGAGGACACCAAAAACTCGAATTTCTAAATTCGGTGCTAACGTCATCTCACAGACCCAAAATAGTCAATATCGAAATTTTTGACAATGTCATGGATACTGTCAAATTCAAGGCTGATAGTCCTCTATGCATGCACCATAATTCCAGTGACAACAATATGTGCAGTTTTCGAAATTGCAGGGATTTACATAATTGGATAAGTAGTCTCCTACCCCAATGACCTTTTCATTTGTTTGCTGGCCGCTCAGATGTGCATCAACGACTTATTGAATCAACATATCAGAAACCTGAAGGAACTCAAAATGACTATCGACATTTTTGAGATGACGAAGAATTTCAACAGCATCAAGATAAGCTCAAGAGAAGAAGAAAAATGGAACCAACAGGTTTTTTACAATCCGAGACGATTCCAAAAAAACAAAATCACCACAGCCAAACGAGTCACTTTGAAATGTCCTACTTTTAGTTAATACAATTATCAAATAATACTCTTTGTTTGATTCACTGATCCCTCCCTTAGGTTATATCCAAAATGTACAGTACCCTGAGTACTGCGTTCATTATAGCGGGTCTCAGAATACTTGATACTGTGACAAGCAGGAGAATTCTCCCCGGCTCATTTCTGAGATGCTTCACCACCTGATTCTGAGATCGCAAGAATTTCCATATTGAAACCATATGTCCATAAAACATATAGAGCGATTCTAGTATCAAGAAACCATAAGGCTGTTCTGAGATCATTGATTGATGTTTGAATCGACCTAGGATCAAATAATACATAGGTCGATTCTAGTATCATTGATCTCTGAATCGACCTAGGATCAAATAACACATAGGTCGATTCTAGTATCATTGATCTCTGAATCGACCTATATGTTATTTGATCCTAGGTCGATTCTAGTATCCAAAAACCATAAGATCATTGATGTTTGAATCGACCTACGATCAAATGGAACATGAGGCTGTTCGATAGATCATTGATACTAGAATAGACCTAGTATCAAATAACACATAGGTCGATTCTAGTATCTTGATATTAGAATAGACCTTACATATCTACTCAAGTGGATCTAAAATGTCATCTATTCGGGGAAGTGGAAACTTATCGCCTATAAGCTTCTTGTTTAGTTGGCGAAAGTCGATTACTAAACGCCACTTTTTTAGACCATCTGTAGATTTCTTTGGCACTAATAATACTGGACTATTATATTCTGATGCTGAAGGCTCTATTATTTTATTTCGTAACATTTTATTGACTTGTTGATTCATTTCCTCTTTCTGCAATTTTGGCGTTCGGTAGTTTTTTATTGTAACATATCAGACCCCTAATTTGAGGGATTGTTACACACAAAATGAAACTCATCAGAATATATATCTACAATCTATTTATTCATATTCCATGTCGACTGAGACGATGTTAACAACTGGTTCCTCGTAGTTCATATACATTAGTTTTTGCAGGAAAGTAAAGAGAGATCGACGTGCTAGATATACAGTGGCTCAAATAAATGAATACCTATTATCTATTATGACATGGATGGTATATCCTGCATATGTCACATCTCCCTCTTTGAATTTTGTATTCCTATTTGAATATAAATATATGATGTTAATTATAAGCCAATCGATCTGGAGGTTTGACATTTCTCCTTGGTCTATCATTGTATACAGTATTGTCATGATTGACTGAAATCGAGGTGTCATTGTTCCCCATATTGGTGTCAACGTCATTTGAATCGTCAATCATAACTATCTCATCTGTTGAAGTTTGAGCAATTCCAACAGCTACAAAGTGAAACTTCTTTATTTGATTTAAATGACGTTTCCATCTTACATTGAGATCAGGAATAGTTACAATATAGGTGAATTTTCCGATTTTATTACAAATCACCCCTTTTATCCACTCTCTAGAGTTCACTTTTCGATAATCCCGCACAGTTACACTTTCGCCTGGGGTGAAACCAATATTACGTTTTCCACCGTGATACAATTTTTGTTTGTTTTGCACTTTTGATATACGATCCTTCAACTTATTCTTGTCTTCGGGGTCCGGTAATTAGACATTGAACCGTATACGAAGTTCACGACCCATCAACAGTTTGGCAGGACTTTCGTTTGTGGTACAATGTTTTGTTGACCGATAATCAAACAAAAAGTTATTCGAAACTAAATTTAAATCTAATATATTACTGTTTTTACCGAACGCATTTTTCAATGCATATTTTACTGTCTTAACGGCATTCTCAGCCGCACCATTCGAGGAAGGGTTATAGGGTGGAGTGGTAATGTGCGTGATATTGTTTTTGTACAAAAAATCCTCGAATTCGACCGAATAGAACGAAGTACCGTTGTCCGTGACAATTTTTTTTTGTAATCCGAATCGCGCGAAACATGAGATCGCAACACTTCGATATTCAGTTTTGAGGTTATTGACGTCATTGGGGCGACTTTGATCCATTTACTGTGCGCGTCCAAAATGATAAGAAAGTATTTATTCAGAAATGGCCCCATGAAGTCTAAATGTAAACGATGCCAAGGTTGCTTAGGCCATGGCCAGGTGTTCAAAACTGATTTATCTGGTGTTTTCTTATGCACTAAGCAATTTTGACAGCTTTGACATATTTCTTCGATATTTTTGCCCATTCCAGGCCATCAAAAATATGAACGAGCCAAACTCTTTATTTTGACTACACCCATATGCGTTGCATGTAAACTTTGTAATATTGATTTCTGTAAACTTACTGGGATGATAATTTTATTGTTCCACATTAAACAATCTGATTCGATACTTAGTTTATTTCGTATACGATAAAAACTCCGACAATTTTCATTATTGTACCCAGAATTATGTTTGGGCCACCCAGTAATCATTATCTTCAAGACCGCGGATAATATTTCATCTTGCGCTGTTGCCACTCTGATTTTATCAAAATCCACTGGGATATTTTTATTTTCACCCAAGTAATTGATGACATTAAATTCGAAGTTTTCGAGTGAATTTTCTTCTATAGGCTAATAAAATTAAATCGAAAAAAACCGTTTTGAGGAATTAATTTCCAGCAAACTGGAAATCGTTTTAATACCTCTATTTGGTCCTAAATGCGTGTAATCTGAGTTTGCACCATGTCAGGTGGTGAGCTTAACTTTTGATAGCCAAAAAATCGCCACATTTTTGCACTTTTTTTCTTTTTCTGCTTATAGCTGCAAAACGGTGCGTCGGACGGAAAATGTTATTTCATTCAATAATACAGAGGACAAAATTCTGCGTCGAATGAAATCTGAAAACATCAAATTCCGTTCATAGGCTAATAAAATTAAATCGAAAAAAACCGTTTTGAGGAATTAATTTCCAGCAAACTGGAAATCGTTTTAATACCTCTATTTGGTCCTAAATGCGTGTAATCTGAGTTTGCACCATGTCAGGTGGTGAGCTTAACTTTTGATAGCCAAAAAACCGCCACATTTTTGCACTTTTTTTCTTTTTTTGCTTATAGCTGCAAAACGGTGCGTCGGACGGAAAATGTTATTTCATTCAATAATACAGAGGACAAAATTCTGCGTCGAATGACATCTGAAAACATCAAATTCCGTTCAGAGATATAGCCGAAATCGAATGTTAAAAAAAAGAAAATTTCGTAGTTCGGTGCAAACTTACATTTTGCGGCTTGCCAAGACGACATTTCTTGAAAACAGATACTCCTATTGGAAAAATTCATTGAATAAAAGTTGTAGAGAATAAAATTTCATAATCATAGTTCCTAATAGTTAAGGTACAATGAAGGAACGAAAACACTTCATTGATGAACAGTTTGTGGCATAAATCAATATATAATAGGCATGCAACACAAAATGTGGCAGCATTCATGTTCGCATTTTCTTTGATGTCGATGGTCCTTCATCTGAGAAGCTCAGACGGCGCGATTGCATATCGAGGCCCCCTTCATCTGGATCATCTTCAAAGGAACTATCCTCACCTATTTCTGCTTCTACGGCAATGAAGGCCACATCCTCATCCTCGAATTGTTCTGAATTCGAGCATGACTGGCCGTTGCAGTTGAGGCATATTGTTGAACATTTCATGCCTACTTTTCGGCAGCTGCACTTGCCTGTACACTCCTTTGTACATTTGCAGGACACAGTATTGAGAATTTCAGGTGGAGCTGGATCCTTTGTGTTTATGATGGGGAGAAGACCAAGGTCTGTCCTCCTCCAACCCCAGCTCAGAGGATCATTTGATCTATCATACCAGCCCTGGATTTGAAGGTACACCCGCAGAATATGTTGGGCGGCGGCTGCATTTGTTGGAGAGAGGCCAGCTCGAAAGTTGGCTTTGTTACAGATTTTGAAAATATCTCGTAGCGGATTTGGTCCAAGGAGGTCTCATCTGCCTTAGATGAATAGAGGGCTGCCAAGAACAGTTGACCTGCTGAAATGAGAACCTCAGGATCTGCATCTTCATGATGAAAAACCTTGACAGTCTCTTGTAATGTCGTGTTCTTTTCAAGAAGCTTGACAAACTTCAACTTCCCTTGGCGATAGAATGCAGAGGTTGTATCACATCCACTGATTGCATGCAGGAACAGGAGATTCTGTTTGACAACAGACAAGAACTTGAAATAAATCAGCTCTCGATCACCAAAGTAGCATTTCGCGCACTATATGAAAAATGATTATAAATTGATGCAAAATTTGGGACCGAAGCTGAACCGGGCATTCAGATATCCGGATAATTGGACAAATCAAGAAAACTTAAACATTTGGACATATATCTATATTATATAACGTAAAATTTTATTCTCTACAACTTTTATTTAATGGGTTTTTTCGATAGGAGTATCTGTTTTCACGATATGTCGTCTTGGAAAGCCGCAAAATGTAAGCTTGCACCGAACTACGAAATTTTCTTCTTTTTTAACATTCGATTTCGGCTATACTACTAAACGGAATTTGATGTTTTCAGATGTCATTCGACGCAGAATTTTGCCTTCTATATTATTGAATAGAATTACATTTTTCGACCGATGAATCATTTTGCAGCTATAAGCAAAAAAATAAAAAAAGTGCAAAAATTTGGCGGTTTTTTGGCTATCAAAAGTTAAGCTCAACTCCTGGAATGGTGCAAACTTGCTGGAAATCAATTCCTCAAAATATAATTATTTGATTGGCCTACTAGTGGAGCGGGCAGTCGTGATGAAGTATCCGCCAAATTCTCTTCCGATTTAACCAGTTCCACTTCATAATTGTAACTGGAGAGAATCAGAGCCCAACGTTTCAACCGATTTGCGGAATACATTGGAATGTTTTTGCGAGGACTGAAAATGTATGACAATGGCTTATTATCTATAACAAGAGTAAAGTGTCTCAAAAATAAATAATTATGTAATTTACACAAGCTGAAAATCACCCCCAACGCTGCTTTTTCTAATGTGCAATATCTACGTTCTGTGTCCGAGAGCGTTCTCGATGCATAAGCTATAACTTTTCCGGTGTTATCTGGCATGATATGCGAAATCAACACCCCCACCCCATACTCACTAGCATCCGTTGTCAAGCGCAACGGCAATTTGGGATTATAGTGAACTAAAATTGGAGCTGACACTAACAATTTTTTTACTTCGCAAAATGCGGTATCACAATCTGGTGACCATTCCCACTTTACTTTTTTCTTCAACAGGTTGTATAATGAATGCAAAATCGTAGAAAGATTCGGTACAAACTTTCCGTAATAATTTATGAGCCCTAGAAATGACTTCAGTGCATTTACATTTGTTGGTATCGGGGCATCCTTAATAGCTGATATTTTTGACTCTGAAGTATGCAGGCCTTCTGCATCAATATCATGCCCTAGATACGTAATTCTTGTTTGAAAAAAACTACACTTATCTAAAGACAGTTTCAACCCTGCGTCTTTCAAAATGTTGAACACCGACTCTAGACGTTCCAAATGTTCCGCGCGATCTTTACCGGTGATAAGGATGTCGTCTAAAAAACACACGACGCCATTTAGTCCTTGAAGTAAAGATTCCAAAATTTTATGAAATTTCGCGGGAATGCTGGCAATTCCGAAAGGCGCACGGTAGTACCTGAATAACCCTTTATGCGTGGATATATTCATCAATGTTTTTGACTCCTCATCCAGGCATATTTGTTGATACGCATTAGATAGTTCCAATTTTGAAAAATGTATTCCGTCTTGCAATTGAACAAATAAATCTTCGATTTTAGGCAGAGGAAACGGGTCTATTTCTATGGAATAAAATCTCCGCAACTACGAACAGAGCCATCCTTTTTCAAAACAGAAACGATCGGTGTGCCCCACTCTGAATATTCCACCGATTCAATCACTCCCAAACTGCATAACCTCTCCAATTCCTTTTCTACCATTCCTCTCATGGCAAAGGGTAGAGAGCGTGTCCTAAAAAATTTTGGAGAAATTTCTATGTTTGATTTCAATTTTATCTACATTGTACCCTTATTGAAAGTTCCTAGCCTTAACGAGAATAATGAGGTATTTTTTTCAATAGAAAATCTAAATCTTTAGGTAAATTGAAATAATTCAAGTTATAGATGCTCAATTCGAATGAGTTGAAAAAATCGCATCCCAAAAGTAAAAAAGTAAAAATCCAAAGGTTTGAGCTTGTTTTTGAATTCAACTTCTACAGAAAAATAACCTAATGGAGCAATTTCATCACCATTATATAAATTGAACATTTTATTAGTTGAAATCAAGGTCCTATTGGAGAAATTATATTTATTGAAATTTTCGGACACAACACTATAACTAGCTCCAGTATCTAACAGAAATGGAAATGAACGATCCTCAATAAGCAAATCTATCCAGACTGGCTCTGTATTGCACTGAATATTGAAAAGAGAAAATTCCTCCGTTTCCAAAAAATTATTTCTATGAATTACATTACAATTACATCTTGGTTCTTATTTGGACATACCGGTGCGAGGTGACCTTTACGATTACAAATGTGACAGAGACACTCGCGGAAAGCACACTTGTCAGTTGTATGATTCTTGCGACCACAACATGCGTACTTACTTGTTGACGTTGAAGTCGATGCAGTATTCCTACTTACGTTGTTGCCGCTGAGATTTCGTGATCCTGAAGAATTTGCTTGGATTCGAGTCTGCGCGAAGTAGTGTACCTACGTATGCCTCAGCCCAAGATGGCCGCCGCCGGAAGAGACGTCACAACCGTTCCTGTGGTAGAAGGTGTTGGCTGCACGGAAGTGACGTCACAAGATGGCCGCCGGAAGTGACAAGTGACAGATGACAAATGACAGATGACAGATGACAGATGACAAGTGACAGACAGATGACAAGTGACAGATGACAAGTGACAGATGAAAAGTGACAGATGACAAGTGACAGATGACAGATGACAAGTGGCAGGTGACATGGAGTCCAAGGAGTGACAGATGGCATGGAACACAAAGAGTGACAGGTGACAGACAAGTGACATATGACAAGTGACAGATGACATGGAACACAAGGAATGACAGATGACACGTGCAAGTACTCTGAACTCAGCCTTCTAGACTCTGGACTCTAGTGCTTATGGGCGTGTCCTCTTCTTCTTCTTTTTGAAAGGTCATGGATGACGTCACAATCTAGTGACTGTGCTCACCAGATTCAGGTTGGTATTACTACAATTGGTAGCACTTTGTTTCAAGGTCACCCGATATGCATGTTGCAGGTGGTCGATGAGTCATCCTCATCTCGACTTCATAGAACAATGCCTCCTTTGTTTGCCATATGTTATCTAGCCTTCCTCTAGAACAATGCCGCCTTTGTTCTCTCTATGCCACAGCGTTTCTTGAAATTTCGACTATTGGGAAATTGCGACGCAATATTATACGGGAACAATGCCGCCTTTGTTTGCAGGTGTCCGATTTTAGTTCCTAGGAGCTAAAGTTTCGACGTTTTGTAAGAAATTCCCGAAGCACGTCGATTTTTGATTTCAATTTACTATTGTTTCAAATCATAATCTAATATACAGGGTGAACCACTTTCGTGTAATGACGTCATCACCATTTTTTTCAAATGGAACCCCCCTTTTTTTTTCAATTTCAGAATTGCCCTTGCTGAGCTGATTCCAAAAATGTATAATATGTTGCTTCAAATTAGTACAGGGAGGGCAAAAATGCAAAAAAAATATGAACATTGTTTATGGAAAGTAATACGTTACTGAATGTAATAAACAAATTAAATGGAATTATGTAGTTAGGCAATTAATGTGATACACTTCCAAAAACAAACAAACAAACGAAAATTCACAATAAATGTTCAAATTGTTCTCCATTGACCGTTAGACAATGACTGAACCGGGCATTACTTTCGTCTCTAACATTCTGCAGCATAGCAGGTGTTATGCTCTGTATTTCTTGTCTGATTCGGTCTTGTAGTTGAGGGATATTTCCAGGTCTGTTTAAGTAGACTTTAGATTCTAAATAACCCCATTAAAAGAAGTCTAATGGGCTCAGATAAGGTGATCTAGCAGGCCATTCCACTGGTCCCCTTCTTCGGTCAAAGTCGTCTTCAGCCATTCATGGATGAGACGTACTTTATAAGGATGGTATTTTACCTTTTCAAAAATGTTTGATACTGAAGACTTTCCAATACCAAAATCCCTAGATAATCCTCGCACTGTACAGTGTGGATTTTCTACAGCCGACAAAATTATGATTTTCGAACTGATTTATTTTAACTTAAGGAACACTAATTTATATAGAACTTATAACTACTATTTATGTGAAACGATTTATAGCACGCGGTATATGACTGTCTCTCTGACACCCGCTGCTTGACTGACTGACGGCAGATGTCCTGCCCTCCTCATATATGAGATCCCTTGGCAAGCTTTGCTTCTCGAACGTTCTCGAATGATCTTCCGTACCCTTCTCTTTGTTCCACCTCTCTCTCGAATTGTCTCATCGAATCCGGCTTGGTATTACACCCTTCCAGGTTATACGTGGGATTGCATGCTGAAGTACACAAAATGTTCCTTACAAATTTTAAAAGATGTTGACATGCTGATGTTTGTCGAAAAGGCTATAAGAGGCGGTATTTCGGTTTGTTGTAACCGCTATTCTGAAGCCAACCATAAGTACACTTCAACCAGTGACGGCTCGTCAGGGACGGCAGGGTCGGCCGGGCCGTACCAAATAATTTGGGGAAAATTACTGAACTATTTGATGAATAAAATTATTTTCCGAAACTGTTTTCATAATTCATCGCTCATTATCCTACTGTTATGCCACTATTATTTGAATTTCATTCATGGAACCTTTGAGTATGCCATCCGCATATACACCGAAAATCACGAACTAATTCAGGACCTACGACATCTGGTAATCCCATCGTCAAAACGCCGCTTTCAGTCGAAACGCTCGCGTAGCTCATTACACTGATGCAGACGGCCGGCCGATCGGTGATTTCATGTCTCGACGCATCGCCACAGGCATCGCCTACAGATTCCCCGCTTCAAGTTTAAATTTTCGCTTATACGCGTCATACCTTGGGTGCGGCCAAGCTCTGCTGGCCGTCCAACGTATCGATCGTACTTATCAGTATCAGTTGTTTGCAGTGCGCTCGCTGTGCACCGTATCGAACCATTCCGACCTAATTTTTAATAAACGGATTGGCATGATTGACATTCTATTTTCATTTTACATTGTAGGTATTTATAATTTTAATTCCTATACTTACTTGTAAGTTGATGTTGGAATTTGAAATGTACAAACTGAAAAGAAAAATAATTTCCATGTTTTTGTTTACGCTTGCAGTAGTTGCAGTAAAAATGACTGGTGATTTTTGAATTTGCAATTTTTCAGTAATTCATAATTCAACATATCTAATATTGGGATCAGAATTTTCCTTCAGTGCTTCTGAGCGTCAATAAGTTATAATTCAATTTGAATATTGCTGTAATGTAACCTACTGTGCCTCTGCCTATGTAGGTAATATGGCAAGAGAAATGTCAGCAGCCCAAGAGCTGAGTAGGTATTGAAACATCGTAAAAAAGCTCTGGTGACGAAAATGTAATAAATGTATAACTTCCAGAATATCATTTATTTTCAAAGACGCATGTAGCGGTTATAAACTACCTAAATAATATTTATGCATCCATCGCATCGCGGGAAACATTATACCTACGGCTGCACCCTGCACGCGGGCTCGGCCAGCCGACTACGAAGGAGTGGGGTCAGTGGGGTGGCTTGTTACAGGAACGGCGTAGACCGATCCGATTAGCGATTAGTCATTGTTGTGCTTCTCGCGTTAGGTGAGTGGTTGTCGGTTATGTTGATTTTTTTGAGTTTACATTACGTTTTCAAATATTTTTTGTTCACGAGTTATTTTATTTTTATTTTCTTTCATTTTATTTTTTCGACTTTCTTGTTATTATTTTTTCATACCAACTAACCCTCATCCACCTCCTTTTTCTTTCCCCATTTCCCCTGTCGAGAATGCTCTAACCTCGTGGTTCTTGCTGGACAATTTAATTTTTTGGTTATGTGTACAGGGTGATTCACCATAAATGTCCCTCCCTCTAGCTCAATTATTTTTAAACCGATTTCAAAATTTGAAATATCATCTTGAATGATTTTTGATTGAGTTTTTTTCCGCTACATCAGGAAATACAGGGTGCTCGGAACAAATGATCTACAGGGTACTACTCGATTTTTCCAAATCGAACACCCTGTATTTCATTGTATTTTTAGATTTTTCCTGAAGAGCTGATTTCATCAATGCATCACACTTGGGGTCTAGCGGGAATGATAACAGAGATATAGGGTGTTCAAAATCGAGATTTTTCAACTTTAGGATTTTTTTGAGACGAAACTATTCATCATCGGTCAAAACGGCTTCCATGTCCATATCTCAACTTTTGATTTACAATCTACTGACATTTAATAATTGGAACAGATACAGGGTGATCAGAATTCTGAATCTTGAACCACCCTGTAAATGTTCCAATCAAATCTCAATAGACAGTTAATCAAAAATAAAGATGGAAACATAGGAGCCGTTATTTCGACCAATAATGAATAGTTTCGAGACAAAAAAATCCTAAACTTGAAAAATCTCGATTTTGAACACCCTATATCTCTGTTATCATTCCCGCTAGACCCCAAGTGTGATGCATTGATGAAATCAGCTCTTCAGGAAAAATCTAAAAATACAATGAAATACAGGGTGTTCGATTTGGAAAAATCGAGTAGTACCCTGTAGATCATTTGTTCCGAGCACCCTGTATTTCCTGGTGCAACGGGAAAAAAATTCTGAGAAATCATTTTAGATCATCCTTCAAATTTTTAAATCGGGTCAAAAATAAGTGAGCTAGAGGGAGAAAGGACAATTATGGTGAATCACCCTGTACATGCTTATTTGCCATCGAACTTCACTCAAGCCGCTGACCCACTTACGTTCGCATTTTAGAGCAATATCTATACCCTGGCCGACCCAGGTTCTGAGGGCACGAGCCGTCACTGACTTCAACATATGATCCTACTAAACCACCAAAGCATCTTCTCTACTTGGACGTTAACAATCTATATGGATGGGCAATGTCAAAGCCCCTCCCTTATGGAGGGTTTGAATGGACCAATGCCAACATTGACGTCACATTGATTCCTGACGATGCGCCAGAAGGATATATCTTACAAGTAGATTTGGAATATCCAGAAAACTTGCACGATCTACATAAAGACTTCCCGTTCTGTGCCGAACACCGCAAGCCACCTGGTTCCAAGTTGGCAAAATTGATGACCACGTTACACCATAAAAAGAAATACATCATCCATCATGTTAATTTTAAACAAGCTCTGGCTAATGGCTTGAAGCTCACCAAGATTCACAGAGTAGCGAAATTTAAACAGTCTACGTGGTTGAAGCCCTACATTGATCTGAATACTGGATTGAGGGCTGCAGCCACCAACACATTCGAAAAAAAACCTATATAAACTTATGAATAATGCCGTGTTTGGAAAGACGATGGGAAACATTCGTAAACATCGCGTCGTCATATTATGTAGATCATGGAATGGACGCTATGGGGCTAAAAATATGATCGCCAGTTCAAAGTTTCGTGGCCGGACGATTTTGGGCGACGATCTGATTGCTATCGAATTGGATAAATCCAAAATAGCCATCTGAGATATCATTGAGTTTTTCAAATTTAGGGATATTGTTGAGAGTGATGGGTACATCCAAGCCCAACAATAATGATACCTTTTTAATTTTTTTTCTCAAAATTCGTTCGATAGATTTTCATCAAAATCTCACAGAAGTTTTCAATTAAAAACCTTGATATACCAGATTTTTTTCAAAATTTTTGAACTTGCCGTTTTTTTACAATAGTGAATTAATCATTGAAAGTTGCTGTAAAATCAATATTATTCGAAAAATATGATATATTTTGATTATTCATGTAAGATGTAACGGATACGGATTACTTGAATCCTATTTCAGTCATAAACAATGATTTATTCGATTTTGAAATAGGGTTTTCAAAACCCCTTACCAAATTCCTCTCAAATAGATTAATCGCTCCAGCAGGTGCTGCCTCTGCTGGTAATAGTCATAATCTAAAGTAGTTTCGCTACTGTCCACGAGTATCGCATAAAATGTCTGACCATCATAATATTTGTCGTACAGCGTTGCCAATACGCCTAGACAAAGACAACCGATAAATGCTGATTGTTTCTAGCAAATCCTTCAGAAAATCGTCTATGGACACATTTTCCCTTTTTGACTTGTGAATATTGAATACATTCGCGGGCCTAATGAAGGGGGGGATAGGTCGTGTTGAATTATTTCATATTCATATGAAGATTAAGTCAATTCAGTTGATTATTGTGATGAACAATGAATGATTCGCAGATGAAATTTTTTATTAATAAAGAAAATGCCTCTCGAATTAGAAGTTTGGTTTTTCGGACATGCATCATGCACTTCATGTACCGGGAAGTGAAAATTTCATCCGAAATAATAACTTTTTTGTTGACGATAGAAATATATATATATCTTCATCTTCATTGTGTCATCAACTTGCTCATGGAAGTGCCCCAAATGTTAGGGGCCTCTTCAGATTTTTATTATCCACCATAATGCCCATCTATAGAGGTTTTCATGGTTATTCCTCTAGAAAACAACTAACCATTTAACTTTCATGTTTTTCAATTCTCTACGGTTATTATAAAAAAATTTCCATATTCATGTAAGCTATCTCTTTGGTAAGGATTCCTCTTGTTACTTAATTAATTTTTCTCATTGTATCGAGGACTATGTAATTTCTTATTAGGCTGATGATGGACATTATGTATGCTCCCTTGATGTGATTACTTCGTAATAAGCCATGAGAATTTCTCACTTTGAAGTTATTATCTAGTGTAAAAACTACGTATTTATCACTTATTTCAGAACTTCATTATGCATACGCGGCGATTGGAGTGACAGATGGCGGGAGGGATACTGAAACGTACGACAAAACATCGAAAAAGTACAACGAAACGTTATAAACGTGCAACGAAACATTCAAAACGTATTTCCATAGCAGAAGTAAATCACCACACTTATCTCCTCAGTTCTACTCATAATATATGATATCTCAGATTACAGGTCAACGGCTTGATGTTATGACAATCACTTGGCCAGTCTGAACACTATCGAAATACCTGAGGTCAGACAGGTACTGCCTGTATGGGGTTTATACTTTGAGTCCTACAAATATCACGGATGTCATTCTCGGGAAATTTCCCCATGACATAGGGTGAAAATTCGTGAAACAGCATGGAAAAACGTGACGATCTCGTGACGCAACCATCACACTTAGTGCGTCGTACGCGTTATGCGTTATACATTCGTTAAACAGACGTCGAATATTATTTTTCGAAAACATCAAACGTGAGTTGCAAGCATCAAAAATACGTCAAATGCGTCAAACTTACCTCGAACGGGCCAATATACATTCAAAACCCACAACAAACTGATAAATGACGTCACAAAACGAAATCATACGATGAAGAAAAATTTGAAAGGCGATAGGAGCAGAATAAACAGGGTGTATGAAAGAACGATTTATGATGAGTGGCGGATATATGACAAATGCTTACATCCTACCGACACTGACTTGCCTAATAGCTCAATATAGGATAGGTCGAAGAATTGATCGATGAGATTGGTGAGGATTGATATTGTACCGCTCTCTGGACACATCCAATTTACGGAAGGTTAGACACATCCGATTCAGGATGGGTTAGACAGGTAGAACGTTCATACACTCACTTTCCTTGACTCTTTTGCAAACGTTGAAAATGTTTATGGAATTATCAAAAATGTGGGGGGAAAGACGTCAGTAGCGTGCATCGTGCTGCCATCTATGTGATACATATCCTCACTAACACATCAATTTGTTCGATTGACCAAAGAATATCCTGAAGCCTCAGAGTCCCAAGAATTCGAACAGGATAGGTTAAAGAGTAGGCCGACATCATGGGTTGGGTTTGATGCTATATCGATCTGGACTATCCAAGCTACGATAGGTTGGATCTATTTTTTTTAATGGTGGCTTGTTTGAGATTATCAGAAACGTCAAAAAACGTCAAAAAACGTCAAAAACCGTCAAAAAACGTCAAAAACCGTCAAAAACTGTCAAAAAACGTCAGAAACCGTCAAAAATCGTCAAAAACCGTCGAAAAACGTCAAAAAAACGTCAAAAAAACGTCGAAAAACGTCAAAAACCGTCAAAAAACGTCAAAAACGTGACGCTTCTGACGTTTTTCACGCTTTCGACCAATGCATTCAACGTCCTATGGAAAAAAAAACATGTGTCAAAACATCACCAACGTCAGAAACGTAGAAAACGTCAAAAACGTCACGTTTTTCACGCTTCTGACAAATTAACGTTCAAATGGCGTGTCAAAACATCAAAGACGTACGTCAAACACATCAGATACGTCACGTTTTTCACGCAGCTATGATAGGTTAGACCTATTTTTGTTTGGTCGGTCTAGGAACACCCAAGCTACGATAAGTTAGACCTATAGACACATCCAAGCCACGATAGGTTAGACCTATTTTTGTTTGGTGGCGTGTTTGTATGTTTATCAGACTCGCTCCGCTCGTGGCTTGGATGTGTCTATAGGTCTAACTTATCGTAGCTTGGGTGTTCCTAGACCGACCAAACAAAAATAGGTCTAACCTATCATAGCTGCGTGAAAAACGTGACGTATCTGATGTGTTTGACGTACGTCTTTGATGTTTTGACACGCCATTTGAACGTTAATTTGTCAGAAGCGTGAAAAACGTGACGTTTTTGACGTTTTCTACGTTTCTGACGTTGGTGATGTTTTGACACATGTTTTTTTTTCCATAGGACGTTGAATGCATTCGTCGAAAGCGTGAAAAACGTCAGAAGCGTCACGTTTTGACGTTTTTTGACGGTTTTTGACGTTTTTTCGACGTTTTTTGACGTTTTTTTGACGTTTTTCGACGGTTTTTGACGATTTTTGACGGTTTCTGACGGTTTTTTGACAGTTTTTGACGGTTTTTGACGGTTTTTGACGGTTTTTGTCGTTTTTTGACGTTTTTTGACGTTTCTGATAATCTCAAACAAGCCACCATTAAAAAAAATAGATCCAACCTATCGTAGCTTGGATAGTCCAGATCGATATAGCATCAAACCCAACCCATGATGTCGGCCTACTCTTTAACCTATCCTGTTCGAATTCTTGGGACTCTGAGGCTTCAGGATATTCTTTGGTCAATCGAACAAATTGATGTGTTAGTGAGGATATGTATCACATAGATGGCAGCACGATGCACGCTACTGACGTCTTTCCCCCCACATTTTTGATAATTCCATAAACATTTTCAACGTTTGCAAAAGAGTCAAGGAAAGTGAGTGTATGAACGTTCTACCTGTCTAACCCATCCTGAATCGGATGTGTCTAACCTTCCGTAAATTGGATGTGTCCAGAGAGCGGTACAATATCAATCCTCACCAATCTCATCGATCAATTCTTCGACCTATCCTATATTGAGCTATTAGGCAAGTCAGTGTCGGTAGGATGTAAGCATTTGTCATATATCCGCCACTCATCATAAATCGTTCTTTCATACACCCTGTTTATTCTGCTCCTATCGCCTTTCAAATTTTTCTTCATCGTATGATTTCGTTTTGTGACGTCATTTATCAGTTTGTTGTGGGTTTTGAATGTATATTGGCCTGTTCGAGGTAAGTTTGACGCATTTTGACGTATTTTTGATGCTTGCAACTCACGTTTGATGTTTTCGAAAAATAATATTCGACGTCTGTTTAACGAATGTATAACGGCATAACGCGTACGACGCACTAAGTGTGATGGTTGCGTCACGAGATCGTCACGTTTTTCCATGCTGTTTTCACGAATTTTCACCCTATGTCATGGGGAAATTTCCGAGAATGACATCCGTGATATTTGTAGGACTCAAAGTATAAACCCCATACAGGCAGTACCTGTCTGACCTCAGGTATTTCGATAGTGTTCAGACTGGCCAAGTGATTGTCATAACATCAAGCCGTTGACCTGTAATCTGAGATATCATATATTATGAGTAGAACTGAGGAGATAAGTGTGGGTGATTTACCTTCTGCTATGGAAATACGTTTTGAATGTTTCGTTGGCACGTTTATAACGTTTCGTTGTACTTTTTCGATGTTTTGTCGTACGTTTCAGTATCCCTCCCGCCATCTGTCACTCCAATCGCCGCGTATGCATAATGAAGTTCTGAAATAAGTGATAAATACGTAGTTTTTACACTAGATAATAACTTCAAAGTGAGGAAATTCTCATGGCTTATTACGAAGTAATCACATCAAGGGAGCATACATAATGTCCATCATCAGCCTAATAAGAAATTACATAGTCCCCTCGATACAATGAGAATAAATTAATTAAGTAACAAGAGGAATCCTTACCAAAGAGATAGCTTACATGAATATGGGACATTTTTTTATAATAACCGTAGAGAATTGAAAAACATGAAAGTTAAATGGTTAGTTGTTTTTCTAGAGGAATAACCATGAAAACCTCTATAGATGGGCATTATGGTGGATAATAAAAATTCTGAAGAGGCCCCTAACATTTGGGGCACTTCCATGAGCAAGTTGAGGACACAATGAAGATGAAGATATATATATATTTCTATCGTCAACAAAAAAGTTATTAATTTCGGATGAAATTTTCACTTCCCGGTACATGAAGTGCATGATGCATGTCCGAAAAACCAAACTTCTAATTCGAGAGGCATTTTCTTTATTAATAAAAAATTTCATCTGCGAATCATTCATTGTTCTTCACAATAATCAACTGAATTGGACTTAATCTTCATATGAATATGAAATAATTCAACACGACCTATCCCCCCCTTCATTAGGCCCGCCGAATGTATTCAATATTCACAAGTCAAAAAGGGAAAATGTGTCCATAGACGATTTTCTGAAGGATTTGCTAGAAACAATCAGCATTTATCGGTTGTCTTTGTCTAGGGCGTATTGGCAACGCTGTACGACAAATATTATGATGGTCAGACATTTTATGCGATACTCGTGGGACAGTAGCGAAACTACTTTAGATTATGACTATTACCAGCAGAGGCAGCACCTGCTGGAGCGATTAATCTATTTGAGAGGAGGATTTGGTAAGGGGTTTTGAAAACCCTATTTCAAAATCGAATAAATCATTGTTTATGACTGAAATAGGATTCAAGTAATCCGTATCCGTTACATCTTACATGAATAATCAAAAATATATCATATTTTTCGAATAATATTGATTTTACAGCAACTTTCAATGATTAATTCGACTATTGTAAAAAAACGGCAAGTTCAAAAATTTTGAAAAAAAATCTGGTTATATCAAGGTTTTTAATTGAAAACTTCTGTGAGATTTTGATGAAAATCTATCGAACGAATTTTGAGAAAAAAAATTAAAAAGGTATCATTATTGTTGGGCTTGGATTGTACCCATCACTCTCAACAATATCCCCTAAATTTGAAAAACTCAATGATATCTCAGATGGCTATTTTGGATTTATCCAATTCGATAGCAATCAGATCGTCGCCCAAAATCGTCCGGCCACGAAACTTTGAACTGGCGATCATATTTTTTAGCCCCATAGCGTCCATTCCATGATCTACATAATATGACGACGCGATGTTTACGAATGTTTCCCATCGTCTTTCCAAACACGGCATTATTCATAAGTTTATATAGGTTTTTTTTCGAATGTGTTGGTGGCTGCAGCCCTCCCAATCCAGTATGTCAGGATCAATGTAGGGCTTCAACCACGTAGACTGTTTAAAATTTCGCTACTCTGTGAATCTTGGTGAGCTTCAAGCCATTAGCCAGAGCTTGTTTTAAAATTAACATGATGGATGATGTATTTCTTTTTATGGTGTAACGTGGTCATCAATTTTGCCAACTTGGAACCAGGTGGGCTTGCGGTGTTCGGCACAGAACGGGAAGTCTTTTATGTAGATCGTGCAAGTTTTTCTGGATATTCCAAATCTACTTGTAAGATATATCCTTCTGGCGCATCGTCAGGAATCAATGTGACGTCAATGTTGGCATTGGTCCATTCAAACCCTCCATAAGGGAGGGGCTTTTGACATTGCCCATCCCATATAGATTGTTAACGTCCAAGTAGAGAAGATGCTTTGGGTGGTTTAGTAGGATCATATGTTGAAGTCAGTGACGGCTCGTGCCCTCAGAACCTGGGTCGGCCAGGGTATAGATATTGCTCTAAAATGCGAACGTAAGTGGGTCAGCGGCTTTGAGTGAAGTTCGATGGCAAAATAAGCATGTACAGGGTGATTCACCATATTGTCCTGTTCTCCCTCTAGCTCACTTATTTTTGACCCGATTTAAAAATTTGAAGGATGATCTAAAATGATTTCTCAGAATTTTTTTCCCGGTTGCACCAGGAAATACAGGGGTGCTCGGAACAAATGATCTACAGGGTACTACTCGATTTTTTCCAAATCGAACACCCTGTATTTCATTGTATTTTTAGATTTTTCCTGAAGAGCTGATTTCATCAAGGCATCACACTTGGGGTCTAGCGGGAATGATAACAGAGATATAGGGTGTTCAAAATCGAGATTTTTCAAGTTTAGGATTTTTTTGTCCTCGAAAACTATTCATTATTGGTCGAAATAACGGCCTCCTATGTTTCCATCTTTATTTTTGATTAACTGTCTATTGAGATTTGATTGGAACATTTACAGGGTGGTTCAAGATTCAGAATTCTGATCACCCTGTATCTGTTCCAATTATTAAATGTCAGTAGATTGTAAATCAAAAGTTTGAGATATGGACATGGAAGCCGTTTTGACCGATGATGAATAGTTTCGTCTCAAAAAAATCCATAAAGTTGAAAAATCTCGATTTTGAACACCCTATATCTCTGTAATCATTCCCGATAGACCCCAAGTGTGATACATTGAGCAAATCAGCTTTTCAGGGAGAATCTAAAAATACAATGAAAAATAGGGTGTTCCATATAAAAAAATCAAATGGTACCCTGTAGATCGTTTGTTCTGAGCACCCTGTATTTTCTGATGTAGCGGAAAAAAACTCAATCAAAAATCATTCAAGATGATATTTCAAATTTTGGAAATCGGTTTTAAAATAATTGAGCTAGAGGGAGGGACATTTATGGTGAATCACCCTGTACACATAACCAAAAAATTAAATTGTCCAGCAAGAACCACGAGGTTAGAGCATTCTCGACAGGGGAAATGGGGAAAAGAAAAAGGAGGTGGATGAGGGTTAGTTGGTATGAAAAAATATAACAAGAAAGTCGAAAAAATAAAATGAAAGAAAATAAAAATAAAATAACTCGTGAACAAAAAATATTTGAAAACGTAATGTAAACTCAAAAAAATCAACATAACCGACAACCACTCACCTAACGCGAGAAGCCCAACAATGACTAATCGCTAATCGGATCGGTCTACGCCGTTCCTGTAACAAGCCACCCCACTGAACCCCACTCCTTCGTAGTCGGCTGGCCGAGCCCGCGTGCAGGGTGCAGCCGTAGGTATAATGTTTCCCGCGATGCGATGGATGCATAAATATTATTTAGGTAGTTTATAACCGCTACATGCGTCTTTGAAAATAAATGATATTCTGGAAGTTATACATTTATTACATTTTCGTCACCAGAGCTTTTTTACGATGTTT